>OY856409.1:551085447-551487947 GCA_963693085.1 Alisma plantago-aquatica
AAATAATCCATTCACTACAAATACCTATGTAATAAAAAATGTAGCTAAATATTGTCTTTACATATTTCAATGTAGGTGTAATTGTAGCTAAATGTATAACTACATTTGCATATTTAGTCAGTATGTAGTAAGAAGATGAAGTTACTACATTTTATGTGTAGTTAATATGTACGAAAAAGAAACAATTACTACAAATTTAGAAATGTAGTTAAAATATACATCTATCTACTTATGTAGTGCCATTTATTAGATATACATATATGTAGTTAGATAATTATGCATATACTATGTAATTTTTCAATACACGAGAAAAATTAGATTAAGTTATACCCATATACCAACAACCATATTTTTATTTATATGTTAACAACAAATGTACATGGGGTGGATGTATGCCTTGCCCCTATTACACAATATTTTGAAAAAAACTATGCATAATGACCCTTTGACAGAATCAAAACCATTAACTATACAAAGGAAACTAGTGAATTCCTCACTCCAAGTGGATTGGGTTCTAAATTGTGTTTCCATCCTCTTCTCTATGGTGAGCTTTGCTTTTGAATGCAACATATATATATCAACTTTATATTGAGTCTCAAAGCAAACAACCAGGAATCTCTTGTGGCGAGAGTTCTCAAAGCCTGGTATTTTCCTAGAACGTCTATATGGGAAGCGAGAAGGGGGCACTATCCTAGTTTCACGTGGAGGAGCCTGTGGGGAGTAAAAGCGCTTCTAAAAGAAGGAATGCAGTGGAGAGTGGGTGATGGCATGACGGTGAACATCTGGGAAGATAGGTGGCTGCCAGGAGAGGGGGAAGCTCTTGCATGGTTCAGAAGGGAGAATGGGCCTGATTATAACACAGTCCGGGATCTCATGACAGATGATGGCACCCAGTGGGATGAAGACAGAGTCAATGAGTGTTTTCTTGAGATCTATGGGAGAAGAATTTGTGCTATACACAGGAGCATGAGGAACACTGTGGATACACTGATGTGGTGGCCTTCAAGGGACGGGGAATTCACAGTTAGATCTGCTTATTGGTTGGGGCTGTTTGGGAAAGAGGAAACAAGGAATTTTGTCCAACAGTGAGGGGATTCATTATGAAAACATATTTGGCATGGCGGTTGGAGACCCAAGATAGCTCATTTTTTGTGGAGGGCAAGAACGAGAAGCCTAGCGATGAGGAGGCGTCTTTTTGATAGACACTGTGTGGAAGAAGGCAAATGCACGTTGTGTGGTGCTGAGAAGGAAACGATTCCTCATATGTTCTTCTGATGCCCAAGCGCGGTGGAGGTGTGGGAACAGACGGCAAGAGAGGTGAAATCATGGGTGAGCGATGTTAATGACGAAGACATTATATCATCCATGAAGGCAACATTAGAGGGGAGGCCTTTACGCGAGACTGAGTAGATAGTAGCGGGCATGTGGACATTGTGGAGAGTTCGGTGCATCCAGATCTTCCAAAGCAGTGACATGTGCAACAACTATCTACTACATGAAGCAATGACGATGGTGCGCCAAGGAGGCAACTGCCACACACGGACGAGGCGTGGGGCAGGCCGAGGGGAAACCATGCACGGGGAACGTAGTGGAATCGATGATGGGCAGGAGAGTGGGGGGGAGGCAGAAGTTGGCCAACGAGCTGGGCAGGGGGCGCCAAACGTGGAAGGAGAGAAGGTGGCGCGAAGACGGGGTGTGGGACTGGAGAGGACACCAACATAACGTTGCGTGGCAACTGCAACGGTGTTGCATTACGGGAGGGAGGCAGCAACGCGGGGAGAGGGAAAGATGAGGGCGCCAATGCTAACATAGCGTCGTGTGAGAGAAATAACGCTGCGTTGCGGGGTGAAGGCAACGCCGACGTGAACTGTGATGGCAGGGGTGTCAGCGGCCAGCAGGGAAGCGAGGGGGGAGGCGTTACGGGGAGTGCTGGCGGGGGGTGTTGTGGATGGAGGAAGCCAATGCAAGGCAGGTTGAAGATCAACGTCGATGGGTCTGTCGGGGAGGATGGAAGGGTGGGGATTGGTTGGGCTGTTAGGGATGATGCGGGCAGATTAGTGGGGGTTGCGGGTGAGAAGGTTAGCATAGGGACGGGCGTTGCTGTATTGGAGTTGTTAGTGGTAAGAGCAGCATTGCAATGGGAAAAAGAGAAAGGATACATCGTCATTGAAGTGGAGACGGATTCTTTGGAGGCCGTCCATGCATGCACAAGCAAGAAGGCGCGTCCGGACTATGTTGGAGCTATTGCTGAAGATGTCAAAGAGTTGAATAATCTTTTTTCCTTCTGTAGTTTGAGTCATGTTAATCGTAGATGTAATAGAGTAGCCCACGAGGTGGCCAACTTGGCTCGTCGAGGTCATGTAGCTAGGTTTTCCTTGTCGAGTCATTTCCCTTTGAACTTGCAGTCTCTTGTAAACCTTGATTTGATTAGTTAGTACTACTAACGGGGAGCCCCAATCATAGGGCTGCCCGTCCCCCTTTCAAAAAAAAACTTTATATTGAGTCTAATGAATATTGGATTGCACTGTATTAGTCACCTTGGTTGCAACTGTGGTATAACATCCACCTCATTTCCCTTTAATAGTTCAACCATGACACACCTTGGTTTAGCCTTAGGTTCTTTTGGCTTTTTTGGTAATGGCAGGTGGATGTGAATCTTTCCAAAAAGCTTGACATCAACAGTTTGAACAGGAAGCTCTGGGAACAAGGTCTCAAGAGCATATCGGTGGGAATAAAAGTGATTCAATTGCTTCATACCATTATTAGAAGTGGACCTGAAATTTGAAGACATCATCAGACCTGAAAGTGAATCACTAGTACTAGCTTATAAGAATTTTAGTTACCTTGTGGTGTTCTTTTTGTTGAGCTATCTTCTAGAAAATGGAAAAGTCATAATATTTGAGCTACATCTGAGGTTTGAGATGTGTAAGATTTTTTGGTGGGAAAAAATTGAGATTTACTTTAGCAACCATTCCATCTACACAAGGTGGCGCATGCTATGTAGTTGCGATGATGTACTCATGACATAAATTGATTGTCATGTATCCATGATGGTAATTGTACTAACTAACCACCTAAAATAAAAAACAAATGTATGTTTAAGTCTGCTTCGATATCTATAAATCAATAGAGGTTCATTTGCTAAAAGAAAAACTACAGTCGTTCAAATAGCTTCTGCAGTGAAACATATTATCAAAATTTTCTTGTGATATGCTATCAAATAGTGCAGATATCACAAATAATCACTTTCAAATTGAAGCAAAAAATATTCCATTAACATGAAGGCACTACATAGTAAGTTGAGATCACAAAAATAGGTAGCTGAAAATTGCCACCATTTTCTACTGGAAAGTATTGTTGCATCGACCGTCAAACACTGAGCAAGCCATGAAGTAATGCTAATCAGTTATGAGAATAAGTGATTATGATAAAGGGGAACAATTTATTATAATTTAAATTGGAACAGACTAGAAATAATAGCAGTACAAATTCATTAAAAATGTATATCATAGATCTAAACAACTAGAAGTCTCACTGATTATTCTAGCCCGATAACTTCTATTGATAACTAAAGTGGATTGTATTCTCACTTATTTTCTTTCTTAGGCTTCCTGTAAAGTTGCAAAAAGGATTTTCTTTAGGAAGTAATTGTAACAAATATAATGGCAAGGATACTTAAGTATTAGTAAGATCTTACTCAAAAGCTTGTGGTGTCCTCTATGTAGATTTTCTCACAGAACATTGTCTTCATGAGTTCTTGACTCAAGGCTTGATTTATCAAATGTTGAACCTAAAGTTTGGAAGTTTAATCACGATTTAGAAGATGGATCAATTGATGAGTAGAGACCCAAGCTAGCTTCCCTTGACATTTCTCATGATGCTACAACAAAGAAATCTATCTATCTAGCTTCCATTCCATAATATATTAGATGATAATTGATGTACTCTTACCATTTATAAAAACATTATGTTATGCAAAGGATTGTGATGTTTCTAAAATAAATTGCCTCAAATAGTCATTCATGGGGTTGTCGGTAACCTGCATTTTAAGTAGTGACATAACCAAGCTTTTAAATGGGACATTGCAATGAGAAAAAGACCAGGAGAGTATGTGACAAACCTCATTTTTAGGGCCACATACTAGGATATATCATGGTAGAAACTTCTATAATATTTTCAAATATTACATGATTAACAAAATTTGTGGATGGGTGCACCATGCACCTATGTACTGCAGTCCCAAAGAGCTAATTACACCAATAACAACTACCTTTATTCCTGTTATTGGTTACACTATCCAGAATTCTCTTAAATGCATAGCAGCTCATAGCTATGGTTTATTGTTACACTACCCAGACTTGCATATCAAGTCATTGTTGTCATGGATGAGCATAAGGCCTAGAAGGATTCTTCCTAGGAGGAAAAAATAGTGGATTAGAATAAGAGATAGAATAATGAGAAGTATATGACAGTGCTAAATGTGCACCACACATCTGCAATTGAATACTCAAGCTACACTAATTCAAACTTAACTAGCTACTATTATATGAAGACTTGATGTGGCATGTAGATGCCTCAGCCTGTTGTGATAGACGACCATATGGAGAAGAAAGAACTGATCTGGGAGTAAAATGACCCTAGGGGGTTGAGTAACTACTATAGGAATGAGAAACATAAGCATCTAGAAGAAAATAATAACCAAAATAAGAAAAAGAATTGCAATGTAGCTCCTAGAACATGCTTGAAGTTATGCATAAACTAGAGATCTTTATGAGGTGATTAGTTAATGACAATACATGTATTTAGTGGACATGATATGATATAAATCCAACTAGATATGTGTCCAAGACCATATTTATTAACCTTGTACACTAAGAGATCTATATAAATACAAAACAATATATTTGATTTGCATAAATACAAAATGGTAGCATCATTAAGATTTTTCTAGCATAAACAAGTCAAAAATGTAAAATTGTAGCACCCACAAGTTGTAAAAGAGGAAGAAGCAGAGTTTGGAAAATGTAAATAGTTTTCCAGATCCTTTAGATGTACCACACCATCTAGGTGGGTATCTAATCCAACCAAGAAGGACAAGATGCTAGGAACCTAGGTTTAGACTTTCCCACTAGTTCCTATGTGCACCTTCACAATCACCTTAAAATTTTGATCTTATTTTAGAATTGATTTGATTCCATACAATTTTTGAAATTCACACAATATTTCATGTTAGAGGATCATGGAAAAGTAGATAGTTAAAAAATAATGGTGGTGAAGGAGAGAGATCACTTGTTGATGCTATAAACCACAAGTTTTAGATGTATGAGGATCATGCCAAGCATGAAAGTTCAAATGTATGAGGTTCCCTTCAAACATGAAAATTTAAATTATAACAAACCTCGTATATATAATTCCTAATTTCTAAGGGCTTATAACATGAATTCATTCTTACAGTACAACTAAAAAATGTTCTATCAATGTTTTATTAAAACACGTTTGACTTCTCAAGAGTTTTCTTACTAAATCTTTTATGTATGAGTAGCTAGTGTTTTTATCTCCCTATGTACATATCCATGTGCCCAATGTAGCCTTCATCATATTTGGTTGGTTAAGCAAAAGAGGTACCTAGTTTACTATAAAAAACAAAGACAATGCATTTCTACTATAAACTTCTCAAGGAAAATGCATCATTTCCCTATGTATATTGTGGTAAGTCCCCCACAGGCCCCAAGTATATCCAAATTATGACAATGGTGATAATTCTAGTGGTGATAATTAGACCAACAAGCTTGAATAATTCCAATATGTATGTCTAGTTTAACAAATATATACTTTTTTGCACCAAGTACAATGTGGAATACAACCCACCTCTAGGTGTTTCATATTGCATATCATAGACTTGAACCAAGTTGCAAAGTGCATAGACCATGGATTGTTTATCTCACTAAGCATGAGGCTCTACAAAAGTAAACCTCTAGACATATGAGGCTTAGATCTCAAGTCAAACAAGGTGAAATACTCAAAAGAGTATTGGCTCATGAGAGTTTGGGTTTTGGTTGTTGTTGGACTGAAAAAGGGGATATTGTCCTGCCCAAAACTAATCTTGTTTGAGGCTTATGCCTGTTACAAGACTTACTTCCACTAGGGGACCTTGTTGAGTTGTTGGATTGAGGATTACACCTATGTAAAGCATCAATGATAATGGGAGAGTTGTTGATCTGAGGCACATGCCTCAAAAAAAGAGAGTGAAAATTTGATATGCAATGGACACAGGGTTTACCAGGGAAATGTGATGTCTTTGCATTATAGATTGCTCTAGTTCCATTCAAATAAACAACATATACTCTTAGGATACACTCATCTATCTGTTTGTTTTATCAAGACAATAATCATTTAAATCATACTTCCACTGATTTCTTATTTTATCTAAGAAGTAATTTTTTTGTAGAGACAAAAAACAATCATAATAAAAAGTGTTAATTACCTTCTGTCTAACGCCTAGATCATTTAGAAATTGCGGGCTTATAATACCAATGTATTTGGAGCTACACATCTGAACATCACTCAACAAGATCAAAATTTGAGGCCTTGGTGAAGAGCTTGATTGAAAGGACCGAGAACACATGGAAGAACCACTTGAAGAATGCTAGGATATCAACCCAAGGAAGTAGATGACTAGTGCTGGTTAGAGGCATGACTAGAGTTCTAAAAGGTCACAAGACTGTTCATGAGATTTTTTTAGAAAATTTCAAACAAGGGGGTGAACAAATATGAGGTTGTTGCCATTGGAGCAACAATTTAGGGAGCTATCCTTTGTGGAGATGTTCAAGAATTGCTTTTGTTGGACGTCACTCAACTATCTCTTGGAATTGAGACTCTGGTTGGGATATTCACTAGCTTGATCAAAATTACCCAACTTCATCCACTGTCTCAAAACCTTACCCTGTGGACGATGTCTAAATACCTAGTAAGATAGTATTAGAGGCATACTAATTGCACAAATGTAAATGTACATCCTTATTAAGCATGTTGAACATTACCCACAATGATATAATGCATTATGGTAACCAAAATGACTATAGGGGTACAATAATTAGAGGCCACATTTTGATGGTCAAGCCATAATTAGAAATGCCATGCTCACTCATGTGGCATTATACAATTATGGTCCAATTACATAAGAATTCAAAATGATTTCTTTCTGGGACAATGTTCAATATTAGCACATTGAAAATAAACACATTTGAGGTGTGAAACTAAGTACATTGTGAGTTTTAGTTACATAAACATGGTGAAAATGTGTTTATACAAGGAAACAAAGGGCCCTCTACTCCTGTACGTTTAAGGAAAAACATTAAAACCAACCGGATTTTATTTGAGGTTTGATTAATGTAAGTATACTTTTTAACTTTTGACGTTAGAACCACATACCAATAGATCCAGGGCATCATCCTCCTAGGCATCACCCATGGAACACCATTTTTCAACCTGGCAGCCACACTCACTTCCAAGTCTGTGTATTCCTTAGAAGGCTTCAATCTCTGACTTTTGGTTCATTATCATTTTCAATATGAAATCACAATTTTAGAACTACATAGCCAAGTACACTGGCATGAGTAACAAGAAAAAAATGAACAGAAAGAGGTGATGTAGTTGCATCATACGAAGTTTCTTAACATTACTTAAGCGTGAGTGGAATCTAATGCATACAATGATAGTGATGTAGCTGGTACGCAAAAATGAAACTAGGAATACAATAATTCGGGAATAAACATTGTTGGATTGTAAGTCACAATGATTGTAATATTGAGAGTAAGAACATTGACGGATTAAGAAGCATTGTGAGTGTTAGTTTTGTAAATAGAAATTGGTTTTTAACTTTGTACCACAACAATATCCAATTGTGTATACATGGAGCTAGCATCCATCTCTTAAAGAAAAAAAGTTCCACATAGAAATTCTGTATAGATGGATAACATCTATATGCAAACTACCTCTAAAATAGAGTAGCATATCATGCACACAACCACATGCCACTAGAACCACTTCTCGTGTTGCATGTGGATCATTTGGTGGAGATACATTCAAACTTCTTAAAACAGTCATCCAAACCCAACCATCGTGCTGCATTGCTGCTATACATACCCAACTCAAACTCAACCGTCCACATTGTGATTTTAAAATCATGTAAAAAATGTAGGTGAGAAGGAGAAAATCTACCATCAAAAATAACTTGGGAATGGTCTACTAGAGGGGTAGTGTTAGTGAACTTCATGTATAAAAGAAAACCATATGGTTAAGTTTTCATGAAAATTATTACTTTATGAATCCCCTAATATGTCAAGAAATTGGTAAATTGAGATATCGTAAGGAAATTATAAGACCATGATAAATATTAGAGCAAGTAAGAATCAAGGTGATTATTAATAAATCACAAGTTTTATGAACCAAATTATGTATATAGCATATTAAGAAATAGTGATAAGAAAATGTTCCATGGAATAGAAATTTTAGACAAGTCCAAACTACAAAAAATTACCATTCACTAAGAATCCTCAATGAGATCTTTAGCAGTAGGAAAGGAATATAAACTAAAAGAAATTCTGACCTCATGATGGCTCAGGGTAGCTCCACAATAGCAAAACACTCCATGTAATAGAAATCTCCAAAATGGAGCTACTAAACTTGCATCATGAGCTGATCAAAAATTCAAAGATCAAATTAGAAACTTGTGACAAGCATCATCATTTTCAAGAGGATTCTCTCTTTCCACACAGTTCAAATGTGCAATAAACCCATGAGGTCATTTTAATAAAATTCAACATAGTAGGAACATACAATATATAGTAGTGCTTCTGTAACTTTGTCCCCTCCGGGGGGGTTTGGAATATACTTACCCAATTTTCCAATATATATATATATATATATAGTAGTGCTTTTTATAGATGATAGAGCTCACTTATCTATTAAGATGGGGATCTACAAGAACAAATTCGAAATTTATAGATCTGGAATGAAGTCGAACGCTATAAAAATATGGTGAAATATAAATATTAATTTGGTTGAATAAAAAACATAAGATTCAGGAGCAAGTCAACGACAACTTAAAATTAAATACAATATTTCAATATAAAACTATTAGATCAGTGAATCCAAATGTTCCACAACCTTACATCTAGTTGAAAAATAGATCACATTAATCAAAACACTTTCCATGTCCATCGTAAAGTCTTTGTATATCCAACTAAGCATGATCAACAATAGTTCAAATATTTAATCCTATAGAATGAGGAACATATTTCTTAGGCCTCATCCATGACATGTCAAGATGTATATGGTCATAGTTAAAAAAGTTTAACTCATGCCATGTAGCTGCAGATATAATTGTTAGAGACTATGATATAAGATGGGATAACAAGAAAGCAATGCACTTTTCAGCTCTTTTCAGCTAACCATTTTCTCAAAGTTGAACCTGGAGCAATTTAGGAGTCACCTATATAGTTGTTGTTGACAAAGTGCAAATAGTTTTCCTTTAGTCTGATTCCCAAGTGACATGGAATTACTCTAGAACGAGGACAAAATACAACAATAATATATGGCCCTCGTCAACACATCAACAAGAAATAAAAAAGTATTAGAATGTTGAATTCATGTACAATGTGAAGAGGAAAAATGTTACTAAGGTGTCAAAGGATGAATTTCTATGTCTCAATGATTTAAAATATCAAAATCAAAAAGGAAAACAGATCTAAGATGAATTATCATGGGACTTGGATTATGTGCATATATAACAACTTCTTTGAGGAAATTCATCATATACCTTACATGTTGATTTTGACTAGATATCTATTGAGTCACATATTTCTTAGGCCTCCACCATGACGTGTCAAGATGTATATGGTCATAGATAAAAAAGTTTAAACCCTATCATGTAGTTGCAGGCATGGTCGTTAGAGACTATGATACTAGATGGGCTAACAAAAAAACAATGCACTTTTTAGCTAACCATGTTCTCAAAGTTGAGCCTGGAGCAATTTAGGAATCACCTATATAGTTGTTGTTGACAAAGTGAAAATAGTTGTCCTTTAGTCCTATTCACAAGTGACATGGAATTACTCGAGAATGAGGACAAAAGCCAACTATAATATATGGTCCTAGTAAACACATCAACAAGAAATTAAAAAATATTAGAATGTTGAATTCATGTACAATGTGAAGAGGAAAAATGTTACTGACGTGCTGAAGGATGAATTTATGTATCTCAATGATTTAAAATATTAAAATAAAAAAGGCAAATAGATCTAAGATGAATTATTGTGGGACTTGGTTTACATGCATATAGAACAACTTTTTTGAGGTAATTCTTCATATACCTTAAGGGTGGATTTTGATTAGACATCTTACTACCCTCAATACCACCCACCCAATGAAAATAGCAATGAGAATATACACATATTAACATAGATGTACCAAGTAATTTGTTCTCCCAAAGATATAAATACACATAGTATTTTGTTTCCCCAATGATTATTTGAGTTTTTACACTAAATCCAGAGCAGTCAGAGGTATAATGAGGCTAGAGATCTTAATGAAGGAAATGTACATGCTGAACTAAAGTGGAGGATCAACCAAAGTGACAGGTGCAAGTTATATTTTAAGGATATCTGGACAAAGCTTGTAGTAGTTATCAATGTGTCCACTTCACACTAAAGAATGTTATCCACATCGACCATTGAGTGTGTCTGAAACATTGTGGTGCTTGTGGAGATTGGCATCTTCGAGTAACATGGGGAACATGTGGAGATGAGGCTCTGACCAGAGGAGGAGAGAAGGGATAAGGGAGTAACGAGAGGGGTGGAAAGATATGGATGGGACGAGGTGGTCTAGAGGGAAAAAATGGGGAATTACGAGATGAGGGGTAGGAAACTGGCGCCATGATGAGCATATCTTTGGAGGGAATATGAAATTTGAGAAAGGAACGTGCCAACTAGAACAAAAAGGGTGCTTCTTAATTACAATTGTTTAAATTTCAATTTTACAAATTGTATAGAGAACTGTTTTTAACTACATATTAACAAAATGTAGCTAAATTAGATGTAGTTAATTCATACATTTTTTGTATTGTATATTTTTTGTGTGAAATGTTTGTGCAATTCCATGGATGGGTACCCACACCCTACTGTCACTAACTGTAGTCAGAGGGGGTAGGATTAGGGTAACAAATACTTCCATGACGAATGGTATCAGATCCATACACATATGCCTATATAGATATTTAAGGCATAACACATCGTAAGCACCCAAGGAGGACTAAAATCCTTTCCTCGAATGTTAGAGAGTCTTCTAGAATTTAATCTATTCTTTAAGGACCACCTAATCCACCCAAGTATGTGATGATTCGTTTGTCTTCTCAACTTCTCATGTGATTCTTGTCTGATGAATATAAGCCACATTATTTCTCTATTTTGGGTTTAGCTTATGCATGGGAAAATGAAAATTTATTTTAAATGATGAAAGGTGATTAATATGAGTATTCCATGATCTGATCTTAAATGGAAAACTCTATTTGATGAATGAAATTACTATTAAAAGTGATGTACTCATGAGTACGCTTTATGTAAACTCAATGATATACAATCAGATATAAGTGCTTTCTATGTTTAAGGTAAATTCTTGAACTGGTGAAATAAGGTGGGACTCATGTGTTACACCTCACTTGTGATGAGGTCCCTATCAATTAAACCCATGTTTCCCTATTGTTGATCAAACCTCAAACATTGTTAAGAAAATGTTTGCCCTATTTGATGTGTGCAATGATCATGCCACAAAATGACCATGTCTTTGGAATACTAGATCATGATGTGAAGATTTATTATAAGAGGAAAATCCCCTATTTACCATTATTCCTCTTTGTAGGCTCCATTTGAATAATATGATGGACCTAGATGTCAACCTTTCACTATTATACTCACACTCTTGAGTTCTCAATTTGACTTCTCGATTTTCAAAATCTACCCTTACCTTGAACAAGAAAGGGAGGGAATGTAACAATGACGTTGACCTCACAAAATCTTGAAATGTAGTTCCCCTATTGATTATCTTGATGTATGACTCACGATCTTGTGAAATAGAATTTGATAGTTGATGCTCACCCTATTTGGATATACTTGATGACTCATGATTATGACTTCATGTAAAATTTCTTATCATTAATTCATCTAGATTTTGGAATGGTAACCCCTTCCATACTATTTTTATTTCTTGACCCAAGTATCTAATAGGTCAACTCCATGACAATATTGATACTCAATCATTAATCATGATTTGACTATGATTTTGGAATATGATGACATTGACTAAAGCTAGTGGTTAAGTTCCTAGAAAGACCTAGGTCTAGTTCATTCATCAACCTTGAATAGCATGAGAATGAACTTGATATTGATACCAAGAAATGTTGAATAATGCTTGAAATGTTGCTCAATTGTTGCATACGGTTGAATGATCACCCCTAAGGTCTAAATAGGAATGTAGAAACTAGCTTTCAAATGTTTGGATCTGCGATCTTAATGTCCAAACTTTATTCTCGATATTGAATGTTGAAAAATTGTCTCATTATTAATGATCTTGATATTGTTTTCAATCCTATGATCAACCCTATTTGGATATTGATATCACCCTTGATATATGAATGACGAATTTCATTGAGAGATCCCTAACCTTGCTTAAAGTGTTGAACACACTTAATTACCATAATTGAGTGATTATAACTCTAATATAACATTTTTATATTCTTAGGTATCATGTTACAAACTTAGTTTCAAATTTGGTCCAATTTGGACAATGTTTGAACAAGTTATGCAATTTTATGTACATTTTGGACCATTATGCAATTTACCCATTTGATATGTTAAAATTGCAATTTGTCACATGAAGTATGTTCCTTAGATGTTATCTCATGATTCTTGAGCTTTTTGAGCCATGGGGCTCCTATTTGAACCTTAGTTTGAAGGTATTTTCCTCAAGGGTATTTTAGGGTTCACCCCTTCATGGATGAGCTACCTTTAGAAGTTATCAACTAATGAATTATTTGATTGGCTTAGAAATTTGAAAAAGGAGAGCTAAGTAGGTCTATATGTACGGTGGGAGAGCTTCTTGTGTGTGTTCTTGTGTATTCTTAATTATTTAAGGCCATGAATACTTTGGAAAGATACTAGGACTTTAACCTTTTTTTTTATCTTAAAGTTTTATATACCTATCTCTAAGCACCCAAACAAACCATTTTATCTCCACCACTTCCCTCCTTCTATGAAACTTGTTCTCCCTCTGTGCTTCTGCTAATTTCTTGTCCAAGGAAGAAGAAAGTGGAGATCTTCTTGAAAAAATCATCTAGGGTTGCAAATGACTTCCTTTAGGGGTTTCTAAAGCTCCTTCCAAGTGATATTGACACAAAAGAGTAAGAATTCCCTTATTTCCTCCATTTATTTCTCTGTTGTTATTCCTTCTATATTCCTCCAGGTAGGAACCTTGATGTTACATGGTGAAAGTGGCTCTAGAGCTCAAGCATCTATCTATCTTTCTTCTTCTTCTAGGGTTTTGCTTCTTTGTGGAGAGAATTGCCTACTTGGCCAAGTTCAGATCTGAAAAATGGTTTTTCTTGCCTTCTTTGCTCCAGATTCTTACTGTTTGGGATTTGACCTACTATGTAGAGGTGAGTTTTATAACATTCTTCACTTATATTGCTTACTAGAAGCTTGTTAGTTCATGTTTATGCTTCAATGTGATGATCTAAGCATAGAGAAACCATGCTTGCTTAAGGTTACACATTTTTATGGTGTTCCCTTTTCTGTTCCAATTCTATATAAACTTGTAAACATGTGCACGACCTTTCTATGGTATAATATGATCTGGGACAGGTTGATAGCAACAACCTATGATGCTAAGAACCAAACAATTGATGGTTCAAATTAGGATTTTCAAGTTATTTCCTTCACTACCACACAACCGATGGTGATACCATGAAACAACTAATGATGTTGTTGTTTTGATAACTGATGGTCGTGATCAAGTGTATCAAACAGTGGTGACAACCTATGGTCACCCCCATAGGTTATGTTTTTACTCAAATAGAAGCTTAATGATCAACCATTAAGTACCCTAATGTTGTTATCAATCAATGATGACACTAGCTTAATATCCAATGATGATTAATGAATATAGTGCTGATCTAACAACCTATGGTGACTTAATGGTCACTACTGATGGTGTATCAGGTCTTCAAAACCTATGGTGGGTTAAGCATATAGTTGTTGCACCAATTAATCTTTAAACCAATTCTTGGGTCACTTGTTGCAGTTGTCGGACCTATACTGCAATTGATGGTTTTAACATATGAACTTGACCCAATGGTTACCATATAATGTTTATTCATCCAATAAAGTGGAATGATGCTTAATGTAATATGTTGGTACTAATAATATAATTTATATGTTTTCCTTTATATGATCAACTTATGGAGCTTACTTGTTCACAATGGATGGCTTGTTTTAAATAAACAATCGCTTGTGGGTTTTACCCTACTCTCAATGAAACTTTTTATGTTGATAATCAAGGGATTTCTAGGGTTACATGGTGACTCTTTCTAGATAACAACTCAATGACTTCATAGGTGGTTTGTTCAAGGTGTTTACTTATGTAGATGACCAATGGCTTTACCTTTTCAACATTTAATGGTTAGAAGTTGATGTCTCAATATTCCCATGGTTTTGGGTGAAGACTATAACATAATGTTATGATTCTAATAATGAGAATTTGATGATTAAATTACTTAAATTTGTAGTCTTACCTTGCCCTCGTATGATTATGATTGATAATCATCATAATGAATTAATGGGAAACCCCAATGAGGTATAGCTTGTTATATCGAGCTTTCATATAACTAAATGATGGTAATTGGGTATGACTAGTCCTTAAATGATTAATACAATCATGGATCACTCTCTTATTTTTGTTGAAACCCTTTTATGCTATAAACCGATCGTTATACTTTGATTTTTGTGCGGGTTCATACTTGAGAATAGTATAGAATGTAATGATGATATTTCACCTTATGCATCCATGATCCAATGGGGATGTCGTGAGTTAGGGTTTTGGTATATGTGTTGATAAGTAACATTTATAAAATTTATCGTGTTGATCCTAACTCTAATGAAAATAGATAAATATGAGTATTCATTTTTAACCTTCTTATATGATGGTATGATGCTGAAATAACCTCCTTATTATGATCATAACCTTAATGTGTTAATTGGTGGTTACCATAACCACATGATTGATACTTTCTTATGCTAAACCTATGCAATATGAATAAGATGGGGGTTAATCATATCTAGGTTCCTTGCATATTGATGTAACAAAGGAATGTTCTTAATTTTAATATAACCCTGCTATGATTGTTTATGAATATCTCCTAGCTCATTAATGCAATGTTGTGTTGATCCATTGTATTGTATGTAAGTGATGTTGTTGAGCATTGTTATAAGGCATGGGAAGATAATGATGATCTTGTAGGGAATAGTATGATGGTCTTAATGACCTTTGAGCATGGTTGAGCCCAAAATGAAGTGAAATCCTCTTGTGTTGATAAGGGTTGATACCCTATGATATTCTGAAAAGGATTTATATCTTGTGATAGTATGATGACTAGTGTAGTCTCATGAATGGCAAGTGAATAGTACCATGTGATGATGATATGAGAAATTATTTTCACACTTTTTATATCTTTTGAAGTTGTGATACTTATATGCTTTCTAGAAGTGAATTTGGGATTGTATGTCCACTTGTTTGATGCAGCCTTAATTCACCCAATTGGCATAATTAATCAAATGAAACTCAAATCATGTAGTGCCCTGTGCCATAGACCCATATGAGCGTCATAACGTGCCAGATGGTGAAATGAGTATTCCAAAGGGAAACTCAAAGCACATACTATTGAGTATGTGGGGTGTTTGTCATCCTGAATCCAAGTTCTTAAGGAGGATGAATGTGGTCATACCTAGCCCTCTTTTTTATAACAGTTGCGGTTGTGTCTCGATGATTATCATGTGATTAAGTTTTTTCTTTGCATACCTTGGTCTCTAGAACCATGACATGTACCAAGGTGGGCTAGTTGTTTACATGACTACATGTCATTATTTTGCAGTTAGACTGAGATGTCACTACAATGAAGACTCGCACTGACTGAGTATGGAGAAGATCTTGGAGTCTGGCTCTTCCTTGATCTTATATGGAACTGATTGCGACCAAGCGGTGGTCAGTTGGACTGTGAGTGGTATGACTCAAACTCCCCATGGCTTAATAAAAGATGTAATACATTCATGTAGCATATCTATTTAGGGTTATATACAACACTTCACATTAGATGATAACCATTGTTTGTTATCTTTACAAAAAGATGATGCTTAGTGCAGTTAATAGATAGCAGATATACTTATGTTGTGGATATGCTTAAGATTGTATATGCATACATACAATAGACATGTTATGTTGATAACTATGCTACCACTGCTGATTATCATGATGCTAGCTATCTCATGTTGTTAGTTATGTTTAGCATGCTAGTCATGCCTTTGTAACTAGAGATGCATATAATGCTAATCATGGTTATACATATAGTTGTGCTTATGTTGTTAGCTCTTCTTATGATGTTGATATGTTCAAACTATTAGACATGTTAATGGTGTTATCTATGCTTATGTGGATAGCCTTATTCATAATGATAGAGATTCTATGTTACTAGACTTGCTCATGATGCTAGATATTCATATGCTATTGAATTGCTTATATTGTCAACAAGATAAAGGATGATAGTCTGGCTAATGATGATAGTTATTATCTACTCCTTTATGTATTTTGTTAATCATCAGTGTTGTTGAGCTTATTTGTTATATCTGAATAAACTGCTTAAACTATTTAATTACCTTAAAAATTGTAATCAACATCTATTGGAGAGAGTTATTTCTCTCGTTGGGACATGGGTCTCACCCTTGCAGTTCTCCACATCTTTTTAGGTAATCAGCAATGTCGACAACAGAACCCTGGAAGGAAATAGGAACTACAGTAATGAATCTTTGAGAAAGTTTATTATATGTATAGTGTGTCCTAGAGTCATCTCTTTACTCTTAGGTCCGCGCAGGAAGAGTTTGTATATGGTGTTTCAAATGAATCAGAATTTTATTAGTATTTTAATGCTTGTTTGTGTGGCATATAAGAATATTGTTCTCCTGTGTATATATGTAGTGGCTAAGGAGATAGAACAATTTGTATCAAATTCTTGACATAGTATGGATAAAAGAAATATGTTGGGCTCTTATGAAAATCTTTCTAAGCGAGTGTTGATGTTCAAATCGGTTTTAATTTACCCATATGTTTTGATATGTGAATTATTAGTGATTGATTGTGTATTATGTTTTGAGTAATCTTGTTTAGTGTTACCGATTCTTACATTCATGTTACCAAATATCAATAATTTCATATTATTATTATGTTGACTCACTCGATTTATGACTAAGGTTTTATCCCTTTTATGGTCTAGGGTGGAACCTTCTACTAATTTTGAAGTACAAAAGCATGATATAAAATATGATGTTTGTCATAAATTGTTGAAACATGACATCTCAACCATGGATGCATAACCCCACCTAGGACAATGAAGGACATAGAATCCTAAATACAGGAAATGAAAATCATGCTTTACTCTTTGATTTGAAGAGCTCTATTTGTTTAACCTAAAATATCAACTCTCCAAATCTGTGATCTATATGATAATCTCTCCTAATATATGAATCATGTGACACTGATTGACATTTTTATGATCAATATAGATTTATTTTAACCATGATGCTCAATTTTTTTATTTTGAAATATCTTAATGTTGGAGTGATACCAAGTTGATTATGATGTTTGGGAACCCAATCTCTATTGATGACTTCATTTAATTTTGGGTACAAAATTATTTTTAAAGTGGGGAGGATGTGATAACCCAAACTTTTCTTTCTCCTCATGTATGTTATATGCACTTCATATTTTCAAAAATTTCTCACTCTAGCCCTCAATTTTGTGGTTTGAGTTTTTGTGATGCTTTTAAGGTTATATCGTGTACACATGATGAGTGGTGACACTCAAATTGATTTTGAAACAAAGGTTGAACCCAAGTTATAGTCACCCTTTTAATCTACCATTTTATCTCATATATATATATATATATGTATGTATATATATGTACTAACTACATCCTCATTGTGTAGAGGGCACTCTTACACTTCTAAGACACCAAATTTCACCCAAGTCTGAGCTAGTATGAGAGAGATATGCCTCTTTGAAAATCACTTGTTTTTACCCTTGATTTTAGCCTTATAATCGATTTTAGACTTAAACGAGCCCTATTTGGGGTGAACAGCCCATCCACATCCCTTGATCCTCTCTTTTTCCCCTCCCATTGATCTAAACCTCTCTCCTTGGGCCAATCACATTGCTTAATGTCTTGGATCATGAATCACAGCCATTGGATCCTGCTACTGTGGTATTCAACCTCTAATCCAACGACTGCGACACCTTCCCCTCCCCCCATACAACATCAGAGAAGATGGCATTGCAACCACCCCACTATTTGTATGCATGCCCAAAGAGCCAATCATATGGTTATTTTAATGACACATCTTTTAGATGATTTGGTTAATGATAAAGACAAACTTCATATTTATTCTGTTACAGTCAGTTATGAGATAATGATGAAACATAATAAATGTCGAAAGAATGACATTACTCAACGATGTATGTCTTTAAGTTAAACACCCGAACAATGGTATCATACATATGTCAAGAGTATATACATTCTTATTATGTCCCTAGTTAGATATCATTATGGAAGGCTGATAGACATCAATAGCAAATAAGACTAGAGCGTGTATTGGTTGATGATAGAATCTAATCATTTTTTATATGTGATATCAAACCAAGCACATAGACACTTGTTGGTGAATAGTGTATCGAGCATACCCACCTTGAGAGTGAAAATGTAAATCAATATTGATTAAAGAATGATCTATCATAGTGATGGTGATGATTATGGTTAGGGGTGAGCAAAATTTGGTTAATAACCGATTAACCGAACAGTTAATTTTGAATGGTTAATTTTATTGGGTCAATTTGGTTAATTCAGTTAATTTGGTTAATTTAATTCGGTTAATCGGTTAAATGTTTAATTTGACGGTTAAAGATATTTTTTATTTGGTTAACCGAATTAACCGAATAGTCAGAATTTATTCATAAATAATATCCTACACATGCATATATACATATATAGTTGTACTTTTATTTCAAAATACTTCCCCATATATATAGTAATCAAGTTTTTACGAGTCATACAAAATTAAATTTACAACAATACTACTATAATATAACAATATTGTCCCAAATTCTATGACTATTTCAAATAATATTATTATACGAGTGTTATTTGGTTAACCAAATTAACCGACTGAATTAATCATTAACCGATTGGACAATAACCGAATTAACTGACTCAATTTGGTTAAGTTAATGGTTAAAATCTCAAACCACAAATTAACAGTTTTACCGAACCAAATTAACCATAACCGACTGAATTAACCGAATGCTCACCCCTATGGTTCTTAGACGTGGAATCACTACACTTATCACATGTCGCTTGATGTGCTTTGACATCATCCATTGTGACCTTGAATAAGGGTTACCATAAAAATGGTGATTGGGTACATTGTGACACATGGTGAAAGTTGTAACTGATATAGATAGGATTTTTCCATCCTATAGGAGTTTGATATCCAAGCCACTTTATAAGTGAGATTGAGAAAGGCATTCACATGCACATGTGAATCAATATGGGATATTGAGTTCACATATATCTTAGACAGTCTTCTCTAGCTCAAGGAACATGGATCTAATGTTGAGAGGATGATGACTCCATGCCTTGACTTCAATCAAGATATTAGTGACAAAGGAATTAAACAATCACTATAACACAAATCACATATTGTAGGTTGAATTTATTTCTCCAACTTTCCAAATTACTTGGGTAGTAATGATGTGTTACTAGATGCCATCATTAGTTGTGATGTCATAAATGGTTATGGCATTCAATGCAATGTAACTTGAAACCTATAGCGTCACACAAACAAGATACACTTGAAATAGGAGTTTATTCATTAATTGAAGTTTAAGTTGATTACTAAAAGAGTTTAGGTATTCAATTCAAAATACAATTGCCCGAATGATCTCAGAACTACCTGATTGAAGTGTTGAACCAATTGGTTGAAGTGTCAGGTTGATTGGAAATTGCATCAGCTAAATTCTGCATGAATAAGGGCTCCAACCATCTGCTTTACTGAGTGAGCCGATTGACTGGTGATGAAACAAATGACCAATTCATATGATGAACTGATCGAGTCATGACTGGCCAAATGACTAGTAGGTCACTTTCATGGTTCAGGTAACCACTTGCCCAATGCATGAGAATAGTTGCTCGTTTCACACAAATCAATTGGATTAATTTAAGAATTAATATTGGACATTAGTTAGAAGGGAATTGACAATTAAATTGTGATTGGGAAACATTATGAGATGGTCAGTTGACTATAAGAACCGATCGACTCACACTGCCAACCGGTCGATTCACCAGTAACCAAAACTTTCTTCTGTTGATGGATGCAAAGTTCAAGGAAATTCCAGACCATTCTACTCCCACTCAGACTAAGAACCCAGACCCTAACCCCTCCTATAAATAGAGGGATAATGGGGCTTCTCAGATTATCTCATCTCAACTTAGTTGCTCTAATAATTGTTGTATTATCTGGTTTTGGTAACCAAGGGAACCTAAGAAAGTCCTACCCGATAAAGGGAGGGACAACAAGGGAGAGAACAACTACAAAGAATAGGTTGGTGCTAGTACACCGAATGAAGGAAACAACTCCTTCTTATTTGTTCTACCAGAATGATAGGAGTTCCTAGTGCTTCGTGTGGACTTCTATAGAGGTGAGGAGGCTGTTGCCTGTCGTTCGGAGGATGAGGTCAACTGCAGTCAGTGGTATACAACCTTGAGCTATTGCAAATGTTATCTGACTACAGCTTGAAGAAGGCCACACACTGTTGTGAGGTTTTTATCACTGGACTTTCTCTAGGACTAGGTATAATCTCACAATACCATCCTTCGCATTACATAGTTATTGACATGATCGACTGTCATATAGAGAATACAAAAGTAATTTTTTTATTTCCACTACCTAATCTGATGTTATATTTTCTAACAATGGTATCAGAGCCACATAAATTTATTGTGTTTTGAGGTTGATCGATATGATCAGATATTTGGGTGTTTCATCTTTTATGTTTCATATGATGCAAATACTTAAAATGATTATTGTGCATATCTGATTAAATACCACATACGATCCCAATTAATATATATATGAGATGATATATATATGCAAATATACATGTCACCATAAAATGTTTTGATGGTAGATGTGTAGCATGGTTATGGCCAATAAACCCTAGTTTTCCGTGCTTGGTTGGTCATGGCAGTTTGCATCCCAGTTCACATACTAAACCTTTGACTTCTCTTCTAAATATAAAGTTAATTTTCTACTATCTATGCTCCCATCGAATGAAACTCGATGTTTCTTCTTTACCATGTAATAATTTTAAAAGTAATAGGATAATATATTTTCTTGTTACATCAAAGAACACATTCCGTACTAGACGAGCCGATAGCTGCAAGACTGAGGAGGATTGTGACAGGAGGATCCGAACCAATCGGATGGTGGCCCCAATTGACCGGTTGTGTAGGAGGCCAGGAGACCAATCCGATGACCAACCGACCATCTAGGAGGAGAGATGATTGTTTCATAGGATGGACCAATCAACCTGAAATGGTCCAAGCACAATTCTTCATCAATAATAGGTTGTTGCATGTGATGTTGACCTTAGATGACTGCATTTACTTGTATCTCCAAGGAATTATAATAAGATGGCAATAATTATATATTTTATCAAAATTACATGTTTTACATTTGTGGGATATAGCATGTATATGATAGATACTATAAGTATGTGATAATTGGATATATATATCTATATATATGTATGTATAAATAACTATAATCCGTCAATCAATTATATTAAGTCTAAGACGATTTCCATAAGAAACACATTTGAAAAGCTTGATCGACTAAGTGCGGGTACGCCCTAGCATGGTGCACTGCCCATATCGTGGAAGTAGACATGTCAAACGGGTGGGTGGGTTGGGTCGTTGTGGGTTTTGGGTCTCGCGGATGCGGGTCAAAAAGACCCAATTCTAAACGGGTGGACAAAAGACACATCCAAACTCGACCCGATGGGTTGCGGGTCGACCCGCGGGTGTCCATATAAATTTAAGAAGAGAACAGATTTTACACAAATACAAGAATACAACCACGCTGCTTTACATTAACGTCTAATATGGGCAGCATGGTGTTTCGTATTACTGTTGCATATGGACATCAGTGTATCTATTTAATCTCCAAAACAATAGTTGTCAAATGAACTAAAATAGTAGTTGTTAATAGACCCTTTTTTATGATTAGCTGTTTAAAGACTGCAAGAGCAGCAGGAATAGAATGGAGAACAAGACCAGCGGATCCTTTTTTTACGACTCTTGGTCTTTTAGCCACGGGGGAATGACGTACGGAAACATGAGGAAATGGGAACACATTATGTTTTGAATTGATTTGAGAAGATTTTTTATTATCAAGCAGCAACAACGTAGCCAACCAAGCAACATGGACGGGAGAAGATATTGGGCTGTAATTGGATGAGCCACATGTCAGCAAGGTACAAGGCATTCACTTTTTTTTTACAATACTATTGTATGAGTATAAAGTAAGACAAATGTAATTATAAATACATTTATTTAACTCAATTTGTGGGTCACCCGCGGGCATCCGTGGGCTGCACACGAAACCCGCTAAGTAAAAGGATGGGTACGGGTTTGAGTGATTTTAATTAGGTGGTAAAATTAATAGCCTAAACCCATCTTAAATGGGTTGACCCATGGACGGCCGCAGATTTTGACCCAATTTGACATATATACGTGGAAGTGTGATAATAAATGTGTGAGTCTACCTCAATAAGATGCACATTCTATTGTGTTGGCTTTTGATATAGGCTTAACTAGGTGACCTTAATCATATTAAGTGGCTAGAAGCATACAGTTAACCATGACAAGGAGGTGTGCATATCATCTATGAAAAGTTGCATATGATGCAACTGAAAAAAGTTTCCTACCTAAAATTATTAAGTTGTGGGTGACAACCCTAGCTAGCTCATGATTTTGATAAGATTGGGATCTTGACTAGCTAGAAGATTGTACATTGTAATCTTCCGAATTGATAAAGTGAGGGAAATCAATTTGAAAAAAAAAATCATGAGAGTGGTAATTAATTAAAGGCCTAACTAAGCATCATTAAAATCTTTTCAAATCAAATCAAAATGTTTTTGACAAAATTGTAAATTTCTTCTAAAGAATCAAATGACAACATCACTTTTCTCTACGATCGATTCTTGAGAAGTACAAGTTAAATGGGAATAATTTCCATTACTGATTCATGATGCTAATATTTGTTCTATATGATATGAATTGAGATATATAGATATAGTTCTCAAAAACCTCTTGACCTAATAAAGAGAGCATACATTGGCATAATGTGTTGAGGGGTTCAATATTCTAGACTCAGTGGGAAAAGAACTTGTGCATGTTACATGGGGGTAATCCCTCAGGTGTCCAGTGTCCCAAAATTTCAATGAAAAATAGGAACACACACATAGATGCCACACACATTTGCAATTGGATCTATCATGTATCTACTCATACCATTATCTTATATATAACAGACAGACAAGAGAATATGTATACATCATCTGTTGGTAAAGTATGCTGATGTATGCATAAATTGTCGTTATTTTGATATCTAATTTGGTTATTTTCGGTGTCATTTGTGCTTAATTGAATATCTTTTTAATACATATTTTACCAAATTAGTAAAAATCACTTGTTCATTATTTCTTATATATTTTTACATGTATTTTACTTGCATTTTATATGTTTTAATTATTATAGTAATTATTTGATTTTATTCATTGATTATTTTATTGCAGATAATTATTATTTACTGGAGCAAAGTCGATACCATCGGCTTGCAACTCGATGGTAGTGACATGGCATCAGAGTACAAATATTTTTTGCTCCAGATTGAAAAGGGAAAGAACGTTTTATTGTGAAGAAGTCGATACCATCGACTTCTAACTCGATACCATCGACTCAGACGCTGCGGACCAAATTTTAATGTATTAAATCTAACACATATTGTATTAAAAATTACATTTTAGGTTTCCTCTTGACCTAAACATGTACGACAGCTATAAAAGACACCATTAGAACCGCAACTGGGAGATCTATCAGTGGGGGGAGGATACGGCAGCCGAACGGAGAGAGAAAAGTAGAGGAACCCTACACGGAAGACCTCAGAGGCGTTTTGGCGGCAGAAACGACGGAAAATTATCTCCATCTTCTCCAGATCTACTCTTTAACCCTTTCTCCAATTTACTGTATCTCGAAATTCATGTTTTACATCTTTTTGACTTACTATGATACCATGTCGTCTATTTTTAGCTAAAAACCGTAATTTCTTAGGACCCAGGAATAGCCCGGGTAATCGTTGTATGATACTTTTTAAATAGTTTATCATAATTTGTCTCTCAAATATGTGGTATGATGTCGTTTTCTCCATTATATCATTATGATTGATCACCCTAATAATAATCTAATACCTTTAATTACTTTGAAAGAAGAATTAATGGTTGAAAAGAGACGATAATCACATTAACTAATAAATCATTTGAATAAGGCGATGTACAATGGCGGAAACCCAGAGTATGATCTTCATGCACCTAGTTTAGGGTATAGGTTACTACTACCATGGAACCAACCTAGATTTAGGTAGTGAATTGTATCACGAAAGTGAGCAATTCTGACTATATGCCACTACCCTGAATAGAAGACGAATTAGGATAATTGTGTAGGAATTAGTACAATGAGAACCTGCGGTGAAACCGCAATCCTAAGGATTCCATTTTTAATTGATTAAACCAACCATTTAATCGGTTGTTTTGTTTTCTTTTATTTTTATTTTCTTTTTCAATCAACTCTTATTTTTGGCTTAGTTGATCAATCCTAATTAGTAATAGTCTTTAACCTCACAACTCCCTGTGTTCGATAACTCATGACTCATAATCCCATATTACTTCGACACGTACACTTGCGTATTACATGCACTTTATACGCGTGTCAAGTTTTTGGCGCCGTTGCCGGGGAGTTGGCATGGTTAACACTATAAAAAGTTAGGATCGTCCACTCTAGGCCATTGTATTTATTTTCCTTTTTTATAATTTTTTTTATTATTCTTCCCATTTTTCATTGCATAAACTTTACTGTTAGTTTAGGCATTGTACATATTCATCTAAATATTTCTTTGTAGTAAGTCTTCTTTCATTTAAAAAAAAGTAAAAAAAAACACATGGCCCCTATTTGTTCTGAGTGTGAAATTGCACATGTTGGTTATAGATGTCTGAGTCCACCTTCATTACATCATGAGAAAATCTCAAAGGAAATTCATCGTGAGCATATTAGGATTATGGTTCAATATGTTTTAAATCGCAAAGGTCCTATTTCTAATGGAGGTTGGGGTAGAATAGAGAAAATGAAAGAAGTTGAGGTTGAGGATAAGGAATTAGAGAGTGAGGAGAACATATTGGAAGAAGTTTTAGAATCACCTCTACCATGTCCTTCCATTGAGACCACACCCACACCCTCAAATCCTAGGATTGATTTTGAATATGAATGGGGATCTGATGAGGAAGATGAGGAGAATGATGCAAATAAGGTGGATGATAATTTTGATACATGCGTTTGGGATATGAGTGAAGGAGAGGAGGATCCAGAAGGTGATTTATTTGATAGTGATCTTAGAGAGGAAGAAGAGAATGAGGAAGATGATATTGAGAGTGAAAAGGTGGAGGAATTTCCCATTACTCATCACATAATTCCTTCACCACAAGACCCATATCTTCATTTCCTTATTGAGGATCCTATATGGGATATATATCCAGATGATAATTTTGAAAGTTTTTGTGAGGATATTAATGAATGTGGGGGAATTGAATTATTAGAAGAGGAGGAGGCATATAAATTCACCTTTGATATAACCCCTCTATTATGTGTAGATAGGAGTGATCCATTGGGGATGGTCATAGAAATTATAGAGCAATCTTCATTATACCTTTCACCTCATGGCTATCTATTTTTGCATGTGCTCCCAAATCAAGACTTGATTGTGAGTCGTGTTCATGTTCATGTTCATTGCAATCATAATTTACTGTTGAAATGGAACGTCAGCCATACATGTTGGTCTTCTGACTATTATTTATTTTTTCTCATTGTTGCAAGGAACCAAATGTTTAGAAGGAAGAAGCGGAGAGAGCTTCACACTCCTCCACGACCACCTGATTATTGTTGATTGACATGTGTCCATCCTAGGACGTTAAACAAGGGAGCTTGTGGGAGTCAACCCACCAATTAGGTTTATTTTGTTAAACTTTCAATTTTATTTTTACATTCCTATTTGTAGATTGTGATATCTAGTTTTGATGCAAGTAAAAAATGTGCATTGATATGTGCATTCAGTGTGCAGGGATGCATTGATTCGGTACCATCGACTTCACTGTCGGTAGTACTGAGTTTTCATTAATGACATCTCACAAGCTGAGCAAGCATATACACTTCACCGAGATTGAGTGCATATTGGAGGGCAGATTATCATGTGGATCACATCTACTCATCTTTGACCCTAGAGTTCACCGCCCATATTGGTACAGTCGTTCCATGTATCTTCCTTTGCTTTTGACATTGGGGACAATGTCATATTCAAGCTTAGGGGGAGGAATGGAATGACACTTCTACCTTTATCTTGCATCTTTACTTTTTATCATATCTCTACATGTTTTTCTTTTGTTGTTTGAATTTTTTTTCTTAGGGTCCATTCTATCTAGTGTACTTGTGGACAAAAATATAAAATTTTGGTTAGGATTAGCTGTTTGTTGATGATGTGGTATCAATTCTGAAAATTCTAAATAAAAATTTGAATGTGCTTTTATGATTTGCTCTTTAGGCTAAATTTTCTATGTTTAAGAGTACATAACTGGAGGAATTGTTTGGATTAGTTAGCTTGAAGACATACTGATTGAATGAAAAACCTAACTTAACCCTATGGCTTGTGTTATGACGATGATGTTTGAGTCCAAGCCAACCAAACAGTAACATGATCTTTAATGTGAATTTTAGAAATAAACTCTAAGGTTACCTTGTTATACAAATTGATAGAAGAGGGACATATCATGGTTGGGAAAGACATTGTCTCTTATTCATGTGATCTCATCCACCTTCCATTCATCTTCATTCATCACCATAGGATGATCAAGTTTAATCCAAGTTATTTTCCTCTTATATGCATTACATTGCATGATAGGAAGAATATAGTTAGTTCATTTTATTATACAATAGAAAAGGAAAAATAATCATATCATCTTTTGAGCATTTGTAGTTTGCATAAAAAAATTCATATAGTTACATTTGCATTGCATATTTTATAATGTGTTACATATTTGTTATCTTCTACCATCTTCTGTCATGAAAGAGTGTAAAAAAAGTTGTATCTCCTTACTCCTTCTCAAAATAAAAAAAAGCAAAAAAAAAGCCCAAGCATGAACTGTTCATCTTGCTAAAAATAGGGTAAGAAAAAAAAAGAGTTATTGAAAAAGAAAAAGAAAAAATAGGAGAAAAGGAGGAAAAGGATTTTTAAGTTCAATTCCATATTCTCTCTAAGCAACAAAGGAGGGGATTGTGATTCTTTTTATAAACACCTTTCCACTTATACTCATCATTAGGATGAGACATCCATTGCATGTATCATTCCACCAAAATAAAAAAATAGTCATTAAAATTCATACATTCACATTTTATCCATCATACATGTGCATCATATTTTAACTTTTTGCATAAATGATTTGGATGATTCTTGTGAATCCTATTTTCATAGCCACCCATCTTTTCCACCCATTGCTCTACATGGTAGGCCACGATCATAATTAATCTCCTCATCCATCTTTATTTGGAGATCTGCTTCCAAGTAGTTTATTTAGGTAGATCAGAGCAATGTAGATAGGGAGATCACATCATGCATCAAGCATGTGTCCTACTGACCATGATATTAACTGCATCATATTGATAGTGTTTTTCATTAATCTTATTGTGGACATCTATTATGAACATTATTGATCGCCTTAAAGTAGTTACTTGTTTAGTGGTTGGCAAGGATCGGTTTGGGACCGATTGGTGGAGGGCGGTTAGAAAATGTAATTCATAGATACTTATCTTCTTACTGACTTTTTAAAACAAATCCAAGAGTAGTGTTGCTCGAGGAAGAGCAATATTCAAGCTTAGGGGTGTGATGTATGCATAAATTGTCATTATTTTGATATCTAATTTGGTTATTTTCAGTATCATTTGTGCTTAATTGAATATCTTTTTAATAAATATTTTACCAAATTAGTAAAAATCACTTGTGCATCATTTCTTATATTTTTACATGTATTTTACATGCATTTTATATGTTTTAATTATTATAGTAATTATTTGATTTTATTCATTGATTATTTTATTACAGATAATTATTATTTACTGGAGCAAAGTCGATATCATCGACTTGCAACTCGATGGTAGCGACATGGCATCAGAGTACAAATATTTTTTTCTCTAGATTGAAAAGGGAAATGACGTTTTACTATGAAGAATTCGATACCATCTACTTCCAACTCGATACCATCGACTCAGACGCTGCGGACCAAATTTTAATGTGTTAAATCTAACACATATTGTATTAAAAATTACATTTTAGGTTTCCTCTTGACCTAAACATGTACGACGTCTATAAAAGACACCATTAGAACCGTAGTTGGGAGATCTATCGGTGGGGGGACGATACGGCAGCCGAACGGAGAGAGAAAAGTAGAGGAACCTACATGGAAGACCTCGGAGGTGTTTTGGCGGCGGAAACGACGGCAAATTCTCTCAATCTTCTCTAGATCCACTGTTTAATTCTTTCTCCAATTTATTGTATCTTGAAATTCATGTTTTACATCTTTTCGACTTACTGTGATACCATTTCGTCTATTTTCGGCTAAAAACCGTAATTCCTTAGGACCCGAGAGTATCCCGGGTAATCATTGTATGATATTTTTTACATAGTTTATCATAATTTGTCTCTCAAATCCGTGGTATGATGTCGTTTTCTCCATTATATCATTATGATTGATCACCCTAATGATAATTTAATACCTTTAATTACTTTGAAAGAAGAATTAACGGTTGAAAAGAGACGATAATCACATTAACTAATAAATCCTTTGAACAAGGCGATGTACAGTTAATGGTGGAAACCTAGAGTATGATCTTCATGCACCTAGTTTAGGATATAGGTTACTACTACCGTGGAACCGACCTAGATTTAGGTAGTGAATTATATCGCGAAAGTGAGAAATTCTGACTACAGGCCACTACTCAAAATAGGAGACAAATTAGGATAATTGTGTAGGAATTAGTACAATGAGAACCTGCGGTGAAACCACAATCCTAAGGATTCCATTTTTAATTGATTAAACCAACCATTTAATCGATTGTTCTGTTTTCTTTTATTTTTATTTTCTTTTTCAATCAACTCTTATTTTCGGCTTAGCTGATCAATCCTAATTAGTAATAGTCTTTAACCTCACTACTCCTCGTGTTGGATAACTCATGACTCATAATCCCATATTACTTCGACACGTACACTTGCATATTACACGCACGTTATACGCGTGTCATTTGTCTAGAGAGTCAATCATATGATGATTGCGATGAGGTATTAAATACCTGATTTGATAACTACAAAGGTAATTCCTTCGATTATGTTTGTCTCAGCCATGAGATGATGACACATACATGATAGATGTCTAAAGAATGATGAAAATCAATGACATATGTGTTCAGGTTAAGGACCTGAACAATGAGATCATATGTATGATAAGAGTACATGTTGGGTTTTAAGGCCTCGATCAGGTAGCAGAAACAAAAAAAATTACGAGCTATTAACCCATAATAGGAGAAAAGCATTAATGACTATGTAATGGGAAGGATGGTTTTAGAGAGATATACCTGGTCCTGGGGCTTTCCCAACAACAATACCTTGCAGCCATGTGCAGTCTGCAATGTCATGTCTTGGACGGTGTCTGTGCAGCTCTTGGTCTTTGTCACAGATTGTCCTCCACCATGGACTGCGGTTGACGTGTCCTCCTAAGAGGAAGTCATCTCCCACCTATGCAGATAGTCCACATGGACCACCTGGATCTCCTACCATTCTAGAAGATCTAGCAAGAAGGAGAGGACCCTTCTGTCAATGTACTAGTCACCAACATACTCTCCCGAACTCTGACTACTTTTATACAGTTGTATTTCCCTCGTCGTGCCTCCCTAGAAGGATAGCACTTGCTCGAGATCTCTCGATTACCAGAACCAGAGAGGGAAAAAACGTTGCAGAGCAATTGATGTTCTGAGAAGTCACACATACCCCTATATTTATAGTAGAAGACAGCGTTAGGGTTTCCAGTCGGTTTGGGAGTAGAAGGATAAAAAAATTCCTTGAGTGTTTACACTGCGGTAGGTGAACCACTCAGTTGTCACAGTGAAGTGGTCAGTTCACTAAGTGAACTGGGCGGTTTGCGGCCCATACCTTCTTGCAATTGACTTTCCTATTTCATTTCAAATTAATGCGAAGATCAATTCTTGTCTCTCGGTTACCATTAACTCCATTGTTGTTACAATATTACTACCGAGTCATCAATTGTCAGAACCTCCCACAAGTTCATCCATATGAACTTTTTAGATCCATACAATATCCTTCACAGTGTTCATAACACTAAGGTACTCAAATTCTTATTGTAGATTTAAGCAATTGTTTTATGTTGGAACATTTCCAACTAACAATTCTTATTCCAAGGTTAAACACAAATTTTCAGTTTGGAAGCTTACATCGATGTAACTCTTTACATCCAACTCTTCCTTATTACCATAACTAAAGAATCAATCCTTTTAGTACTTCACAGGTATCTAAAGATGTTCTCTATGGTATTCCAGTAACTCTTACTGGAGTATGAAAGACATCCACTCGTCATGTCCAATACATACCAGATAACTGGATATATATATATATATATATATATATATATATATATATATATATCACCTTGTCATACAAGATGATAATCTCATATATTCTTGTCATGTCCAACATACATGATGACAAGTTTGTTAATTCTTGTCATGTCCAACATACATGATGATGAGTTTGTTAATTCTTGTCATGTCCAATACATACAAGATGATCAATTCTTTCTTGTCATGTCTAATACATACAAGATAAAGGGATGAGTTCATATTTGATAGATCCAATTATGAATGCATATGGCATCTATTCATGTGTTCCTCATTCTTCATAAGAATTGGAACACTCGGCTCTTGAGAGACTAACTCCATGGAACATAAACAAGTTTTCTCCCATCATGTTGAACCCTTTCAACATCTAGCCGATTTATGTTCTTGTTATTAGGTCAAGAAAACCTCTTGATCTATCTCTATAGATCTTGGTTCCTATTACATAGGATGCTTCTCCTAAGCTTTAGAATTCACTTCTTTGCCAGATTTTAATATTTACAGTATAAGGTCATGATTCCTCATAAATTTGTTGGAATATATATATGCTCCCACTAAATACTTGTAATCACACATTACATCTTCATTCTGACTCAAGTCAAACTCTTTGACTATCTTGTCAAATAGAATATTCCAATTCTGAGGTGCTTGCTTCAATCCAAAGATTGACATATGCAACTTTATAGACTTTATTTGCATTATTGGTTTTATAAAACCATTAGGTTGTATCATATACACATCCTGTACAATGTTCTATTTAAGGAATACAGTTTCAACATCCATATGCCAAATCTCATAGTCACATTAAGCTACAATGGCAAGTAACTTCCTGATGGAATTATCCATGGTAACTACTGAAAAGATTTCACCATATTCAACACCTTGAACTAGTTAGAAACTCTTTCCAACCAAATTACCCTTCATGTTAGTCCTCTTCAAGAAGAGCCAAAAGTACCCTATGGGTTTTAACCCTTCAAGTGGATCAACCAAGGTTGTACCTTGTTGATTTACATGGAAACCATCTTGGATTTCATGGCTTCAAGCCATTTCTCAGTATCTGGTCCTCAATATCTTCTAAGTAGACTATTGACTCATCATATGATCAACTCACCGCCTTCTTGTCCATAAGATATCACTTATAATTCAAGATTTTGGAGTTTTCTACTAGAAATATGAGTTCTGTGTGTTACTTAAGGAACTTTGAGATTCCACAACATTTTGTGATTTTATATATTCCCACTGTACCTCTTTAAGTTCAATGTTTATCTTGTTTGTCTCGAACATTTCAAGTTCTACTTTCTTCTCCCATTGATTCCTTTGGAAGTAGGTTCCCTTTTAGAATATAGCCATAAAAAACTCCTAGTTCTAAAGGAGTCAGTGGGAGAGAAAAATAGAACTCAAAACAAGAAAAACATTGAACTTAAAGAGGTACTATAGGAAAAAAGAGAATCACAAGATGTTGTGGAATCTCAAAGTTCCTTATGTAACACATAGAACTCATAGTTCTAGTAGAACATGCCAAGAGCTTGAATGATATATGATATCTTATGGATAAGAAGGTAGTGAGTTGATCATATATGAGTCAACAATCTACGTAGAAACTATTGAGAACCAGAAATTGATAAAGGAGTTGAAACTGTGAAATCTAAGATGGACTCCATGTACATCAACAAGGTATGACCTTGGTTGATCCACCAGAAGGGGTAAAACCCATAGGGTACTATTGGGTCTTCCAGAAGAAGACTGACATGAAAGGTAAATTGGTTGGAAAGAGTTTCTAACAAGTTCAAGGTGTTGAACACGATGAAATCTTTTCAACAACTACTATGGATAAATCCATAAGGATGATGCTTGCTATTGTATCTTAATGTGACTATGAGATTTGGCATATGTATGTAAAAAATGCATTCCTCAAATGGAATATTGAGCAAGATGTGTACATGACACAACCTAAAGGTTTTATAAATCCAATAATGCAAATAAAGTCTATGAAGTTGTAGAGGTCAATCTTTAGATTGAAGCAAGCACCTCAGATCTGGGATCTTCTAGTTGACAAGATAGTCAAAGAGTTTCACTTGGGTCAGAATGAAGATATAATGTGTGATTACAAGTATTTAGTGGAGCATATGTATATTTCACATATTGATGGGGAATAATATCCTTATATTGTAAAGATAAAATCTGGCAAGGAACTCCATTTTAAAATTTAGGAGAAGAATCCTTTGTGATAGGAACCAAGATCTATAGAGATAAATAAAGAGGGCTTCTTGACCTAAGAAAGAAAACATACTTTGGCTAGATCCAGAAAGAGTTCAGCATGAAGAGAGGAAACATGTCCATGTTCTATGGTGTTACTCTCTCAAGAGCCGAGTGTCCCAATTCTTATGAAGAATAAGGAACACATGGATGGAATCCATATGCATTCGATTTGGATCTATCAAGTATGTACTCATCCCATTATCTTGTCTGTATTGGACATGACAAGTACATATGAACTGATTATCTTGTATGTATTGGACATGAAAAGAGTAAAATGAACTCATCATCTTGTATGTATAAGACATGACAAGAAGATATGAAATCATCACCTTGTATGACAAGATGATATTAATATCCATTTATCTTGTATGTAATATTGCACATGACGAGTGGATATATGTCTGATTCCAGAGAGAATCACTAGAATACCATAAAAGACATCTTTATATACTTGTAAACTACTAAAAGGATTGGTTCTTTAGATATGTTAATAAGGAAGAGTTGGGTGTAAAGAGTTACACCGATGCAAGCTTTTGAAATAATTTTGTGTTTGACCTTGGAACACGAATTATAAGTTGGAAAAGTTCCAACAATAGTCAATTTCTTAATTCTACAATAAGAAGTTGAGTACCTTAAGTGTTATGAACACTATAAAGGATATTGTATGGATCTAGGAGTTCATATGGATGAACTTGTGGGAGGTTCCTACCATTAATGACTAAGTAGCAATATTGTAACAATAATTGAGCTAATGGTTAGGCAAAGGAATATCAGATAGCATACTACGACACTTCCATCTCATATGAGCTATCGTACAACATGGGGATGTGAAACTTGCAATACACCAACTTGAAGCAAATGTTGCTTACCCTCTATAAGAGCACTTGTGCAGAAACATGTTGGACATGTTAAGATCACTTGGAATATGATTCGTGGGTGATTGGATCTAAGTGCAATTGGGAGTCTGTTGGTATAGTATGCCTAGAGAGCCAATCATATGATGATTGCAATGAGGCATTAGATACCTGATTTGATAATTGCAAAGGTAATTCTATCTATTATGTTTGTCTCAGTTATGAGATGATGACACATACATGATAGATATCTAAAGAATGATGAAACTCAATGACATATGTGTTCAACTTAAGGACCTAAACCATGAGATCATATGTATGATAAGAGCACATACATTCTTGTTATGTCCCTAATCGGATATTATTGTGGAAGAGAAATAGACAACAGTAATACATAAGACTAGAGTGTGTGTTGACTGATGGCAGAGTCTCATTAGTCATGATATGTGATATCAAGTCAAGAACACAGATATATGTTAGAGAACAGTATATCAGACAGACCCACTATGAGAGTGATACATGGATACCATGGGATGGTAGTCACAATCATCTCTCATAGTGATAGTGGTGATAGTGGTTCTTAGACCTGAAATCACTGCACTCAACACATGTCATTGAATACACTTTGACATCATCAAACACATTCCTAAAACATGGGTGTTATAACGGTGATGATTGGGTGACTTTGACACGTGAGGCTTTTGACTGTGAGTGACAGATTTGAAATTTGTCCATCCTATAAGGAGTATGATACTCGGGGCCCCTTGATAAGCGAGATTGAGAATTGTATGTCCATACTCATGTGATTCAATATATGATATGTGAACTCACATGCATCTCAGATAGTTAGCTCTAGTTCAAGGAACATGGATTGAATGTTGAAGAGGATGACGTTCCATGGCTCGAGTTCATATCTGAATATCAGATACAAAGGAACTATATGATCACTACAACACTAATCATAGATTGTACGTTGAAGTTGTTCTCCAACTTTTTGAGTTACTTGGGTAGCAATGATGAGTGACTAAATTCCGCTCATTGCTTGTGATGTCATAAGCTGTTATGGACATTCACTACCAACGTAAATTGGAAACTGCAAGGTCACACACATAGGATTAACCTGGAAGAGGATATTATCTATGAAATATGTTTATATTGAGACAAAAGGTTTAGGTACTCAATTAAACATACAATTGACTGACTAGACTCAGAACTATCAAGTTGAAGGGTTGAACTAATTGGTTTGAGTGTCAGGTCAATTGGATACTGCATTGGCAAGGTCAAGACTGCCAACTGTCTGGTTCACCCTGGTAAGTTGATTGGCTAGTGTGAGCCAACTGACCGGTTCACTTGGTGAACCGGGTGGCTCACAGTTTTGTCACGTGAGAAATATGGATTTTCCCAATTGGAGAAAAACTTTCCTGTTTCACAAGTCCAATTTGACTGGGACAAGAATTGATCTTCACATTAATTTGAAATGAAATAGGAAAGTCAATCACAAGCAGGTATGGAGGGTGAATCGCCCATTCACTAAGTTAATCTACCGGTTCACTATGCCAGCCAGCCAGTTCACTTAGTGAACCAACCGATTTTCCTTCCGCAGTATAATCAATTCATGGATCCTTCTACTCCCAAAAAGACTGGGAACCCTAACCTTGCCCTCTACGATAAATAGTGGGGGTATAAGGGGCTTATCAAGAGACACAACTCAGAATATCAGTTGCTCTACAAAGTTGTTGCCCTATCTGGTTCTGGTAACTGAGAGAGCCCAAGCAAGTGCTACCCATCCAGGGAGGCACAACGAGGGAAAGACAACTGTGGAAAAGCAGTATGAGTTCAGGAGAGCATGTTGGTGACTAATACACTGACAGGAGGGTCATCTTCTTCGTACCAGTTCTTCTAGAATGACAGGAGTTCCAGGTGGTTCATGTGGACTATCTGCAGAGGCAGGAGATGTCTACCTTTCAGGAGGACACATCAGCCACACTCCATGGTGGAGGCCAGTCTGTGGTGAAGAACAGGAGCTACACGAACACCATCCAAGACATGGTGTTGAAGACCACACATGGATGTGAGGTATTATCGTTGGGCAAGTCCCAGGACCAGATATATCTTGCTAAAACTATCCTTCTCATTACATAGTCGTTGATGTGATCTCATGTTATGGGTTAATTGCAAGTAAATTTTTTGTTTCTGCTACCTACTGTGAGGCCATAAAACTCAACATCATCTTGTATGTATTAGACATGACAAAATGATATATTCACATCCAATTATCTTATATGTATTGAACATGATGAGTTGATGTCTACCAGTTTTAGTGAGAGTCTCTGGATTGCCATAAAGAACATCTTTGATACTTGTAAAGTATTAAATGATTAGTTCCATAGTTATGGTAATAAAAGGAAGAGTTGAGTGTAAATGAGTTACATCAATGCAAGCTTATGAAATGACATGGAATGATCGCGAAGAGCAAAATATAAAAGTTATAAACCAAAAAGTGGAAAATGTTGTTAAGTAGAAATGTTTGAATAAAATTAGAAGCTATTTAATTACAAAAAAGAAGTTGATTATCCTAGTGTTATGAACACCAGAGGATATTGTATGGATCTAGAAATTCATACAGATGAACTTATAGATGTTCCAACCATTGATGAGAAAGTAAAAATACCAAGTCAAACAATGGAGCCAATTGCTAGGCAAGGAATGTCAGATATCATACTACGACAAATCCATTTCATATGAAATGTTTTATAACAAGGAGATGTGAAACCTATAAAATACCGACTAAAGAAAAATGCTGCTTAACCAATGGATTAGCACTTGCACAGTAGAAACATGATGGACATGATTAGAGATTACTAAGAATATGATTCAGAGGTGAAGTGGGAGTCTATTGGTATGTATGCCCTGAGAGCCAATCACGTGATGATTGGATTGAAATATATTGTAATTGATTTGATAAATAACAAAGGAAAGATTCTATTTTATTTTGGTTCAATCAGTTATGAGATAATGATGAAGCAGAATGAATTTCTAAAGAATGACAATACTCAATGACGTATGTCTTCAGGTTGAGGACCTGGACAATGAGATCATATGGATGATAAGAGTATGTGCATTCTTTTAAGTCCCTAGTCGGATATGATTGTGTAAGGTTGATAGAAAACAATGACACATCATGACTAGAGTGGGTGTCAGTTGATGACAATGTCTCATTAGTCATGATATGTGATATCAAACCAAGTAGATTGATACATGTTGGATAATAGTGTATCAGAAATACCCACCTTGAGAGTGACACATTGAACCATGACATGGTAGTTAGAATCATCTCTCAAAGTGATGGTGGTGTTTGTGACTCTTAGACCTAAAATCATTGCACCTGTCACATGTCGATGGGTACACTTTGACATCATCAGATGCAATCCTGAAATTTGGATTGTTATAAAGGTGATGATTGGGTGCCTTTGACATATGGGGATAGACTGTGGGGGATAGAGATGGCATTTGTCCCTCCTAAGGGAGTTTTATGTCCAAGCCACTTGATAAGCAAGACTGAGTAAAAGCATGTGTGTGCACATGTGAATCAATATATGATATTGAGTTCACATATATCTTAGACATCCTGCTCTAATTAAAGAAACATGAATGAACGTTGACAAAATGTCGACTCCATTCCTCAATTTCATTCAAAATATCAGTGATAAAGGAATTATACATTCATTATAATACCAATCACTTATTGTAGGTTGAAAGTTGTTCTCCAACTTTCCATAATACTTGGGTAGAAATGATGTGTGACTAGACACTGCTCTTTGCTTGTGATATCATAAGCTAGTTATGGACATTCACTGCCAACGTATATGGGAACATATAGGGTCACACACATATAATTCACCTCGAAGAGGATTTTATCCATGAATGATGTTTATATTGATTACTAAAGTGTTTAGGTACTCAATTATACGTTCAATCAATTGACTTGACTCAGAATCATCAAGTTCAAGTGTTGAATAAACTGATTAGAGTGTATGATTGATTGAGAACTGGATTGACTGATTTATGTATGACCTGGACCACCAACTGATAAGCTCAATGGGTGAATTGATCGACTCATGGTCAGTGAAATGACCGGTTCACTTAGTGAACCAATCATCTCAAATGGACCAAACAAGGAGCTAGTGACTTTTGCGGTTGGCGAGAAAAGTTACCTGTTTCACTTGTTCATTTTGATTGGAACAATGATTAATCTTTGCATTAACTGGAAATTCAATTGCAACCATGATCATCTTGTAAACTGCTAGGCTCACTTAGTGAGACGACCAACTCACCATGCCAACCGATTAGTTCACCTACCATAGTGTAAATATTTCATGGAAAGTTCAGACCCTTCTACTCCCAATCAGACTGGGAACCCTGATCCTGCCCTCTACTATAAATAGAGGGTTATTGGTGGCTTCTCAGAACACACATCACACAACTCAAATATTTTAAGATCAGTTACTCTGACAACTGTTGTCTTCTCTGGTTCTGGTAACCAAGAGAGCCCGAGCAAGTTCTACCCGACTAGGGAGGAATATCAATGAAAAGATAACTACAGAATAGAAACTAGTTGTGGGAGAGTGTGTTGGCAACTAGTATGCCAACAGAAGTCATTCTAGTCCATTCTATTAGAACGACTAGAGTTCTCGGTAGTCCATGTGGATTATCTATAGAGGAAGGAGGTTTTTGTCACTCGGGAGGATGACTGTCCACTGCAATATGGGTCAAGACAACAAGTTGCACAGATGTCGTCAAAGACAAGGTGGTTGAAGACCACACTTGCTGCGAGGTATTATTGTTGAGAAATCCTTAGGAGTAGGTATATCTCACTAAAACCATCCTTCCCATTACATAGATATTGATGTGATTTGCTGGTTATGGGTTTATGGCTTGCTATTTTTTTTCCAGTGCCTATACCGTGCCATAAAACCAACCATATCCCTCATAGATGCCCAAAAATAGATCATGACTTGAACCACTTATCTTATGAGCACCAACATGCATGAAAAAGATATATTGAGTCCACTCTAGATTTTGATCTTCTTTTTAAGATTATCAAAACCCATATTGAAGTCTGTAGAAGTAACCCTATATATGGATAGAGGCATACCCAAGTATCTAGACAGAAGAACACCTCTTCCCATATGTACAACATCCTTTAATCTAACTCTCTATTATCATAGGATTTAGATAAGAAGAGCAATTATTTTATTGAACAAATGTAAGGACCAAAAAGGTTTCCAAAGATCTTAAGCACTTTTGTTACTTCCTTCAACCTTTTTGCATTCCCCATTGAAAAGATAAGGACACCGTCAACAAAAATTAGAAGAGAGTTTACCTTCATACCTTTAACCTTATAAGGTTTGATTTCTAAATCTTTGATGAGATGTGTTAACCCCTCCATAAATATTTTAAATAGTAATGGAGAGAGTGGGTCACCTTGACACAACCCATTGGATGATCTGACCAAACCAACATGTGAACCATTAATCAAGATAGAGAAAGAGCAAGTTTCCATACATTGTTTCTATTGGTATGTATGCCCATAGAGCCGATTATATGATGATTGTCATGGCATACTATGTAAATGATTTGAATAATAATAAAAGGCAATTTTAGTTTATATGTTTAATCTATTTTGAGATAATGACATAACATGTTAGATGTCTAGAGAATGATATTACTCAATGACGTATGTCTTCAAGTGTGTGACTTGAACAATGAGATCATAGGAATGCTAAGAGTATGTTCTTTATTGATATTGTACCTAGTCCATTAATATTATGGAAATATCCATAGACATCAATAATACATAAGACTAGAGTGTGTGTTGGTTGATGACAAAATCTCATCAATCATGATATGTGATATCAAACCAAGCAGATAGATACATGTTAGAGAATAATGTATCAGACAGACCCACCATAAGAGTGATGCATGGAAACCACACTTGGTTAGTCAGGATCATCTCTTATAGTATTTGTGGTGATTGTGGTTCTTAGACCTAAAATCACTACACTCGTAACATGTCATTGGGTGCACTTTGAAATCATCAAACACATTCCTAAAACATGGGTTGTTATAAAGGTGTTGATTGGGTGAATTTAACACATGGGGATAGACTGTGAGTGATAGAGAAGGGAATTGTTCCTCCTAAGGGAGTATGATATCATGGCCACTTGATAAACGAGACTGAGAAATGCATGGCCATGAACATGTGAGTCACTATATGATATTGAGCTTGCATATATCTGAGACAACCTGCTCTAGTACAAGGAACATGGATTAAACATTTGTAGAGGATGGCAAGTCCATGCCTTGAGTTCAATCTAGATATCGGTGGAAAAGGGACTATACATTCACTGTAACACCAACCACAAGTTGTAGGTTGAAAGTTGTTCTCTAACTTTCCATTCTCTTGGGTAGCACTGATGTGCAATTAGGCACCTCTCTCTACTGGTGAAGCCATAAGCTTCTTATGAACATTCATTGTCAGCCTGACATGGGACATATAGGGTCAAATACATAGGATTCACATGGAATAGGAGTTTATCCATGAATGAAACATTCAATCAATTGACATGACTCAAAATCATCAAGTTCAAGTGTTGAACCAACTGATTAGAGTGTCATGTTGATCCAGAACTGAATTGACTGAGTTATGCACAATATGGACCACCAACCGACCGGTTCACTGGGTGAACTGATTGCCTCATGGTCAGTGAGACAACCGTTTCACTCTAGTAAATTGATTAGTTCACCTGGACCAACTGAGTAGATGTTGTGTTTCCTAGTTTGTGAGAAAATTTTCCTATTTCATTTATCCAATTCGATTGGGATAAGCATTAATCTTTGCTTTAATTAGAAACGAATTAGGAAAGTCAATTACAAGTAGGCCTTACTTGTGAACCGCCCGGTTCACTATGCCAGCCGACTGGTTCACTTGTGAACCGACTGACTTGCCTACTACAGTACAAATAATTCATGGAAAATCTGGACCCTTCTACTCCCAATCAGAACAAGAACCCAGACCCTGGCCTCTACTATAAATAGAGGGGTACATGGGGCTTCTCAGAATACACAACTTAGATCTTCTGAGAATTAGTTGCTCTGATAGTTCTTATTCTTTGGTTTTGGAAACCGAGAGAGCCCAAGCAAGTTCTAACCGTCCAGGTAGGAACAATAAGGGAAAGACAACTACAAAAAAGCAACTGGTTGTGGGAGAGAAGGTTGGTGACTAGTACGCCAACAAAAGGGGACAACTCCTTCTAGTCTGTTCTTTAGAACAACTAGAGTTACTAAAAGTCCATGTGGACTATCTGTAGAGGTGGGAGGTTTCTGTCGCACAAGAGGATGACTGTCAACTACAATCTGGGCCAAGACCAAGAGCTACACAGACACCCTCAAAGACTAGGTGGTGGAAGACCGCAACAGCTATGAAGTAATGTGGCTGAGCAAGCCTCAAGACCAGGTATATCTCACTAAACCATCTTTCCTATTGCATAGTAGTTGATGTGATTTGTTGGTTATGGGTTTGTGGTTAGATAAAATTTTGTTTCCACTGCCTATTCTATCCCATAAAACCCAACATTGGTACCAGAGCCATGCCAGCATACTATGTTTTAGGATCAATTTATATGATCAATTTTTGGTTTTTCATCATTTAATTATTGCATACGATGTGAATATTAAAACTGGCAAATGTGCATATCCGATTAAACACCACAATCCCTATATACATACATGATATGGTATATATGCAACAAATACGTGTCGCCCTAAAATGGTTTCGATGGTGGATGTGTAGCGTGGTTATGACCTATAAACCCCTATGTGTGTGCATTGTTGGTTGTGGTTGTTTGCTCTCGGACTATGAATCGGGCCTTCTATCTTCTATTCTAAATGTAACTCGAGATAACTCGACCCTTCTTTTCTACCTTTGCTCCCCATGAATGTAACTTGATATTTCCCAAAGAATTATGTAAAAGTAGGATAGTTTTATTCCTTGTTATGTCGAAGAATGGTGAGTGACTAGAAGAGCGGCTAAAGGACCGATACGACCGACTGATGGTTCAAGACGAGCAGCTGGTAGACTGACAAGGATCCCAAACGACCTGACGAGCTGACAGTCTGGAGGAACCAAATGATCGATTGGAGACAACCAACCGACCAAGGAGGCGAGCCGATCAGTCATAGGATGAGTAGATCATTCCAGAAGGGTTCAAGCACATATCTTCATCAAAAGTTTGTTGCATGTGATGTATACCTAGATGACCATAATTACTTGTGGCTCAGTGAATTACAATAGGATGGCCATAATCATCGCTTTTATCATTTCACATGTTTTTTTGTGGGATATAGCATGTATATGATTTGTACTATATATGTAGTGATTGGATATGTATATGCACATAAATAAATAATCCATCCATATAAAATTAAGTCTTAGATGCTTTCCATAAGAAGCACACATGAAAATCTTGATCGAAAAGCGTGGGCATCCCAAGGGTTGTGTGCTATCTATCTCATGGAAGTGTGATGGTAGTTGTGTAGACCCACCAAGCGGGGTACACTTCTATCGTGTTGGCTTTTGGGCCAGGCTTAACTAAGTGGTATTAATGAGATTAAGCACTTAGAGGCATGCAAATGACTATGGCAAAGAGTTGTGCATATAATCTATTCAAGAATGGCATATGATGCAACTGGTAAATGTTACCTACCTTAATAATTGATTATGGATGTTGGCGGTGGCCGGTTTATAACTGAATTGTTTTGAATCTTGGCTCACTAGAAGGTTGTATGTTGCAATCTTCTAAATTGATGGTGAGGGTTATCAGTTTGAACAAAATAGTGGGAGTGATCATTAATTAAATACCTAATTAAATATCATCAAATTTTATTCAAATCAAAAGGAATTTTGACAAAATGCAAATGTAAAATCAAATCGAAAAGAAATCATCATTGTAATTAAACAATTTAACGGAGAAATATTTCCATAATTGGTTAAGGACCATGAGAAGTGTTTTGCATGTTCCTAAGATTCCAGTGCCAATCAAATCCACTCTATGTTTTCCTAAGGCTGAAATGGATGCTTACTTGAAGCATGCCAATGATGATATAGATATAAAGAATCCTATACTAGCATGTCTGGACTATGAGTCACATGACAAGCAAGAATAGGATAGTGTCTCTAGGGCATTGTTGGAGTGCAAATTGGTAGAAGGATATCGAGTTAGACCCCATGTGCTCAATATGATTGGGCATGTAGAACGTCTAGAGAAACTGGGAATTCCATTGGGTCAAGAGCTAGCCACAAATATGATTTTGCAATCTTTGCCTAAATCATATAACATGTTTATCAAGTATTACTACTTGAGTAACATGGCTAAACTACTGTCAGAGTTGCTTGACATATTGACAAATGTCGAAGCACAAATGAAGAAGGATGGTTCCATGATAATGATCAGTGGAATGGAATCCTAGGATACGGGCAAGGAAGAGAAGTGTTCTCAAGCCAATCTAAGGTCCAAATCTTCAACACTCAAAATATGGAGAGGGTTAAGAAAACCGAGGAAGATGAAGTAAGAGATAGAGATCTCTACTTCCGGTGTATACGTAATTGAGATTAACTTTACTGCTTCTTCATCATGGGTACTTGATACCGGATGTAGATCACACATTTGTTCAAATGTAAAGGATCTCAAAAGAAGTAGGCTTTTAGAGAAAGGCAAGGTTGAACTATGTGTTGCTAATGGAGCAAGAGTTTTTGCCAGTGCAGTAGGAACCTATGAGTTATTTCTACCGAGTGGGTTGAAAATAGTGTTAGAGAATTGTTATTATGTACCTACCATTAATAGGAATATCATTTATGTATCTTGTCTGGACAAGAATGGATTTGAACTTCTTATTAAGAATGGAAAATAATCCATCTCTAAAGATGGGATCTTTTATGGCAGTGCCCCAATGTCTTATGGTCTATATTTGATAGATCAACAAACAAGTGTGCATAACGTAAACACCAAAAGACAAAAACTCAATGACTGAAACAAAACATACCTTTGGCATTGTCATCTAGGGCACATAAATGAGAATTGCATATCTAGACTCCATAAAGATGGTTATCTAGACTCCTTTGATTTTGAATCAATGGAGACATGTGAATCTTATTTGTTGAGCAAGATGACTAAGACTCCCTTTTTAGGAAAAGGTGATAGAGCAAGTGATCTATTCAGTGTCATACATACTGATGTATGTGGCCCTTTTAGAACAAGTGCTAGAGGTGGGTATCAGTACTTCATTAGCTTCACTGATGACTTCAGTGAGTATGGTTATGTTTACTTAATGAAACATAAGTCGAAACCCTTGAAAGGTTCAAGGATTTAAGGAATGAAGTACAAAACCAAATTGGAAAAAGTATTAAAGCACTCTGATCTGATCGAGGTGGAGAATACTTAAGCCAAGAGTTTGAGGACCTTCTAAAAGCTTGTAGAATTGTATCATAATGGACTCCACCTGGAACACCATAGCACAATGGTGTATCAGAAAGAAGGAATCACACATTACTAGATCTGGTGCGATCTATGATGAGTTTTGCTGATCTTCCAACTATTTTTTGGGGTTACTCTCTTGAAACCGTCGCATGTACACTTAACTGCGTACTGTCTAAATCGGTTAAAAAGACACCATATGAGATATGGTATGGGAAATATCCCAATGTGTCTTTGATGAAGATTTGAGGTCGTGAAGATTATGTCAGGAAAATGTTTTGTGAAAAGATTGGACCTAAATCAGATAAATGTTATTTTGTTGGATACCCTTTGGATACCAAAGGATATTACTTTAATTTCCAATCTGACAACAAAGTGTTTGTTTCCAGAGATGATGTATTCCTAGAAAAGGAATTTATTTCCAAAGGAAACAATGGGAGGAAAGTAGAGCATGAAGAGGTTCAACACCAACAAGAAAACATTGAATAGATAGATGTACAAGAGGATAATAGAGAATTATAAGTGGTTGTGGAATCTCAAACTCCACTAGTAACACAAGAACCTCTTAGATCTAGTAGTACACACCTTGAGCCTGAAAGATTTGGATATCATGTGACTCAAAAAGGCGGTGAGGTTGTCATAAATGATGAGTGAACTACCTATCTAGAAGATACTAAGGGACCTGATTCTAAGAAATGGCTTGAGGACATGAAATCTGAGATGGAATCCATGTATACCAATAAGGTATGGACCTTGGTGGATCCACATGAAGGGTTAAAACCCATGGGGTTCAAGTGGGTCTTCAAGAAAAACATCAACATGGATGGAATTGTGCAAACTTATAAAGGTAGATGGGTTGTAAAGGGTTACAGACAAGTTCAAGGTGTTGACTATGATGAAACCTTTTCTCCACTTTCCATGATTAAGTCCATCAGGTTCATGCTTGCCATTGCGGCTTATTGAAGTTAAAACCACATTCCTTAATAGGAATCTTTTTGAGGATATGTACATGACACGTCCTGAAGGTTTTACAAATCCAAAGGATGAAAATAAAGTCTGTAAGGAACAAAGGTAAATCTATGGATTGAAGCAAGCATCTCGAAGCTGGAATCTTCAATTTGACGAGGCAGTCAAAGAGTTTGTCTTTAATCAAAATGAAGATGAACCTTGTGTGTGAAAGAATGTTAGTGGGAGCATGACTATATTCCTCATATTCTATGTAAATGACATACTATTGATGGGGAATGACATCCCTAATTTACAAAAGGTAAAAACATGGCTTGGAAATACATTATCAATGAAAGACTTAGGAGAAGCATCCTATATCTTGGGGATCAAGATCTACAGAGATAGATCTAGAAAGATTATTGGACTAAGTTAGAGAACATACATTTATAAAGTGTTGAAGAGGTTCACAATGGAGAACTCAAAGAGAGGAAACATACTCATATTACATGGAGTTCCTACCTCTAGAGCTCAATGTCCCAAATATTGTGAAGAGAGGGAACACATCAGTGGGATTCCATATGCATCTAGAATTGGATCCATAATGTACAGAATGTTGTACACCTGTCTCGATGTCTTGTATGCACTCAACATGATGAGAAGATATCAGCCAAATCCTATAGATGCTCACTGGAAAGCTGTGAAGAGCATCCTATAGTACTTGAGAAGAACTAAGGGTTAGTTCCTCATCTACAGCATTGAGGAAGAGTTGGTGGTAAAGGGTTACACTGATGCAAGCTTCCAAACTAATAAAGATGATTACATATCACAATCAGGATTTGTGTTTTGCCAACAATAGAGTTGTGAGCTAGAAGAGTTCCAAGAAATAGAAAGTTGTGAATTCTACGATAGAGGCCAAGTACATTGTTGCATCCAATGCAGCAAAGGAGGTTGTGTGGATCAAGAAGTTCATTTCTAAACTTGGGGTGGTTCCTAGCATCATCGATACAATTGAGCTTTATTGTGATAACAAAAGAGTTATTGTACAAGCTAAAGAACCCATATCACATCAGCGGTCCAAGCATATATAGAGGCGCTTCCATCTCATATGAGAGATCATATAGTGAGGAGATGTGAAGATTTGTAGAGTACCAACTGAAGACAATATAGATGATCCCTTGACTAAGGCACTTTTACAGCAGAAGCATGATGGTCATGCTAGATCACAAGGATTGAGAATCATGGATGATTGGCTCTAAGTGTAAGTGGGAGTCTATTGGTATGTATTCCCATAGAGCCAACCATATGAAGATTGTAATGTCATACTTTGTAAATGATTTGAATAATAATAAAAGGTAATTTCCATCTATATGTTTAATCTATTTTGAGATAATGATATAACATGTTAGATGTCTACATAATGATATTACTCAATGACATATATCTTCAAGTGCGTTACTTGAACAATGAAATCATAATAATGCTAATAGTATGTACATTCTTGATATTGTCCCTAGTCGGTTATTATTGTGGAAATATCCATAGATATCAATAATATCTAAGATTAAAGTGTGTTTTGGTTGATGACATAATCTCATCAGTCATGATATGTGATATCAAACCAAGCACATAGATACATGTTAGAGAATAGTGTATCAGACAGACCCACCATAAGAGTGATGCACTGATGTGCGACTAGGCATCACTCTCTACTTGTGAAGTCATAAGCTAGTTATGGATATTCACTGCCAACGTGACATGGGACCTATAGGGTCACACACATAGGATTCACCTAGAATAGGATTTTATATATGAATGATGGTTATATTGATTACTAAAGTGTTTAGGTACTCAATTAAACATTCAACCAATTGACTTGACTCAAAATGACCAAGTTCAAGTATTAAATCAATTGATTAGAGTGTCAGATTGATTGAGAACTGAATTGACATAGTTCTACACAATCTCGACCACCAACCGACCGGTTCACTAAGTTAACCAATCGACTCATGGTCAGTGAGACGACCAGTTCACTCTGGTGAACCGTTCGGTCACCTGGAGCAACCGAGTAGATGTTGGGTTTCCCAGTTTGTGAGAAAATTTTCCTGTTTCACTTCTCTAGTTTGATTGGGAAAAGAATTAATCTTTGCATTGATTAGAAATGAATTAGGAAAGTCAATTTCAAGCAGGTTTGGCATGTGAACTGCCCGGTTCACTATGCCAACTGATCGGTTCACTTGTGAACTAACCTATTCACCTACTGTAATATAAATAATTCATGGAAAATCTGGACCCTTCAACTCCCAATCGCAACAGAAACCCTGACCCTTCCCTGTACTATAAATAGAGGGGTACATGGGGCTTCTCATAACACACAACTCAGATCTTCTGATAAGTAGTTGCTCTGAGAGTTGTTGTCTTCTCTAGTTTTGGAAACTGAGAGAGCCAGAGAAAGTTCTACCCATCTAGGGAGGAACAACAAGGAAAAGACAACTATAGAAAAGCAAATGGTTGTGGGAGAGTACATTGGCGACAAGTACACCGACAGAAGGGGACAAATCCTTATAGTCCATTCTTTCAAATGACTAGTGTTCTCGGTAGTTTATGTGGACTATCTATAGAGACGGGAGGTCTCTGCCGCTCTTGAGGATGACTGTCAACCGCATAACGGGTCAAGACCAGGAGCTGTACAAACACCGTCAAAGAATAGGTGGTTGAATACCGCACTAGTTGTGAGGTATTTTCACTGAGAAAGCCTCATGACCATGTATATCTTGCTAAACCATATTTCCTATTGCATAGTTGTTGATGCGATCTGCTCGTTATGGGTTTGTGGTTAGATAATATTTTTTGTTTTTGCTGTCTATTCTGTCCCACAAAACCCAAACAGTTTCATTATACAGATCCATCATTGTTTGAATCCAATGGTTTTTATGATATTATCTAGGGAGCTCCAGCTGACATGATCATAGGCCTTGCTAATATTGATCTTCATGACAACTTTAGCATTAGAGTTACCTCTGTTGAAGTCAATGAGAAATTTAGTAGCAAGAAGAGAGCAATCAACCATCTTTCTACCTTTAATGAATGCATTTGTTCATTAGATATGATGTGGGGTAAGACCTCCTTTAATCTTTTTTAAAGAGTTTACCAATGATCCTATAAAGGACATTGTGGTAGGCAATATGTCTATAATCAATCATCTCTCTCACATCTTTTGATTTGGGTATCAGCTTAATAAAAGCTTGGTATACAACTCTAACCATTATACCACCTTTGATGAACCATATAACTTTTCACATAGGTCTTTCTTGATAAGAAGCTAAGCAGATGGAAGAAATTGATGTTGAGGCTATCTGATCCTGCCACTTTGGTGTGATGAATGGAGAAGAGAGAAAATCTAATTTTCTCCTCTTTAGCATCTTTTTATAGCCCAAAATTCATGGCCTTGGTGACCCGACCAATAGGTAACATAGCTTCTCTTCCATCATGATAGTGTTGCAGTTGTAAATGTTGGTAAGAAAATTTATTACCTATTCAGTAATCTCCTCATGACTATCAACCACCCTCCCCTTCTCATCGATCAACTCATAGATTGTGTCTCTCATCTCCTTCTTCTTAATGGCAACAAGGTAGATTTTAGTATTGCAACCTCCATCCACAATCCATCTCATCTTGATCCTTTTCCAAAGGCATTGTTCCTTGGATATCTCTAGATTTTTGACTCTATCCTCTCTTATCTTCTTTTCTTTTATCATTTCAACGTTTTAGGGATTAGAAATGAGAAGAAGTGCCACCTCGCCATACTTGCATCTAGCTTCACACAAGAGAATGGGGTTATTAACCTTCTCTTTCACCCATTTCTTCAGTTCAAATTTCGTGGTTTGAAGAATCTTCATAAACCTATACAACACATTATCCACCACCTGAGAGTTATAGTAGTCTTCCACCAACTCCTTGTATCCTTCCCACTCACACAAGATATTTAGAAACCTAAAAGTTTGGGGATGATGAGTAGTCTTCTTTAAGTTCACCATCATCCATGTGTGGTCAATGAAATGGTCTGAGCACATCTTGACAATTACTTTTGGCATCACCTCTATTTAAATACTATTGACTAACCCTTTGTAAAGGCATATAGTAATGTGCTTATTTTGTTTGATCTAACACATGTTTAACCCACCTATATTGTGGAGTTCTTAAAGCCTCACTACATCCAAATAGTTGTTGAAGTTGTTTAGACTCTGTCTGCACCTTTCTTCCCCCTTTCTACTCTTGTACACTCTTTATGTTATTGAAATCTCCTAGAATGAGCCATCTATATCATTTTGAGATGTAGCCTCCAGTACATGCCATAGTCTTGTTTGATCAGCTTCTAGGTTCTCTCCATAGATGATAGAGAGAATGCACAAAAATCCCCCTTGATTGAAGCAACTCATGATGATGATGTGATAACTTGAAACTATCATCTTAATGCGCCACATAGTAAGTTTCTACCCAAGGACGATTCGACCTCCATCAACTCGGTCAATGTTAGATAAAGGCTTCCACTGGGGATGAATGATAGAACTTACCCACTTTATAGTGGTTCTTCTTATTGTAATCTCGAAGCGGAAAATAATCCACTTGACTCAAGATTTTCCTCAGCCTTCTTGTGTTTTAAGCAAGGAAGCTCATCGCACATTCCATGTGAGGATCGACATTAATGCTTAGCAGTGGACCCTACTCATCCCACGGATTTGGCTTTGCTCTTTCCCTACTTAGAAGCTCAACAAGTATGCCTAGGACATATACTTCTGTATCCCTCTATGCCAACTGGAACTTCCTCACCTTTTAACTGGTCCAAAACAAGAACAAAGTGGTAGTATATGACCCTCAAAATTAGTAGTCATATCCCTAACATCCTTCTCAACTTTAGTAGTCATATTAGCTCTGCCAGGATCACTATAGAGTTCGCCTTCTTCTAAGACAACCGTCTTAGGTTCTGTGATGACAACCTTGTTCATCTCAATAGAATTCTTCTTGGTCAGTTGATGATCCTATTGAGATAGATCCCGACAAAGGGGCTTTGAGTGGTCATGTATCCTCTTTAAGGGTCTTCTAGTCTCAGGTACCACTATGGGTGGCGACAACATCAATGTGGCATTTCTTTCTCTAGGGAACCCCTACTGATGTGGCTAAACACCTTGTAGGTGTCACAATGGTTCAGTAGTTCTTATATATAAGCTTGACCTCCCACTCATCACCATTAGGGAGCTAGACCATAATCTCAGGTGATGGTTCCTCATAAGCTATAATGTCAATAGAAACACAAAAACAACCCAGAAACAAGACATCTACCTACCAATCGACAGAGTGAGGTTCCCCACTGGCATGAGAAATCACATTGATGGCCATGAAGGACCAATGCTTCCCAATGTATGGTAAGGATATTGGTGGTGTCTTCAAGGCTGTCTTCTGAATACTTGCTTCTAGTATACATCTTCTGGCCAACATAAGCTAGTCATCAAAGAGCTAGGGACCACAATGCAAGGCCACCTTGATGTCACCTTCATTGGCAAACCAGACGAGAATAAACCCATAAGTGAGGGGTGAAGATCTTGAGTTCACCCTTAGGCCTCCAAGTTCTCAACATCCAACCTTTTAATTGTTGGGTTTGTGGGATAGAATAGGTAGCAACAACAATTTTTTTATCTGACCACAAACCCATAACCAGCAGATCACATCAACAATTATGCAATAGGAAAGATGGTTTTGCAGGATATACCTGGTCCTGAGGCTTTCTCAATGAAAATACCTCAGAGCTAGTGTGGTCTTAAACCAACTAGTCTTCGACGACATTTGTGTAACTCCTGGTCTTGACCCAGACTACAGTGGACAGTCGTCCTCCTGAGCAGTAGAAACCTCTGACCTCTATGGATAGTCCACACGAACTATCAGGAACTCTAGTCTTTCTGAAGAATAGACTAGAAGGAGTTGTCCCCTTCTATTGACGCACCAATCGCCAACTTGTTCTCCCACAACCAGTTGCTATTCTATAGTTATCTTTCCCTCACTGTGCCTCCTCCTTGTTTGGGAGGCACTTGCTCAGGCTCTCTTGATTACCAGAACCAGAGAGGACAACAACTTTGTAGAGAAATTGATGTTCTAAGTTGTGTGTTAGGAGAAGCCCCCAATACCCCTCTATTTGTAGTTGAGGGTAGGGTTAGGGTTCCCAGTCTGATTGGGAGTAGAAGGGTCTGGATTTTCTATGAATTATTTGCACTGTGGTAGGCCAACCAATCGGTGCACAAGTGAACCAGTTGGTTGGCATTTGAACCAGTCAGTTCACTTAGTGAATCGGGAAGTTCAGAAGCCATATCTGCTTGCTATTGACTTTCCTAATTCGTTTCCAATTATTACAAACATCAATTCTTATCCCAATATAATTGTATAAGTGAAATGGGAAACTTTTCTCACAAACCAGGAGACCCAACACTTTCTTGGTTGGTCCATGTGAACTGATCGGTTCACCAGAGTGAACCGGTCATCTCACTGACCATGAGCCGATCGGTTCACCCAATGAATTGGTTGGTTTGTGGTCCAGTTTGTGCAGAACTCAGTCAATACAACTCTCAATTAATCTGACACTTCAATCAGTTGGTTCCACACTTGAACTTGATGATTCTGAGTCAAGTCAATTGATTGAATGTTTAATTGAGTACCTAAATACTTTAGTAATCAATCTAAATATCATTCATGGATAAACTCCTCTTCTAGGTTAATCCTATGTGTGAGACCCTATAGGTCCCATGTCACGTTGGTAGTGAATGTCCATAACTAGCTTATGATTTCACAATGAGAGAGAGGTGCGTAGTCGCACATCAATTCTACCCAAGTGAAATGGAAAGTTGGAGAACCAACTTTCAACCTACAATCTATGATTGGTGTTACAATGAATGTATAGTTCCTTTGTCTCTGATCTCCAAATTGAACTCGAGGCATGGGCTTGTCATCCTCTACAAATGTTCAATTTATGTTCTCCTTGAACTACAGTAGACTATCTGAGATTATGCAAGCTCAATATCATATATTGACTCACATGTGCACAGCCATACATTTCTCAATCTCGCTTATCAAGTGTCTAAGATATCATACTCCCTTAGGAGGGACAAATCCCATCTCTAACACTCACAGTCTATCCCCATGTGTCAAAGTCACCCAATCATCACCTTTCTAACAACCCATATTTCAGGAATGTGTTTTATGATGTCAAAGTGTACCCAATAACATGTGACGAGTGTAGTGATTTCAGGTCCAAGAACCACAATCACCACCAATAATATAAGATATGATCCTGACTAACCAAGTGTGGTTTCCATGCATCACTTTGATAATGGGTCTGTTTGTTACATTATTCTCTAACATGTATCTATGTGCTTGGTTTGATATCACATATCATGACTGATGAGATTCTGAGCAGGGGAGGGTGGTTGACATTCATGAGGAAACTACTGAATAGGCAATAAATTTCATCACCAACATTTACAATTGCAACACTATTATGATTGAAGAGAAGCTATGTTACCTACTAGTCGAGTCACCAAGGCCATGAATGTTGGGCTGTGCAAAGACACTAAAGAGGAGAAAATTAGATTTTCTCTCTTCTCCATTCATCACTCCAAAGTGCCAGGACCGGATGGCCTCAACAACCATTTCTTTTGTCTTCTTGGATTCTCATCAAGAAAGACCTATGTGAAGCAATTATATGGTTCATTATAGGTGGTATTTTGGTCAGAGATGTATACCATGTTTTATTAAGCTGATGCCTAAATCAAAATATGTGAGAGAGGTGATTGATAATAGACATATTGCCTACTATGATGTACTTTATAGAATCATTTCTAAACTCCTTTCAAAAAGATTGAAGGAGGTCCTACCCCACATCATATCTAATGAATAAATGCATTCATTAAAGGTAGAAAGATGGTGGATTGATCTCTTCTCGCTACTAAGTTTTCTCATTGACTTCAACAGAGGTAACTCTAATGCTAAAGTCATGAAGATCAACATTAGAAAAGCCTACAATCATGTCAGTTGGAGCTCCCTCGATAATATCATGAAATCCATTGGGTCTAAACAATCATGGATCCATCTAATGAAACTGTAGGGTTTTGTGGGATAGAATAGGCAGAGGAAACAAAAAAAATTATCTAACCACAAACCCATAACCAATAGATCGCATAAAAAAATATGCAATAGGAAAGATGGTTTAGTGAGATATACCTAGTTCTGAGGCTTGCTCAGCGACAATACCTCACAGATAGTGTGGTCTTCAACCATCTAGTCTTAGACAGTGACTGTGCAACTCCTGGTCTTGACCCAGAATGATGTTGACATTCGTCCTCCTAAGAGGCAGAAACCTCCCGCCTCGATAGACAGTCCACATGGACTATTAAGAACTCTAGTCATTTTAAAGAGAAGACTAAAAGGAGTTGTCCCCTTCTATTGGCATACTAGTCACCAACCTTATCTCTCACAACTAGTTGCTTTTATGTAGTTGTCTTTCCCTTGTTGTTCCTCCCTGGACGGGTAGAACTTGCTTGGGATCCCTCAGTTTCTAAAACTAGAGAAGACAACAACTGTCATAGCAACTAATTCTTAGAAGATTTGAGTTGTGTAATATGAGAAGCCCCCTGTACCCCTCTATTTATAGTAGAAGATAGGGTCAGGGTTCCCGTTCTGATTGGGAGTAGAAGGGTCTAGATTTTCCAGGAATTGTTTGTACTGCGGTAGACGAATCAGTTGGTTATAATAGTGAACCGGTCGGTTCACTTAGTGAACCAGGAGGCGATTCACAAGCCAGACCTTCTTACAATTGACTTTCCTAATTCATTTCTAATTAATGGAAAGATTAATTCTTATCCCAGTCAAATTAGATAAGTGAAACGAGAAACATTTCTCACAAATTGGGAAACCCAACATCTATTCAGTTGGTCCAGGTGAACCAATCGATTCACCAGAGTGAGTTGGTCGTCTCACTGACTATGAGTCGATCGGTTCACCCTGTGAATTGTGCAGAACTCAGTCAATTCACTTCTCAATCAATTTGACATTAATCAGTTGGTTCAACACTCAAACTTGATGATTTTGAGTCAAGTCAATTGACTAAATGTTTAGTTGAGTACCTAAATACTTTAGTAATCAATATAAACATCATTCATGGATAAACTCCTATTCCAGGTGAATCCTATGTGTGTGACCGTATAGGTCCCATGTTACATTGGCAGTGAATGTCCATAACTAGCTTATGAATTCACAAGCAGAGAGCGGTGCCTAGTTGTGCATCAGTGCTACCCAAATAAATGGAAAGTTGGAGAACAACTTTCTACCTTCAACCTATGGTTGGTGTTATAATGAATGTATAGTCCCTTTGTCACTGATATCCAAATTGAATTTGAGGCATGGACTTGTCATCCTCTACAAACATTCAATCCATGTTCCTTGAACTAGAGCAAACTGTTTAAGATTATGCAAGCTCAATATCATATATTGACTCACATGTGCGTGTCCATGCATTTCTCAATCTCGCTTATCAAGTGTCTAGGATATGATACTACCTTAGGAGGGGAAACTCCCATCTGTATCACTCACAACCTATCCCAATTTATCAAAGTCACCCAATCATCACCTTTATATAACAACCCATGTTTTAGGAATTTGTTTTATGGTGTCAAAGTTTACCCAACGACATGTGACGAGTGTAGTGATTTCAGGTCTAAGAACCACAATCACCACCAATACTATAAGAGACGATCATGGCTAACCAAGCTTTGTTTCCATGCATCACTCTTATGGTGGGTCTGTCTGATACACTATTCTCTAACATGTATCTATGTGCTTGGTTTGATATCACATATCATGACTGATGAGACTCTCTAATCAACCAACACACACTCTAGTCTTATGTATTGTTGATGTCAAAGGATATTTCCACATAATAACCGACTAGGAACAATATAAAGAATGTACATACTCTTAGCATTCATATGATCTGTAACGACCATGCCTCCCAGTAACCCCTAATTAAGGGAGACCCGAAGGTCGGAGCCATTATCCCAATTAACAATATCAAAGGTTCAACAATTAATCAGTAATCATTATGAAATTCTACAGAACTAAACTGAAATCTGGTATAAAATAAAACTTTGCATACCTTTTTTAGAAACTTGGATACCTACTGCTATCCACATCTGGATCCTATTCTAATTAATCCTCCTTTGTACTTAATTCTTATTTAATTCCACATATGCCACTTTCCTGTTTGTCCTTTTCAATCTTGCACCTAAAACGCCGACAAACAAAATGTCAGTCAACATATCGAAATATGTCGGTATATGGGGACAACTAAAATTTCACAAATATGGCTAACAATCTAATTATCACAATCAAGGTAATTAACAAGCCAATTTACATTTTCAATGTGTCATTCTCCACCACTTTTGCCCTAACCCTGGAATACCCCCCTCTAGGGTTTATCTTTTGCCATTGACTTAAGGCCACTTTCTCAATCCCAAGCTTGGTGCCTGGGGTCACCTCTCATGGTGCCCATTAGTCATGCAATATAGACCACCTTCTCATTCCCGAGCATGGTTTCTGGGGTCACCTCTCATGGTGCCCATTGGTCTTCCCTCCTGGGCTTGACCTTTTTGCATCATCCATCAGGGTGGCATGTAGGTGTGATAATACATACTTATTTTACAATTGTGATAATCATAGTGACTTTATAATTTGCAAGTATGAACATCCAAATTGATAGGTTGCATTCAATGCAATTAATCATTCGGGAAAACTTCGGGAAACTAATGTGATTAACCATAATTAACCACATACATGTCATCCTGACTTGAGACAGAATTAATCCAATCAATGCAAGAAATCCAATAGGCAAGCAAGCACACAAAGAGATCCTGAAATATGCATACAATTTCCTATCATTGATCATGCCATCAAGATCTATTAGACCTAGCTCACTTCATAGGGTTTCTAGTCCACTTTTAGGGTTCTCGTTGCAATTAGGGTTTCACTTCATTTTTATTATTTTAAACCCTAATTTTATACAATTACTCACAAACCCTAACCATCTAATCTATTCTTCGTGAAAGATATTAAGGTTACCTTTTAACAACTTATAACCCTAATTTCGAATTAAAGGCACAATTAAACATCAATTATGTCCATTATGCCTCTTTTACATTAAAACTACCAATTTTATCCTTTTAACTCATGACAACATCATTATGCCTGATTATCATCGTTGGTTCCTTTCAAATTAACAAATCATAATTCATTATGATCTAATTCACATATGAACTATAATTATCATTAATTCCACCTTTATCCATTAGAAAAACCTAATCTCCATATTAAGGGTATTTATCCACAATTAGGAACCTTTATACTCAAATTAGCTTAGAACCATCATATCTCAGCTTATTCATGAATTTGAATAATTAAAGCCATTGTGAGTCACAATTACTAACATTAGGGTTTCAAGGCCCATTAAAGCTCGTTTTAGCACATGGAACTCTAATTTAAACCAATTACGTGCAAAGTTCACCCTTTTCGATCTTAATGTATATTTTTATGATTAATAAGTTAATATAAACTTTAATCATCCATTAAACCCTACTAAATACATTAATCATCTCAAAATAGGGTTTCTTAATCATTAAAGCATTTAAGTTGATAGCTTCCACTACTTTTCGAATTGTAAGAGGAATTAGACTATAAAACCATTTTTAATGGATTCCTTGCATTTTTCTGAGCAAGATTCATATATTACTTGCTACTTTTACACAACCCTATAACTTATTACGATTTTTGCAAAATAAAGCATTTTGGACCAATCACTGGCCACCACGTAGGCAACATGCTCGCGCGGCATACCCCTTCCAAAGAAAAGGTGAAAGGACCTAAAAGTCCTTACCTTGCATTGAAGAATACAAGGGTAGGATAGCCTTTTCACGGGGGGTTGTCTTCAACCTCCTCTCATCCTCTTTCTCGCAAGCTACAGTCTAGGTGAGTCAACTCCAAGGTTGACTCTAAGCTTCTCGCCTCCCTGGCTCCAGGAAACACCTCCCATACCTCCGCCTGGGCACCACAAAGTCGTGGAGCCCTTTATTTCGTTTGGGGGTCGTTCAGATGGCGGAACAATGAGGGTGAAACTCTGACAAATCAGTGGCTCAGACTAGGGTAGAGACTCTCCCTCAAAATTTGGGATAAAAAAGCTTAACGGATTAGGATATATGGATTTTACAAAAATAATAGATCATTATATAAAGAAATTGGGTCCCTTTCTTTAGTTGCAAATTATTACTCAATTATGTATATTTCTCATCTATTTTCTCTTTCCTTGGCTATAAAATTATTATCTTGGATTTCCTTGGACCTCAAGGAATTCTAATATTTAGAAATTCCTTTTTAAGGATACTTATTATCCTTCTATATGCATCTATATCCATTATTTCTCATTATCCTTTTTATTTCTTCATTAAAATATCTCTTTTTGAGGATTTATCTTTACCTCTCTTTTATTTTCCTTACTAGAATTCCTTTTTAACATTAGGAACCTTATGGATACGAAAATTCATCAAGGATAACTAAATTATACCTCTTTCCACTTATTTCCCACATTTTATCATTGTTTTCAATTTCTTTCTTAATAAAGAAATATTTATTTGATCCTTTCTTTTCTTATTGCATTATCTTTGCAACTTTGGACTCCTTTTAACCCAAGGAACCCAAGAGGCACGAAATCCACCTTTGGATTATATTCTTTTTCCTTCTAGAGGTTTCTACATCTTCCTTTTCTCCATCTCTTATTTATAATGGAGTTTCTTTTGTCTTTTCCTTGTTATTGGGCCTAATAGCCAATGAAGCCCAAAAAACAACCAAAAAGGCTATTGTAAACGAAATCCTTTTATTCAAAACAAATTATATCATTATTTTTTCAAATATATTTAATAGGTGAAATTACATTTCTCACCAAAAGAACCCAAAAATTGGGGTTGTAACATCCTTCCCCTCTTATAGGAATTTTGCCCCCAAAATTCCACCAGGCACACAAACAAATAGGATAAGTCTTTCATTTGTCAATCATGGCTCCCATGTGGCCTCACCCTTTCCATGGTACTTCCTAAGAACCTTCATCATCTCATATTCTTCCATCTGAGTTCTTTCTTACCTTGGTATATCGTACCCTCATAGGTGACTCAGGACATTTCAGCCTTTCATAAAGTTGAATAGATTCAGGGCTCAACACATGGCTTGGGTACCTCACATAGTTCTCTAGATCAGACTCATGGAACACATTATACTTCATGTTATCCTGAGGGGTAAGGCTAAACACAACCATCTCCACCAATCCATCTCAAATGGACTCATATATCGGGGACTCAACTTTCTTAGCTATCACTTAGAGGGGTTGGATTTTCACATCACATACTCTTCCACAGTGAAATGCATGTCAGTCTGCTTTACATCAGCTCATGACCCATGTCACCTGTGGGCTCTCTTTCAGCCATTTCATGATCAAAGCGACTTCATCTGCACACACTATGGTTCTTTCTTGACCTTCACGAGGCCCCTTCACCAACATCATCTCAATGAAGTGGTGACCGACACAACCTCCCTAGAATAGCTTCTTTACATCCTGATACTGACTATGGTGGTTATCATCACATCTTACATAGGACAAGAACTGTCTCTAGATATCACCCTGAACGAGCACACATGCTCTCATCATACCCTCTAGTCTGGATCATACTAACCATTAGTTAGGGGTGATAAACTGTACTAACATGGAGTTTGTCTACTTCCACCTCATGGAAGTGAATCTTTAGGTTATAAAGAACTTTTGAACTCGCATCATGGTGTAGTTGAACCATCTCTCTCTGATATGTAGTTCAACTGGATCTGTCCCTTGACAACATTCTTTCTTTCTCATGTCTTCTAGGTAAGGCGATCTACCATAACCCATATTGCATCTTGACCTCCCTTGGTTTAAGGGAGACTTACCACAACATACATAGTGATGAACTCCCATTCCCTCTCGGGGACTCTTTATCATCTATATCAATACACTGGGTTACTGGTGTTCGTCCTTCACCTCCTGTCCTACACGGCCACATTCCACATGCAAATTTATCTTAAGTATCCAAAGTACTATTGTCACTTACTATCTTTGTAGTACCACAATGTATGGTGATCTTAAAATCATGATCTCATGTATCTCATGATTCCTTAAGGTCGATTCCTCAAAAACCCTAAAACACTCTAGTTGTGGGTTTCGTCACCTTCTTTTCCAAAGAAGTGCATCTGAGGTTCTACCACCATCCTTTTCTTGCATCAAGGCCTACACTGGCTAACCAAACCACTACGGACTTGTTCAACAGATCTCATTACATATGAGTGTTAGCCAAACATATCTCACAAACTTAGGGTTAACCTAACAATCTCTTGTAGCCTCCAACTAACTAGGCAGTTGTATCTCAACCAGAGCATCCATTACCACTTCACATCCTTAGGTGTAAGGTAATGTTGAAGACATACACATCCATGTATTCCACTTATTATCTCATTTCAAACTCTAAATCTATCGTCATCAAGAAAACTCTGAGCTTGACTTCTTGGTTATCAACTCAACCTTGTATAACTCTCAAATTCCACATAGCTCATGATAAAAGCATCCTCATAAGATGACTACCTCGGTTCTCTTGATGTTTGTAAACCATCCACACATCGTCCACTCCACAAGGGTATGTTATCATCTCTATCCTCATACCTCATAGAAACGTTCAAACTCACATCATCTTTTATCCTTGGTGTATGGCATGTGTTCTATCCTATCTCTCACTCCCATAACAAGAGGAAATAAGTATTTGGTTGCAGTCCAAATACACAGTTCTTCCCATTCCAAGAGTAGAGATGGTACATCCCACCTTGCCAATACACCTTCAAATCTAAGTTGAAACGTGCAACTTAAGTCTCAACACCACAATCATCTCGATATCAAAGTTACTTCCATGGAAAACTGGTCTCAAACCTACTTGGTCACCACACAATCCTTGGTCATCTCCTCTAGGTGTGTAGGGTGTCGGCACTTTTAGGGTCATCCCTCTTCCCTTATGCATCCAGAGAGTGCCCTACTCATCTGCCCTTTGGGTCTCATGAGTTCATGAAGGTGATCACTCTCCTAACCCATGACCCTCAGACAGTGATAGATGTTACCTCCTGACCCTATGGTCATGTGCAACTAGGGAATTAGGCAACTCCTACTTCCATCAGTCTTATCCCTACCTGACCCTAGGATAGACTTAGGATTCTAACATAGTACATGTCCAACTTAGAGCCTTACCCAAGTCTCCATCATCTCTCTATGTATTCATGGGTTGTCTATCATCCTTTCATAGGGGTCATGGTGACCTGCCTACCTTGGTCAGGCCCCATATCGGTTACCTCCATGGTATCACACCCACATGCACTTAGAGATGGTTATGTATGGGTCTATGGGTTCATTCTCATACCATGTACTTTCCACTTAGCTTCTCAAGATCCTACAAGACCTCCTTAGGTTACCTCAAACCAATAAAACAGGTATACAACCTACCAAAGGGTCCCTCTCCCAGGATGGGATGAAGCTACATCTTGATAACAAAGGTCACAAACATCCTTATGTCTATGGTTTACATCCACATGAGCATGCTTAACCCTAGCAAGATACTAAGGCACAAGCATACCACCTACTAAACCATGCTAGGTCATACTTGTTCTCATTCCTCAACATGTCACCAACTTAGCTGTGAGGGGTTCATCAAACATTCCTTAGACTTAAGGGGTTTCCCTTTCCTCTCAACATGAGGAGTGTCGTTCTCGAATCTATAGAAATTCAAATTGCATCATGAGCATAAGGTGCACCACTTCCCCTCTTAGGTATAGGAACCCTAGGTTCACTTTTCGGATGACCAATTACCTGCTCAACTTTTAACCATGAGCCAAGCATGACATGCAATTCCCATGATCCTTCTGCTTGCACAACACTTCAGAGTAAATTCCTTCTCAAGGACAACCAACAAGGTAAAAGGCCTCACAACATGTTACTAAACCTCTTCAGGGTCTAAGGAACTCTTCTTCCTATCTCAGAAGGTAAACACCTATACCATAGGCACATAGGTACCATAAGCCTCATCTTCTCTCTAGGGTTTAGTTCCTATAAAGGCAACCAAGATATCATAAGCCTTCAGTAATCAAGCATGAGACAACCGCAACCATCCACTTGGGTCGCATCATCCTCAACTCCCACTGTTCCTCATATCTCAGAGTCTAAGCTTCCAACCTTCTTGCTTGAGTCCTGCTCTCTCTCTCTAGAGCTAACTCCACAACCAGCCTAACTACTAGAGGTCCTCTCTCCATGAAGGTGGATCAAGCTCACAAGCATACCCCTACATGGGTGAAGCCTATGCTCAACTCATGTTCACTCAAGATCATCCATAGCTCTTTATGCTTATCTCATAATGCATCCATCATGCCCTTCTGGCCTCAATTTTAACCTACTACCATCACTACCGACGTACTCTGGGTGCATACTATGCCATGCTCATATAAGCCCTTACGGTTTCCCTAGGTTCTTCACTAATCTCATCATTTAAGGAGCTATCCTTCACTCTAATATGCACGACCCTTTCCAGGGTTGGGTTGCCAAAGGTGCTAGGTCATCCAACCTCTCGTGGATCATATGGGCATCGAAAAACATGTCCACCCTCACACCTATTCTACCATGACATCTAACTCATCATGCCATCTCTCTCTCTAACCACCACTTAGGGTTATGGTTAGCATCATCCTCAGAGGATGCACCAGGTCTCTACTTATAATGGAGGTCTCTACACTTTCTCCACTCATCCTCCTGACAAGGAGGTCTAGCCTCAGGTCTCTCATGAGGGCATGACAACATATGTCATACGACCTAAGCATGTATCTATTCTTTAGTTTATGCTTAAACTATTAATCTTATGTCCATGACATCTTATTTACATGATTTTCATTAATTCGGTGGAGGACTCCTTAAACCTTATCAACCTTGCCCATACCTCAAGAGGTTGAGGAAAAGAGAGAAAACCCTAATCATTAAGGTCCTTAACAACATTTGAGTTGAGAAGGGATGAACAAGATGAGAGAGTCCTAAAGGTATCTTATTTCAAGTCAAATCCTAAGACATCAGCCAGGCAGTCACACAGATCTGGGTGTCCTCATATTCCGACTAGCAGTGCGGAAGAAACTCTTGCCAACCCCCAGATGTGATCCTTTTCTATACACCTCTATCTTTCAGGAAATCCTCTAATAACTCCATTGGTTCAATGGAATTTGTAAAATTTAATAATTATTAAAGATTAAATGAGGAACCTATGCTCTGATACCAAATATAACGACCTCGCCTCCCAGTAACCCCCAATTAAGGGAGACCCAAAGGTCAGAGTCGTTATCCCAATTAACAGGATCAAAGGTTCAACAATTAATCAGTAATAATTATGAAATTCTACAGAACTAAACTAAAATCTAGTATAAAATAAAACTTTGCATACCTTTTTTAGAAATTGGATACCTACTGCTATCCACATCTGGAACCTATTCTAACTAATCCTCCTTTGTACTTTAATTATTATTTAATTCCACATATGCCACTTTACTATTTGTCCTTTTCAATCTTGCACCTAAAATGCTGACAAACAAAACGTCGATCAGCATATCAAAATATGCCGGTATGTGGGGACAACCAAAATTTCACAAATATGGCTAACAATCTAATTATCACAATCAAGGTAATTAACAAGCCAATTTACGTTTTCATTGTTCCACCGCTTTTGCCTTAACCCTGGAATACCCCCTCTAGGGTTTCTCTTTTGCCATTGACTTAAGGCCACCTTCTCAATCCTGATCTTGGTGCCTGGGGTCACCTCTCATGGTGTCCATTAGTCATGCAACATAGACCACCTTCTTATTCCCGAGCTTGGTGTATGGGGTCACCTCTCATGGTGCCCATTGGTCTTCCCTCCTGGGCTTGACCTTTTTGCATCATCCATCAGGGTGGCATGTAGGTGCGAGAATACACACTTATTTTACAATTGTGATAATCATAGTGACTTTATAATTTGCAAGTATGAACATCCAAACTGATAGGTTGCATTCAATGTGATTAATCATCTGGGAAAACTTCAGGAAACTAATGCAATTAACCATAATTAACCACATACCTGTGAGGCTGACTTGAGATAGAATTAATCCAATCAATGCAAGAAATCCAATAGGCTTAAGCACACAAAGAGATCCTAAAATATGCATACAATTTCCTATCATTGATCATTCCATCAAGATCTATTAGACCTAGCTCGCTTCCTAGGGTTTCTAGTCCACTTTTAGGGTTCCCATTGCAATTAGGGTTTCACTTCATTTTTATTATTTTAAACCCTAATTTTATACAATTACTCACAAACCCTAACCATCTCATCTATTCTTCATGAAAGATATTAAGGTTACCTTTTAACAACCTATAACCCTAATTTCGGATTAAAGGCACAATTAAACATCAATTAAGTCCATTATGCCTCTTTTACATTAAAACTACCATTTTTATCCTTTTAACTCATGACAAGATCATTATTCCCAATTATCATCTTTGGTTCCTTTCAAATTAACAATTCATAATTCATTATGATCTAATTCACATATGAACTATATTTATCATTAATTACATCTTTATCCATTAGAAAACCCTAATCTCCATATTAAGGGTATTTATCCACAATTAGGAAGCTTTATACTCGAATTAGCTTAGAACCATCATATCTCATCTTATTCATGAATTTGAATCATTAAATCCATTATGAGTCACAATTACTAACATTAGGGTTTCAAGGATCATTAAAGCTCATTTTAGCACATGGAACTCTAAATTAAACCAATTACGTGCAAAGCTCATCCTTTTTTATCTTAATGTATCTTTTTGTGATTAAAAGGTTAATATCAACTTTAATCATCCATTAAACCCTACTAAATACCTTAATCATCTCAAAATAGGGTTTCTTAATCATTAAATCATTTAAGTTGATAGATTCCACTACTTTTCGAATTGCAAGAGGAATTAGATTATAAAACCATTTTTAGTGGATTCCTCACGTTTTTCTGAGAAAAATTCATATATTACTTGCTAGTTTTAGACAACCCTATGATTTATTATGATTTTTTTCAAAATAAAGCATTTTGGACCAATCACAGGCCACCACGTAGGCAACATGCTCGCGCAGCATACACCTTCCAAAGAAAAGGCAAAAGGACCTAAAAGTCCTTACCTTGCATTGAAGCAGACAAGGGCAGTATATCCTTTTTGCGGTGGGTTGTCTTCAACCTCCTCTAATCCTCTTTCTCGCGAGCTGCGGTCCAAGCGAGTCAACTCCAAGGTTGACTCTAAGCTTCTCACCTCCCTGGCTCCAAGAAACGCCTCCCATACCTCCTCCTGGGCACCGTGAATTTGTGGAGCCCTTTACTTTGTTTGGGGGTGATTTCAGATGGTGGCACGATGAGGGTGAAACTCTGATGAGTTGGACGCTAGGACCATGGCAGAGACTCTGATTTCCTGGGTAATTAAGGGTAGAATCCTAACAAGCAACTCGCAGAGATCCTTCGAGATCGCTTGGTAGATTTGCAGAGGGGTTGTACACCCCTTTTTATACCCACCCTTGGTGGAATGCCTGTGGTTTGGGAGGACTTCCTAGAAGGCACCGATCAGAGTGAAATTTGGGGTAGGTTGGCTCGAATTCCTCTCCCGAAGCCAATGGGAAAGCCGTCAAGGTCTACGAAGATCGAGATCGTAAGAGATCCCGCCAAGAGTCCAACTCCAGCTATTCTGGTTTCCAAAACCATTCCAAGCTAGGAGAAGACCATGTCACTGTTGGATCCCTGATCTGACGGTTCACAACACACGCGCTATAAAACAAAAATAAAAAATTGAGACATTTGATACTTTCCCACATTATTTCCATACTTTAGGTATTTTTTTAAAACCCATATCTCCTAATCCATTAAGGTTTTTGATCCCAAATTTTAAGGGAAAGTTCTCAATGACTAAATATATCATCATGCCAAATTTGGGATCATTATCTAAAGAAATCGGGTCCCTTTCTTTAGTTCCAAGTTATTACTCAATTATGTATATTTCTCATCTATTTTCTCTTTCCTTGGCTATAAAATTATTATATTAGATTTCCTTAGACCTCAAGTGTAAGGACCCTGACCTTCGTTTAGGGTTTACCCTATTTGCTCTTCTTAACCTTGATGCTTAGTTGCTTGCTAATCGCCTTTAGTGGTGATTAGGGTTTGTTTGTGCTTTGTTGAGAGTTGGAGGTGCTACTTGCAAATAACACAAGTCTAGGGCTTGTGGGCAAGTTTGTCACCTTGTGAGGTGTTCCTCCCTCTGCTTGCTTCCTCTAGAGTAGAGAGGAAGGTTTGGGCTCGTTGCTTGAGTCCCTTTGGGCTTGGTTGAGCTTGTTGGGCCTTGTGGTGCCTTGTCTTTGCTTGGTTGAGCCTTGTGTCGGGCAAGAGGAGGCTGTGTCGCCCAGGGATGTGTCGCCCATGTTGATGGTGTGTCATCCAAGTGTGACGCCCATGGACCTTTGACCATCTTTGACCTCATTTGTGTCACCACTAGTGGACACTTGGTGCTTGATGCTAACATGTAGCAATGGCCTTGGACATGTGTTTAGGGCTTGCTAGAATGGTGGTTTTTGCACATGGACAAGTGTTCCTAGGTGGGCGACACCTTGCTTTTCTTTGCTTTGGTTTCTGCTCCATCCCCTTCTATATATGCATTTCCTTTTCTTTGCTAAGGATCCCTTTAGTTCCTTAGTTTCTCCTCTACCTTGGTGGTCGATACCCTTGGTGGAGTTATCTTGGTGGCCGATCCTTCCTTGGAGTCTCCTTATTCCTTGGTGGTGCTTGGAGCTAGGAGCTTGGAGCTTGCTTAAGGCAGGTTACATAACTCCTAACCCTAACTACATTACCATCTTCTATGTTCATGTTCTTGTTGTTATGATTGGCTATGTTGTTATTAGTTTGGTTTCCTTACTTAGTTGCACCTTGTTGGCCGAACCTATGATCTAGGGTTTCTTGGTGAGCAATACTCCTTTCTCTCCTTGGTCTAGAGGAGTGAGCTTGAGCTTCTAGTATCATGAGAAACACTCATCTCTCGTTTAAGCTGAGAGGTGAGCTTGTGTTCTAGTAGCTTGAGTAACACCTTCCTCTCACCATGGACTTGAAGGGTGAGCTTGGTGGTAGTTGTGAACCTTGCTAGGGTTGTTCCTCGTGTTGCCTGTTTGGTGATAGATGATGTGCAAGACCCCTCTCTCATTTAAGTGGAGAGGTGAGCCATCCTATTGAACCATTAGGGTTTGGGGCCCTCTTGACCTTGAGTTTTGGATGGCTTGTTGTGATTGTTGTGATGGACGACACCTTAGTTCTTGAACCTGTGTGTGACGGGCGTCACTCTATGCTACATGTTCTGCCCGATACCCCTTGGTCCCTGACCTTGTGACGAGCGTCACACTACCATCCCTGCTTTGTGTCGGCCGATAGACCATGGTTGGGTTGGTTGAACGATAGGTCCCTTGCTGGTTGTTTGAGCTACACCCTTAGACTTTGCCTCTTGTGGAGTACCTTTCCTGATACACAACTGACTTAGATGTAGCTTGGTGTTGTTGTGTTTTGAGGTGTGGACGTTGCTAGCTAGTTCGGTGATGAGCGTCACCCCTTGACCTTAGCCTGTGCGTCAGTCGATAGGTGTGGCTAGCCTTGCAATGGGCGTTATGCCTACTCTGCTACACGTGTTTATATCTATGAGCGTTGTGCCTTGTCTGGTGGCGTTGCATGATACACCCCCTAGCACAATATTGCGTTGCCCGACACCATGATTCCTGACAGAGTTGCACGACATGGTGCGCGTCACACCCTGCATGGCACACCCTTGGGCTGAGTTGCACGACGGACTTTGATGCACAGCGTTTCCAGATATGTATAGCACGACACAACGTTATGTGTTACACCCCTGAGCTTGGCCGATAGGTACTAGCGTGCCTGGCTGCTATGTGCTGATCGTTGTGAGTTGGAAGATAGATGAGGGTGCCCTTCCCAATATCACTTGTGGTGAGGGTATTAGGTGTTGTTAGTGAGGGTCCTGCCCCTCATAGAAACCAATATGTTTTTCTTGTATCATGATTGGTTTTGATGGTAACCCTGGATGTGCACGATATAGTAGACCACATCTATGCTAAGTCTTGTGCATGTATCACATTTAGTCATGATGGTGGCCTTTGATATACTTAATGGTAATTGTTATGGAATAGCTCATTTATGTAATTCATATGACTTTACCTATGTATGTGATCATCTTGATATTATGAATAATGCTGAGCAAATGACAAGCATGTAGAATGCCTTGCTTAATGATGTAATCTATGCTTATGGTCACAAGTTGAGGCATGATTGATAAAGCATCTAACTATCAATGCCACCCTATGTTGATAGCATGGTCTTTTTGTTAAGCCTATGATTATTGTGTATACTAACCATGCATGTGATGCTTAGCCAAGTAAAAAGGGCTATGAAGTATATATATGTTGAGTAACTCTGCTGTGATGGTTACTCTTAATATTGAGATAATATGTATGATGTATTTGACTAAAGTGCTTGGGATTGCTATCCCGTGTTGATGATGTAAGCCTTGAGAGGAAGTGGCACTATGTGATAAGGGATTGAGATCCCATGGCAATGTGATGATCTTTGAGATGGATCTAGATGATTGGCAAGAAGGCAAGTGATAACATGTAATGTGGATCCTTGTGATAGATCAGGATGATGTTGATTACAATGAAAGTATACTGTTGAGTTTCATACTATTTATTTTGTTATAGTTTACATGTTATATAACTTGGTTGAATCTTGCAATCCATATAAAAGATACTAATTAATCACAATGGAATATATCATGTAGTTGCCCTGGCCATAGATCCATCATCGTCAGGAGCTGGTGATGGTGAAATGGGTTCTCCTACGGGTTAACCCGGAGTGCATATTGTTGAATATGCGAGGTTACTCCTAGCCTAAAGTGAGGAGGTAAGAGTGCAACTTCGGTTGTAGACTCCAGAGTGCGGATTTAGGCCCGTAGCTCAGTATGAGAAGAGCATGGTGAACAGGCCCATAACTCAGGATATGTGATATGGGAGTATGAATGCATTCATGGCTCAAAGCACGGTGAACAGGCCCGTGGCTCAATTTCACTAGCGTCGATACATGTACCGAGGCGGGCTAGGCAGAGGGTAGCCTGACCCTGTGGTTGAGGCCACTTAAGCATGAGACTGCGGTCCTACTTTGGTTCTCGTGCACTGACCACGAGGTGGGAGGTCTTGGAGTCCGGCTCTTCCATTGACCTTGTATGGCACCAACTCTAGGTTTCGCAGCTGTCGGTTGGATTTGAGCGGTATGGCTCACTTCCTCAGGGCATAAGAATATGTAATCCAGCGGTATAGTAACTACTACTTAAGGCAAAACACGGAACATTGGTTGAGGCCTTGCTTGTGTAGTTAATCTTGTTATACCTTGCAGCTACTTATATGTTCCTCATGTTATGTGGTAAGCCCTTATAAATCTTATCTTGTTAATCATGTTCCATAGAGAAATAATTGAATATATGCCTTACGTACCTCTGGTAAGCTTGACGGATGAACAACTTTACTTTATAAACTACTCTTGTTATGTCCTTATCAGTTATCTGCTGTTGTTGCTTTATCTTTCTGAGGTTTTGTAGTGCGGCGGGGAGTTATGTTTCTCGTTGGGACTGTGTGTCTCACTCCGCTGGTTTACACCCTTTTTCTAGGTGTCTAAGTTAGACGTGGTGGTGGTCGCGGAGTTGCGGCCGAGCAACAAGATGAGCAGTAGAAGGCAAGTGATGGATATGCTGCTGTTTTGGATGTTTTGTAGTAGAGTCTTAGAGTCATCCCTATACTCTCAGGTCTTTGGGGGTGTTTTGATGTTGTTTCACGATGTATAGTTGTTGATGTTTTATATATCCTGCTGCTGGCTGGATGTGGGCCTTTATGTACATATAAATAGGTGATGAACTCATGTGATGGTTAGACAACTGTCCCTCTAAGATGTGGTCACATATCAAGGCTTGTATATGTTTATATAACATGTTTCTTTGCAGTATGAGGACCTACATGTAATAGTTTCTCAGTTTATCAGTTTTCCACAATCGTTTTAATTAACCCATGTTTTTAATAATATGTGGTTTATGGTGACTTCCGTACGTTTTCACGTAACACATCATTGTTTGTGTGATAGCGAGATGTGTTGCCATAAGTTTTGGTATCAGAGCTCTAGGTTCGCTGAGTCTACAGGGATTTAGGACTAGGTTGTGTCTGTTCTTGTGAGTTTTCCAGATTTTCTTACAATCATCTTCTGCCCTCAACGGAAGAAAAGCCAAGATGTCTGGAAACCATGAAGAACATGCTCCTGAGCATAGCGATGCTGCATCAGTCGATGGAGCTATAGGTCAGGCACATGAAGATCGGGTGCCTGAGGTCCCCCAAACTAACCCAGCCATTCTTGAACATCCTGCCTACCAACAGCTTATGGGGCAGATGATGGCTACGATGAATCTCATGATAGAGAGATTTCCTGTGCCTCCTCCGAGAGCATAGACTCTCCATGGAGAAGCATCGGGTATTGGGAAGACCTTTGAGCGGCTTCGCCGAGTCGGAGCTTCAGATTATGCTAGAACGGCTGATCTAGCGGATGCAGATCTGTGGCTGACAAGTCTTGAGAAGGCTTTCTGAATCCTCGACATCCCCGAAGCAGACAAAGTAAAGCATGTTGTCTACCTTCTGAAAGGTAGTGATGGTCACTGGTGGACCATCAAGGAAGAGAAGCGACCTGGTGAGGTGATCGGTTGTGAGGTTTTCCGGTGCGAGTTCGTCAGCAGATACTTCCTGAAAACGTATCTGGATGAGAAGATCAGTCAGTTTGAGCGTTTGCACTAAGGAGCGATGAACGTCACCGAGTACGAGGCCAAGTTCATGGATCTGTTGAGATTTTGTCCTCACATGGTGGCGAAAGATGAAGAGCAGATCAGACGCTTTGAGAAAGGTCTGCGTGTTGAGTTGACAACCCCTGCTTCTACGTTAGAGAACCGAGAGAGGTTTGCTATGTTCATGGAATCTATCCGGAGGATTGAAAGGTTAGTAAGGGAGAAAAGAGAATCTATGTCCAAGAAGAGGCTTGCTCAGTTCCAGGGACAGAGGTTTGGCGGCTTCAAGAAGCCCAGGTTTTCAACACCTTCTGTGATGAGAGGTTCCAGTGTACCCTCACAGTGGTCTCTAAGTAAGGGAAGAGGTTATGTTTCTTCACCGTCAAAGGCACATAGTACAACTTCTGTGGCAGTGACAGGGCCATTTAGGCCACGGTTTGAAGATAGAGTATGCCATCTTTGTGGTTAGACGGGGCATTTCAAGTTAAATTGCCCAAGTAGGGATGTTGAAGTGACGCAGCAGCCGAGACAGAATCATCAAGGGTCAGATAGATAGCAGTCCAGTGGTAGCAGAGGACGAGGATGCGGTCAAGCATCTCAAGTGGGATCGTCTACTCAAGGAAGCTGAGGACGTGGACAACAAGCAACGACTTGATTCTATGCTATGAGTCAACCGGAGGCAATAGTCAACCCGCGAGTAGTGACAAGTCAGATGGAGCTATTTCATTCTGATATGTCTTCTTCTTTCTTTATATCTGTTCTGGTTGACCCGGGTGCTACACACTCTTTTATCACCTATAGTATGCTTGAAAACTGTCGTTTACCTGTTAGTTGTAAGAAGGATAGCTTGTTGTTAGAAACCCCTCTTGATGGTTCCTCGATGCTTTGAGAAGAGTGTCCATCATGTATCTTATTTTTTCGGGACACATCATACAAGTGGATCTTATACCACTTGATATGCATGGTTTCGATGTCATCCTTGGGATGGATACCTTAGAGAAGTATAAGGTTGTTTTGGATTGTGGTTCCAAGCAAGCTGTGTTTGATGATGTTGGAGGGAAGTGGATCTTCCAGGGAGATAGGAAGATTCTTCTGACGTGTTTGGTATCAGCTATGGTGGCAGAGAAGTTTCTACGACAAGGATGTGAGGCGTTCTTAGCTCACCTTGTGGATACCGTTGTAGATACCAAGGCAAAAGGTCCTAGTCTCGAAGAGGTGTCAGTTGTCTGAGAGTTTGCCGGCGTGTTTCCTGATGAGTTTCCTGGTGTTCCTCCACCCCGAGAGATTGATTTCGAGATCAATCGAATACCAGGAATGTAGCCAATTGTGCAGACCCCATATAGGATGGCTCCAATAGAGATGGAAGAGCTTAAGAAACAGTTGCCAGAGTTTTTGGAGAAAGGTTTCATCTGACCAAGTACATCGCCTTGGGGTGCTCCAGTGTTGTTCGTCAAGAAGAAGGACGGGTCGATGAGGTTGTGTATAGATTACTGACAGTTGAACAAGGTCACGATCAAGAACAAGTACATGTTACCGCGAATAGATGATTTGTTCGATCAGTTGCGTGGTGCTATAGTGTTTTCAAAGATCTATCTACGGTCAGGATACCATCAGTTAAGGATTAAGGCGGATGACATACCAAAGTCAGTTTTCAGGACGAGGTATGGTCACTTCGAGTTCGTGGTTATGTCATTCGGGCTAACCAATGCACCTGCTGCTTTCATGGATTTGATGAACAGAGTGTTCCATCCATTCCTAGATCAGTTTGTTGTAGTCTTTATAGATGACATCTTGATCTATAGTTGGGAGAAGCAAGAGCATGAGTGACATCTTCGTCTAGCGTTGACTCTTCTCCGCCAACATCAATTGTATGCCAAGGTCAGTAAGTGTGAGTTCTGGTTGGAAGAAGTGACTTTCTTGGGTCATGTGATAACTGCTAAAGGAGTCAAAGTAGATCCGAAGAAAGTGGAGTCTGTGGTAGATTGGGAGCAACCAAAGACACCGACAGAAGTTTGTAGTTTCCTGGGTCTAGCAGGATACTAACAGAGGTTTATCAAGGACTTCAGTGTGATTGTGTTGCCAATGAAGAAGTTGACTAGAAAGGATGTACCTTTTGTCTGGGATGATCGTTGTCAGCAAGCTTTTCAAAGTTTGAAGGAGAAACTGACTAGTGCTCCAGTGTTGATCCTGCCAGAGCCTGGAAAAGGCTATGTTGTTTTCTGCGATGCTTCCAAGAAAGGTCTAGGTGGTGTGATGATGCAGGAAGATCATGTGGTTTCTTTTGCTTCACGATAGCTTAAGAAACACGTGGAGAACTATCCAACTCATGATTTGGAGTTGGCAGCGGTGGTTCATGCGTTAAAGATTTGGAGACACTATCTTTATGGGGAAGTGTGTCAAATCTTTACGGATCATAAGAATCTGAAGTACATCTTTTCGCAACATGAGTTGAACATGCGACAACGTTGATGGATGGAGTTAATCAATGATTATGACTGCACCATCGAGTATCATCATGGTAAAGTGAATGTGGTAGCTGATGTGCTTAGCCGAAAGTCTTCTTCTCTTTCTTCAAAGAAGGCACAGTTGAGTTCCCTGGTATGCCATAGATGAGATATGCTTGTTTCCTTACGGCAGATGAATTTATAGATGGAAGTTTCCTTGCTAGCTGGACTTTTAGCACAGATACAAGTCAAGCCTATGCTGAGATAGCAGATCAAAGATGTGCAGCAAATAGATGATGTAGTACAATTGATCATATCAGAGTTCAACAACAAAAAGTGTGATGGGTTCCATGAGTCTGAGGATGGGCTAGTTTGCTATCGAGATAGGATGGTGGTTCCCGATGCTGATGATCTGAGGAAGTTAGTGCTCGAGGAAGCACACACGTCGATGTATTCTATGCATCCAGGTATCACCAAGATGTATCATAGTCTGAAGGATTTGTATTGGTGGCCTGGCATGAAGAGAGATGTAGCTGAGTTTGTGGCTAGATGTGGGGTATGTCAGCAAGTCAAGGTTGAGCATCAAAAGTCAGCAGGTACGTTGCAACCCTTTCCGATACCACAGTGGAAATGGGATCATATAACCATGGATTTCGTAGTTGGTCTACCCAGGACAACTAGGAATCACGATTCCATTTGGGTGATAGTGGACAGATTGACGAAGTCTACCCATTTTGTACCAGTAAAGACAACGTATACAGTTGAGAAGCTCGCTCGAGTATATGTAGATGACATAGTATGTTTGCACGGTGTGCCAGCGACGATAGTCTCTGACAGAGGTCCTCAATTCACGAGTCATTTCTGGGAATAGTTGCACAGAGCGTTGGGAACGTAGTTGAGGTTCAGTATCGCCTCTTACCCGCAGACAGATGGACAGTCTGAGAGGACTATTCAAACTTTAGAAGATCTCCTTTGACCTTGTGTCTTGCAGTTCTTAGGCAGTTGGGATGTACATCTCAGTTGGATAGAGTTTGCCTACAACAACAGTTATCAGCGGAGCATTGACATGGCTCCTTATGAAGCCTTGTATGGCAGGAAGTGCAAATCTCCTTTATGTTGGTACGAGTCTGGTGAATATCAGCTTTTGGGTCCTGAGTTAGTGCAGCAGACAATGGAAAAGATCAAAGTGATACAGCAACAGTTGAAAGCGGCACAGGACAGGCAGAAGTCATATGCAGACAATCATAGATGACCTTTGGAGTTCCAGGTAGGAGACAAAGTGTATCTTAAAGTCTCGCCGTGGAAAGGTGTGCTAAGGTTTGGCCGGAAGGGTAAGCTAGCACCCAGATATATGGGGCCTTACCTAGTCATAGCACGTGTTGGCAAAGTAGCTTACGAGTTAGAGTTGCCGCCAGAGTTGCACAGGTTACATCCAATGTTCCACGTCAGTATGCTGAAGAAAAGTCATCCAGATTCGGGAACAGTGATACAACCGGTCGAGGTTGAGCTTGATGAAGATGTGACCTACAAGGAAGGTCATCTGGCGATCCTTGACCGAAGGGTTAAGAAGCTGAAGAGGAAGGACCTGGTTCTTGTGAAGGTTCTTTGGCATCATCGTGGCATTGAGGAAGCCATGTGGGAGCTTGAGGAAGAGATGAGGAGGAAGTATCCCTCGCTTTTTTCTTTAGATTTTGGGGACGAAATCCCTTTGTAGGGGGTTAGTTTGTAAGGACCCTGACCTTCGTTTAGGGTTAACCCTGTTTGCTCTGCTTAACCTTGATGCTTAGTTTCTTGTTAATCGCCTTTAGTGGTGATTAGGGTTTGTTTGTGCTTTGTTGAGAGTTGGAGGTGCTACTTGCAAATAACCCAAGTCTAGGGCTTGTGGGCAAGTTTTTCACCTTGTGAGGTGTTCCTCCCTCTCCTTGCTTCCTCTAGAGTAGAGAGGAAGGTTTGGGCTCATTGCCTGAGTCCCTTTGGGCTTGGTTGAGCTTATTGGGCCTTGTGGTGCCTTGTCTTTGCTTGGTTGAGCCTTGTGTCGGGCAAGAGGAGGTTGTGTCTCCCAGGGCTGTGTCGCCCATGTTGATGGTGTGTCATCCAAGTGTGTCGCCCATGGACCTTTGACCATCTTTGACCTCGTTTGTGTCACCACTAGTGGACACTTGGTGCTTGATGCTTACATTTAGCAATGGCCTTGGACATGTGTTTAGGGCTTGCTAGAATGGTGGTTTTTGCACATGGACAAGTGTCCCTAGGTGGGTGACACCTTGCTTTTCTTTGCTTTGGTTTCTCCTCCATCCCCTTCTATATATGCATTTCCTTTTCTTTGCTAAGGATCCCTTTAGTTCCTTAGTTTCTCCTCTACCTTGGTGGCCGATACCCTTGGTGGAGCTAGCTTGGTGGCCGATCCTTCCTTGGAGTCTCCTTCTTCCTTGGTGGTGCTTGGAGCTAGGAGCTTGGAGCTTGCTTAAGGCGGGTTACATAACTCCTAACCCTAACTACATTACCATCTTCTATGTTCTTGTTCTTGTTGTTATGATCGGCTATGTTGTTGTTAGTTTGGTTTCCTTTCTTAGTTGCACCTTGTTGGCCGAACCTATGATCTAGGGTTTCTTGGTGAGCAATACTCCTTTCTCTCCTTGGTCTACAGGAGTGAGCTTGAGCTTCTAGTATCATGAGAAACACTCCTCTCTCGTTTAAGTTGAGAGGTGATCTTGTGTTCTAGTAGCTTGAGTAACACCCTCCTCTCACCATGGACTTGAAGGGTGAGCTTGGTGGTAGTTGTGAACCTTGCTAGGGTTGTTCCTCGTGTTTCCCATTTGGTGATAGATGATGTGCAAGACCCCTCTCTCGTTTAAGTGGAGAGGTGAGCCATCCTCTTGACCCATTTGGGTTTGGGGCCCTCTTGACCTTGTGCTTTGGATGGCTTGTTGTGATGGTTGTGATGGACGACACCTTGGTTCTTGAACCTGTGTATGACGGGCGTCACTCTATGCTACATGTTCTTCCTGATACCCCTTGGTCCCAGACCTTGTGACGAGCGTCACACTACCATCCTTGCTTTATGGCGGCCGATAGACCATGGTTGCGTTGGTTGAACGATAGGTCCCTTGTTGGTTGTTTGAGCTACACCCTTAGACGTTGCCTCTTATGGAGTACCTTGCCTGATACACATCTGACTTAGATGTAGCTTGGTGTCATTGTGTTTTGAGGTGTGGACGTTCCTAGCTAGTTTGGTGATGAGCATCACCCCTTGACCTTAGCCTATGCGTCGGCCGATAGGTGTGGCTAGCCTTGCAATGGGCGTTATGCCTACTATGCTGCACACATTTATATCTGTGAGCGTTGTGCCTTGTCTGGTGGCATTGCACGATACACCCCCTAGCACGATACTGCGTTTCCCGATACCATGATGCCCGACAGAGTTGCATGACATGGTGCACGTCACACCCTACACGGCACGCCCTTGGGCTAAGTTGCACGAAGGACTTTGATGCACATCATTTCCAGATATGTATAGCATGACACATCATTATGCGTTACACCCCTGAGCTTGTCCGATAGGTACTGGAATGCATGGCCGCTATGTGCTGATCGTTGTGAGTTGGAAGATAGATGAGGGTGCCCTGCCCAATATCACTTGTGGTGAGGGTATTAGGTGTTGTTAGTGAGGGTCTTGCCCCTCATAGAAACCGATATGTTGTTCTTGTATCATGATTGGTTTTGATGGTAACCCTGGATGTGCATGATATAGTAGACCATATCTATGCTAAGTATTGTGCATGTATCACATTTAGTCATGATGGTGGCCTTTGATATACTTAATGGCAATTGTTATGGAATAGCTCATTTATGTAATTCACATGGCTTTACCTATGTATGTGATCATCTTGATATTATGAATAATGTTGAGCAAATGATAAGCATGTAGAATGCCTTGCTTAATGATGTAATCTATGCTTATGGTCACAAGTTGAGGCATGATTGATAAAACATCTAACTATCAATGCCACCCTATGTTGATAGCATGGTCTTTCTGTTAAGCCTATGATTATTGTTATACTAACCATGCAGGTGATGCTTAGCCAAGTAAAAAGGGCTATGAGGTATATATATGTTGAGTAACTCTGCTGTGATGGTTACTCTTAATATTGAGATAATCTGTATGATGTATTTGACTAAAGTGCTTGGGATTGCTATCCCATGTTGATGATGTAAGCCTTGAGAGGCAGTGGCACTATGTGATAAGGGATTGAGATCCCATGGCAATGTGATGATCTTTGAGATGGATCTATATGATTGGCAAGAAGCCAAGTGATAACATGTAATGTGGATCCTTGTGATGGATCGGGATGATGTTGATTGCAATGAAAGCATACTGTTGAGTTTCATACTATTTATTTTGGTATAGTTTACATGTTATATAACTTGGTTGAATCTTGCAATCCATATAAAAGATACTAATTAATCACAGTGGAATATATCATGTAGTTGCCCTGGCAATAGATCCATCATCGTCAGGAGCTGGTGATGGTGAAATGGGTTCTCCTACGGGTTAACCCGGAGTGCATATTGTTGAATATGCGAGGTTACTCCTAGCCTAAAGTGAGGAGGTAAGAGTGCAACTTCAGTTGTAGTCTCCGGAGTGCGGATTTAGGCCCGTAGCTCAGTATGAGAAGAGCATGGTGAACAGGCCCATAGCTCAGGATATGTGATATGGGAGCATGAATGTGTTCATGGCTCAGAGCACAATGAACAGACCCGTGGCTCAGTTTCACTAGCACCGATACCTGTACCGAGGCGGGCTAGGTAGAGGGTAGCCTGACCCTGTGGTTGGGGCCACTTAAGCATGAGATAGCGGTCCTGCTTTGGTTCTCGTACACTGATCATGAGGTGGGAGGTTGTGGAGTCCGACTCTTCCATTGACCTTGTATGGTACCGACTCCGGGTTTCGCAGCCGTCGGTTGGATTTGAGCGGTACGGCTCACTTCCTCAGGGCATAAGAATACGTAATCCAGCCGTATAGTAACTACTACTTAAGGCAAAACACGGAACATTGGTTGAGGCCTTGCTTGTGTAGTTAATCTTGTTATACCTTGCAGCTACTTATATGTTCCTCATGTTATGTGGTAAGCCCTTATAAATCTTATCTTGTTAATCATGTTCCATAGAGAAATAATTGAATACATGCCTTCCGTACCACTGGTAAGCTTGACGGATGAACAACTTTACTTTATAAACTGCTCTTGTTATGTCCTTATCAGTTATCTGCTGTTGTTGCTTTATCTTTCTGAGGTTTTGTTGTTCGGCGGGGAGTTATGTTTCTCACTGGGACTGTGTGTCTCACCCCGCTGGTTTACACCTTTTTTTTAGGTGTTCGAGCTAGACGTGGTGGTGGTCGCGGAGTTGCGGCCGAGCAGCAAGACGAGCAGTAGAAGGCAAGCGATGGATATGCTGTTGTTTTGGATGTTTTGTAGTAGATTCTTAGAGTCATCCCTGTACTCTCAGGTCCTTGGGGGTGTTTTGACGTTGTTTCACGATGTATAGCTATTGATGTTTTATATATCCTACTGCTGGCCGGATGTGGGCCTTTATGTACATATAAACATGTGATGAACTCATGTGATGGTTAGACAGTTGTCCCTCTAAGCTGTGGGCACATATCAAGGCTTGTATATGTTTATATAACCTGTTTCTTTGCAGTATTAGGACCTACATGTAATAGTTTCTCAGTTTATCAGTTTTCTACAGTCGGTTTTAAATAACCCGTGTTTTTAATAATCTGTGGTTTATGGTGACTTCCGCATGTTTTCGCGTTACACCTCGTTGTCTGTGTGATAGCGGGATGTGTTTCCACATCAAGGAATTATAATATTTCGAAATTCCTTTTTAAGGGTATTTATTATCCTTTTAGGTGCATCTATATCCATTATTTCTCATTATCCTTTTTATTTCTTCATTAAAATATCTCTTTTTGAGGATTTCTCTTTACCTCTCTTTTAGTTTCCTTACTGAAATTCCTTTTTAACATTAGGAACCTTATGGATACAAAAATACATCAAGGATAACTTAATTATACTCTTTCCACTTATTTCCCACATTTTATCATTGTTTTCAATTTCTTTCTTAATAAAGAAATATTTATTTGATCCTTTCTTTTCTTGTTGCATTATCTTTGCAACTTTGGACTCCTTGGAACCCAAGGAACCCAAGAGGCACGAAATCCACCTTTGTTTTATATTCGTTTGCCTTCTAGAGGTTTCTACATCTTCCTTTTCTCCATCTCTTATTAATAATGGAGTTTCTTTTGTCTTTTCCTTGTTATTGGGCCCAATATCCAATGAAGCCCACAAAACAACCAACAAGGCAATTGTAAATGAAATCCTTTTATTCAAAACAAATTATATCATTATTTGTTCAAATCTGTTTAATAGGTGAAATTACATTTCTCACCAAAAGAACCCAAAAATTGGGGTTGTAACACGATCTCAGTTTTCAAGTCACGCACTTGAAGACATATGTCATTGAGTAATATCATTCTCTAGACATCTAACATGTTATATTATTTTCCCAAAACAGATTAAACATATAGATGAAAATTGCCTTTTATTATTATTCAAATCATTTACAAAGTATGCCATTACAATCATCATATGACTGGCTCTATGGGCATACTTACCAACAAACTCCCACTTGCACATAGAGCCAATCACCCATGATTCTCAATCCTTGTGATCTAGCATGACCATCATGCTTCTGCTGTGAAAGTGCCTTAGTCAAGGGATCAACTATATTGTCTTCGGTTAATACTTTGCAAATCTTCACATATCCTCACTGTATGATCTCTCGTATGGGATGGAAGCACCTCTATATATGCTTGGACTGCTGATATGATCTTGGTTCTTTAGTCTATGCAATAACTCTGTTGTTGTCACAATAAAGCTCAATTGTATCGCTGACGCTAGGAACCACCCCAAGTTCAGAGATGAACTTCTTGATCCACACAACCTCCTTTACTACATTGGATGTAGCAATGTACTTGGCCTCTGTCGTAGAATCTGCAACTTTCTCTTGCTTGGAAATCTTCCAGCTCACAACTCCATTGTTAGAAAAACACAAATCCTGATTGTAATCTGTAATCATATTTATCCATTTGGAAGCTTGCATCAGTGTAACCATTTACCACCAACTCTTCCTCAATGTCATAGACGAGGAACTAATACTTAGTTCTTCTCAAGTACTTGAGGATATTCTTTACGTCTTTCCAGTGAGCATCGCCTGGATTTGATTGGTATCTTCTCGTCATGTTGAGTTCATGCGAGACATCAGGACATGTGCACAAAATTGCATACAAGATGGATCCAATTGTGGATGCATTTGGAATCTCACTCATGTGTTCCCTCTCTTCGCAAGATTTAGGACATTGATCTCTAGACATAGGAACTTCATGTAACATGGGTATGTTTCCTCTATTTGATTTCTCCAACTAAACCTTTTCAACACTTTGTCAATATATGTGCTCTGACTTAGTCGAAAAGATTTCTACATCTATCTCTATAGATATGGATCCCTAAGATATACAATGCTTCTCCTATGTCTTTAATTGAGAATGTATTTCCAAGTCATGTATTTACCTTTTATAAAATAGGAATGTCATTCTCCATCAATAGTATGTCATCTACATACAATATGAGGAATGTAGTCATGCTTACACTAACCTTCTTGTGCACACAAGGTTCATCTTCATTTTGACTAAAGAAAAACTCTCTGACTGCCTCGTCAAATTGAAGATTCCAGCTCTCAGGTTCTTGCTTAAATCCATAGATTGACCTTTTTAGCTTACAAACTTTATTTCCATCCTACAGATATATAAAACCTTCAGGTTGTGCCATGTATACATCGTCGACAAGATTCACATTAAGGAATGCAGTTTTAAAATCCATCTGCCAAATCTCATAGTCATAGTAAGCTGCAATGGCAAACATAATCTTGATGGACTTAATCATGGCAACTGGAGAAAATGTTTCTTCATAGTCAACACCTTGAACTTGTCATAAATCCATTACAACCAATCTACCTTTATAATTTTTCACATTGCCATCCATGTTGGTCTTCTTCTTGAAGACCCACTTGCACCCTATGGGTTTTACCCCTTCAGGTGGATCCACCAAGGTCCATACCTTGTTGCTATACATGGATTCCATCTTAGATCTCATGGTCTCAAGCCCTTTCTCAGAATCTGGTCCCTCAGTAGCTTCTAGCTATGTTGTTGGATCATCATCTATGACCAACTCACTACCTTCTTGAGTCACGAGATATCCAAATCTCTCAAGCTCAAGGTGTGTCCTACTAGATCTATGAGGTTCATGTGTTACTTGAGGAATTTGAGATTCCACAACAACTTTTGATTCTCTATGTTCCACTTGTACATCTGTTGGTTCAATGTTTTCTTGTTGGTCTCAAACCTCTTCGAGCTCTACTTTCCTCCCACTATTTCCTTTGGAAATAAATTCGTTTTCTAGAAATACAACATCTTTGGAAACAAACACTAATCAGAAAACTCTTAAAAATGTTTCCCTTTAGGTTCAATCTTGAACTATACTAGAATAAGATATGTCTGCTTGTGGGTGGGATTATCGGGCATGTAGTCTAGGTAAAATCTAGGGATTTCATCTCCAATGAATTTTCTCATGTGATAAATTGCACATCATGACTTCTATATTTTTTTACTTAGATGTACTAGTTTGGGACCCGTCAAGTACTTCCCCCCCACCTCATACCACTATATTAGGGATATGCACTTTCTACCATTAAGTGACTTGTAGGGTGCCATACCTAAGCTCGACTAATAGTTTTTTTTTGTAGGTAGACTATTAGGATCACACGTATATGTGAACTACATATAAACTAAAATATGCATGCCCTGAGCATATCCTCTAACATATAAATAGACCTTTTAAATAATTAATCTATTTGAGGATGAAAATTTGTACTAAACTTCATCTTACATCTTATGTCATCATGTAACTTATCCCAAATCCATGATGAAAAAAATATGGTCCGCAATGTGATACAATAGGTACTGGCACTTTTTGCATCCTCAATATTTTGTAGGTATAGATTTCCACAAGTCCATGTATTGATTATGTAGTCTTTATAGGAAAAATGAGATACTTTCTCAATCTATCTATATTTTGTTGGATTGAATCATAGCTTCTAGATGAGTGAGGAAGACCAGCCAATAATACATAGTCATGTGATCCTCAAGAGTTGTAACTTTCCAAAAGGCCTTTCATGTTCAACCTTTATGTAACACACTGATTCCCAAGTCCATAAACCCAAAACCTCAATTCCCTAAATTTTGTACCAATGTAATTAGTTCATAATAAAACACCCAAAAAAGATATGATTACACCCATGTAGTTATTAAGATAAGAGTAAAGGTTGAGTTATAAATGTCTTAGGTATCTAAAATTAATAGATGAAATAAAATTTTCAAATTCATATGATAAATAGTAACCCGAAAGATGTCAACATTTAACATCCCTAACTTAATGAAAAATTAATATAGTGTAAAATATATTTTGAAACTCACATAGAAATATGTGGCTCATCATGTAATCATACTGAAAAATACATGTGCAAATGCATCACAAAAACCTAATAATATAACTAATTTCACTAATAGGTATACAATGAAATAAATCATATCAATGTCAGTAACATTGATATAAGATGTCTTAACAAGCATAAAATGGGATAATGAACAACAATGGGTGATATTTTGCCTAATTTAATTATAATAACACTGCAGGAGGTAGGGGACGAAGGCCCTGCCCTTCGATCCCCATCAGATGGCTCATAGAGAGCGCGGGCTTTCAAAAGTTGTGTGTGACAGTTATTTATCCAAATACTTTGGTAAAATCTAAGATAATCATGTGCATTATTATAAATTGATTAATCACAAATCACAATTATCTCCTACTTACTTTGTAATATCATTTGGGGCATCTATGAGTATCCAAACCCAACCAAATTAGGTAGTCAAGCTAATTCGACTATGAGAAATCTAATTATCTATTTAGATTTTGGGTATGAGTTAGGGAAACATGTGTTTTACCTTATTAGATACTTAAGATAATGAATACATTAGCAACCACTGAGAAGGAATTAGATTACCAAAATCCGAGTGAAGCTCTATTGTTCTATTATTTACTCATATACCAAATAGTGGGATATATTATGCATGTATGTGGGTCCAATTTATCACTCAATCCTAACTAGTCACCATTGCATAATTAGAGTTAGGTTTTTGTGCATAAATTGACATTGTGTATATGATTCATTCAGGGTTCACATGATATATTGGTATTGTATTAACTCATTTGGCATACTAATTAAGCATTGTCTCGACTTAAGTCGACAAATGAAAGACAAATTATTTCAATCTTAGGGTTTCATCTTTATTAAAGGTAAGAAATTTTGGGACTAAATTTTGAGGGTCGTTACAACCTACCCACCTTATAGAATTTCATCCCCAAAATTTTCTTGTCATATTAAGGTACTATCCACCTTAGGGTTTCACATATATGTACCCTAACTTATTGTCTGATCATAACATTTCATAGCCAACACTAAGCATAATCTTGATATGGCATTCCCATAGATAACCTTTGCATTATATCTAACATGACTAGTAAAACTATTGAGTGCATGCGTCATAATGTAACTTGAAAACTAAACCTTACCTTCATCATCCACCATCGTGAAAATCCTATCTTTTCTCTTCTCTAGGGGACCTGGGTTAGGATTCAGACATATACCCTTCTTTGCAGCTAACCTAGGACAATTCTCCTTGAAGTGCCCATCTTCTCCACAGTAAAAGTAGACACCTAAGCCCAATATGCATGGCCCTACATGTGACTTAACACACTTGGGGCATGCATCCCTCGCTGGAGGATCCTCTGGGTCCTTGCACTTCCTATGATCATTGTGGTGTTGGTCCCGATCATTGTGGCCATGGTGGTGACATTGTTGGTGGTGATGTTGTCCTCCATGGGAGTTCTTCTTCCAAGACCTCCCCGAGTGATCCTCGAGCTCAAGTGTCGTATCAAGAACTTTATGCATCGTCTTGTGGCCTCATCCAAAATGTGAGTAGCTGAGATCAATTTTCAGACCACAAATGAACTTCTTTGCTCTCTTCAGCTTAGTCATCTCAGGTTCGTACTTCTAGAGGATGTGAAACTTCATGGCGTACTAGGTCACGGTCATGTCGCCACGTTGTCGCAGATAGAGGAACTCTACCTCCTTCTTATCGATCATTGTATCAGACACATAGTGGCTCTTGAAAGCCTCTATGAACTTTTTCCATGTGAGAAGCTCATCATCTGGGTCTCTAGCATCGTGGAAGTCCTCCCACTAGACACGAGCATATCCTTGTAGCATGTGTGTCTCGAACTTGACACAGGACTCCTTGGAGAAGTCCTGGTCATGGAAGCAGTGCTCCAGGTTGCGGATCCAAGCCTCGACCTTACCCACAACATCTATCTCTTCTTCTCCCATGAACATCTCAGGCTTCACCTCGAGGAAGTCAATCAAGGTGACTTCATTCCTCCTCTGATGATGACCTCCATCTCTTCCCCCTATTGCATCAGTCAAATCTATGAACAACATGTTATATGAGAGGGGAGGTCTTCTCCATGCATGTCCTCCTCATGTCCAGAGTCGCAGCCACTTTCTCCACTAGAGTGTGGGGGTGACTTTTCATGATCAAGGTGATGCTTATGGGCCATCTGGAAGAGGAAAGGAGACACTCATAAGCATGTAGCATGACACATAAGATCCTACTATGGTGGCCATTCTAGGATTTCTCTGATAACATTTTTTTTATGACCTCCCTTCTAATACTAACACAACCATAGCAGAAGCATTGCACATATTGGAGATCATGAAAAATCATGAAATCATATCATTAACCTAGCAAAATCCATAGAATAAAAGATATAAACATAGAGTGCCTTATTACATACCATAAAAAAGACTCTAAGTCCAACATAAAAGAGTTCATGGAATGAAACTCTAACATAACATAACTAAAAAGGAAAGATAACTATATAGAATGGAACCCCACCAGGTAGGATCCACAAACTAATCCTTGAGCTTGAGTTGATGTCTCTAGGGTCTACTTATTTTCCTTCTCCCCATCTGTGAACATCTCGTCCCCAGCCATGCAAAGCAATATAAAACTATGTGAGTGGCACTGAGCAATTGTATAAGAAGAATAGCTTATAATTGAAATAACATGAGGGATAACTTGGAACATAATCACATAACATAGTTAACATGATTACATGAGAACGTGATTAACTTGACATGATTTCATAATAAGATGAATTGTACTTGAGTTGATATAGTCACTCTCCAACATGCACCCAGAGTGCTCATAAGTCCATTTAAGGCTCACATAAGGCTAGTCAAGGCTCACATAATGCTCCCACAGAGCTCATAAGGCCGGTTAAGGCTCACATAAGGCCAATTAAAGCTCACATAAGGCTGGTGAAGGCTCACATAAGGCTGGTTAAAGCTCACATAAAATGATTGAGAGGACTATATCAACATAACATGATTTATTAAACTTGAACATAGTTATCATGATTTCTTGATTAATTAGCATGGCAATAATTACATGAGGGATAACTTGGAACATAATCACATAACATAGTTAACATGATTACATGAGAATGTGATTAACTTGACATTATTTCATAATAAGATGATTTTTTACTTGAGTTGATATAGCACTCTCCAACATGCACCCAGAGTGCTCATAAGTCCATTTAAGGCTCACATAAGGCCAGTCAAGTCTCACATAATGCTCCCACAGAGCTCATAAGGCCGGTTAAGGCTCACATAAGGCCAATTAAGGCTCACGTAAGGCCGGTGAAGGCTCACATAAGGCCGGTGAAGGCTCACATAACATGATTGAGAGGACTATATCAACATAACATGATTTATTAAACTTGAACATAGTTATCACGATTTCTTGATTAATTAGTATGGAAATGATTCGTAGTGTTCCAAATGAAAGCAAATTCCTCAAGTCAGCAGAAAACATAAATTCATAGCATGTTTAGGATTTTCATGAGCATAAGCTGAATAATAGCATAGTTGCACTTTAATCGAGTAATCATAAATACATAAATAAATAATGTAAAATCATGACCCTAGAATTATACTCAATGTGCATGATCTACTCACCTGGAGTTGAGGAGGTATACAAACAATAGATGGAGTCCTGATCAATCCTAATATCATGTGTATAACATAATCATGAATTAATTACACGTGCTTAACATTAGTTCATGGTTTTTAAATTAAATATGGGAATTAGTTTGAAACCTGGGGTAAGGTAAAGGGTCAAGGAGGTTCTTTGTCTCAAGGGATTTCCAATGACTATAAGCACATAATTTACTGACTTTAAAGTAATTAGATATGGGTTTTCTAATTTCTGATCGATCAGAGGTCGAGATAAATCCATGTGTGTAAAACAACTGACACAACATCGATTAGGTGGCCCAATGGTATCCCGTCACATGGACCTAGGCTCCAGCAAAACCAAAGCATAGTCAAATGACAAAATTCACATAGAAAGACTAAATTGCCCATACGTGTGTGACATTCATGCAAGTTGATAGAAGGGTATATCAGGGAGATCAACACATGGTATGATCACCCCCATTGTTATTGTAAACTGAGAACTCAAATCAGTGAGGAATTTGGGACCCAAAACTGTAACATCCCTGACCTGGGTTATGAGTTAACCCTAGGTGTTTTGCCTAAATATGTAATTAAATCTTTGTGATTAACTCTGAGCATGTAATTAAGTTTCTCAGAAACATATATTTCAGTATTTTCTCCTTTTTATTTAAAGTTGTAGCATTGTTTTGATATACAGGGACCTATGTGCAATTTACCCAGTTGAAAGGTTTAGCTTGCAATTTGCACATGATGAGATGTTCCTCTGATGTTGAGACATCATGAGAATCTTTTTGGTAAAGTTTGAGGGATTTCCCAAGCTTGGGCACCAAGGTGCAGCTGTGGAAGCAATCCCGGTGCTTGAAACCCTAATTTGGGGTAAAATGCAATTTACCCAAATTAAGGGATGCAATTTGTAAAAATATATCATCTAATGTATCTTTTAATACTCTTGCCATCATTTAGAGAAGAAATGATGAGGAAGTCACCTCAATTGAATTATCAAGTTATGAAATATACCTTGTGATTGAATAATCAGGGTATATGTGCAATAGCTCTTTATGTATGTACCTTAGTATTAGATTGATCTTCTTTGTTTTTTTTTCTAGACCTTAAGAGAAGGTTTGTCCTTAGAATAAAGAGGAAGGGACGAGCAAGTAATGAAGGAAGGACCTAGTTGGAATTATGGGAAACTTATGGGCCTTTAATGAAACCCCACCCAAGTATATATACACTTTACCTCTCAAGAAAAGGAACCTTTCCTTCGTGCATATCACTGGTTTCCTTGCTTGGCCGACTAAGGACTGTCTTGGAGCTCAACAGGAACGACCAAGGGTGCAAGGTAGGTTTGGGACCTTCTTTTGCCTAAATTCCATGGTCAGAACTCGGATTCAAGGTCAAGTTGATAACTAGCTCACAAAACTCTACCTTTCTAGCCATCTCTTTTCATCTTTCCTTGGAGTTTTCACCTTGGCCAACCTGTGAGATCTCAAGGACGCCATTAGAGCTTGGAGCTTGAAAGCTTGGAGCTCAAGGAGCAAGCTTTAGGTGGGTTTTATAACTCTAAACCCATGCTTTACTATATACATCTCTTTTATGCGGTTAGATGATAGTTCTTCATGTTCCCTACTTTTCTTTGCTACCTTGCAAGCAAATCCGTGGGATATCCATACTGTTCTTGAGCTAGGAGATGAAGGTGTGATTTCCAAGAAAAACCCACCGTTTTTCACTTTCTTAAACGGTCTCCCTAACTTGCTCTCACGGTCTCAGGACCGTGAGAGGGAAAACGGTCCTCACGACCGTTTGGACCGTTGACCGAGCGTGGACCATATAAGAAATCTGTTCCTAATTATGTAGGCTAATCACCCTCAAAAATTGAGAGGTTAACTCCAAAGGAATTAGGAGATATGGCCTTTTTAAGTAACAACTTTAATTGAATTTATTCCTGATTTTCAAACGGTATGAAATTGCCTTTTTGGGCAAATAGTCTCCAGACCGTGTAAGGTCGTTGACCAAGTTTTGACCATATGAAATTACTGTTTAAAATTATGTTAATTAACAACTCACCAAGTTTGATGGTCTAATTCCAAACGAGCTAAGAATTGAAGGGTGATTACTAGGGCTAACCCTAGATGAAATCAGTACTGAAATTATGGTGACTTAATTAGGGTTTTTAGGGTTGATTGACCTAAACGGTCTCAAGACCGTTTGGGGGTCATCCAAACGGTCTCAAGACTGAGAGGACAATCACCCAAGACCGTTTGAAGGTCTAGGGTTAAGCTAATTTGATCAATTAAGGACCCAATTGCAATAAGTTATCAATTAATCAAAATTCTGATTTTGTGACTCAATCATGGTTCAACCCCTATCAAATCACATTAGATTTTGATGGAATCTTGGGCAAACGGTCTCACGACCATGTGGGGTCCACCCACATGATCTCAAGACCGTTTGGGCCAAGTTTGGGCCCAATTGGAGCTCAATTGAAGGGTTCAACCTTGTGTTGATGCATATTGTTGAGTGTTGATGGGTGAACATTGATAGACCCTAATTGGTCAACAATTGAGGGTCAATTGAATGACCAATTGGTTAAGAATAATCTTAATTGACCTAATCCATAAGTGGTCACGATGGCTTTGACCTTTTGAGGGCTTCAACATTGGTTGACATCATCGATTGTAACCATTGAACTTCGTTGATGGTCCAAGCGGTTGAGACCATGTGAGCCTCGCGGTCTCAAGACCGTGAGGGGCCTTGTGGTCTTGAGGTCAAAGGTGAGCAAACGGTCTACATAACCTTCGCGGTCTTGAAACCAAGTTGAAGGCTCGCGGTCTTGGAGTAAGATGAGGGCTCGCGGTCTTGGAAGTCAAAATTGGCTAAACGGTCAACACACCCTCGCGGTCTTGGAAGTCAAAATTGGCTAAACGGTCAACACACCCTCGCGGTCTTGGAAGTCAAAATTGGCTAAATGGTCAACTCTTTCAAATGATCTCAAACCAATTGGAGGTTGATGGTTGAGATCGATCAAGGTGATTCAAGGTTGACTTCACTCAATCATTTGAAGATATAAATGGATCATTTATGCCCTAATCTAAACCCTAATGATAACCTAGGACATTAAGGGATTAATTGACTAATGACTTGACCATGATGATGATCAATGGGGTAAATTACCAAAATACCCTTGAAGGGTCAATTGAGTAATACCTTGATCAGATCAAACCCTAATCACATGGTGGTGATGTTTTTGGCTATGTCAGCCTATGATGACTTAATCCAACTTGATCTAGAGTGGTGTTATCACCCTCTACTAGTATGAGGAGAGAGAAAGTACTTCTAGAGAGAGAAAGTACTTCTAGAGAGAGAAAGTACCCTTTTTAGGTGGAAACTCAATTAAAGAACCTTCAATACACATGAATGTGCATAATTAGGGTATGATCCACCTGTGTGAAGTCATAGAAACCCTAATTATGATGAATGATGAATCTTTAACTAATCTGAGAGCATCAATGATAATGATACTCATACATGATGATGTTATGAGTTCAATTCAATGTAATGTGAATAGTAAACCCTAATTCAAGGGTGATGATATGTAATGTGAATAGTAAACCCTAATTCAAGGGTAGTGGCATGCAAATGAGTATTAAACTCCAATTGATGAGAATCAGAGGAGTTAACTGTTATGATAAGAGTGGGAAATGTATTCCTTATTTTTTTATTACCTTTATCAGTTGAATTAACCATGCAGGTTCATATATGAAGGTGATCTTATCCGGGTATGGATATTGATGTTATATTCATTGAAGGCATGTTGTTAGCCTTATGAATAAGAAAAGTAACTTGATGCCCAGTCAGTGGCATCCCCTGAGTTAATGTGTTGTAAGAGCCATGAATACCATCAAAGTCATGCTTTAGAGATGACTTGTGATGAGTATGATGAGAAATTATGATTGATATGAGTTAGGCATGTTACATTTAATATTCTTCCTTTATAGCTGTTATGCTACTGTTATTGATTGGAGAACAATGTATGTTGTTAAAGAATATTGAATGTACCTAACTAATCAAGTATAATGTAGAGCCCTGATCATAGATCCATCATTGTCAGAGATCAAGTGATGGTGAAACGTGTTTTCCTCAGGGAACTCCTGGAGCACATACTTTTGAGTATGTGGGGTACATGGATGTGTAGAACCTTACATCCTAGTGTAGGAAAGTGATGTAGATATGTAATCCATCCATCCTTCACTATAATTCCATACCGTATCAGTGGTAGGTAAACATGAAACCTCCTAATGACAAAGAAAACACAGATATCCGTATCAGTGGAGATAAACATGAAATTTCATGATGACGAAGAGAGTACAGAACGCCACTTTGACTCTAGAATAGCGAAGGACCAGTTTACCCTGGTGAGCTATAGTAGTAGAGACACGAGATGTCCTACAAGTGATCCTCTTACTGACTGAGGAAGGTGAAGGTCATGAGAATCTGGCTCTCTTGATGACCTAAGTATGATACTGATGTGACTTCTCAGCGATCAGTTGGAGTATGAGTGGTATGCCTCATCTCCACAGGGCATAATGTTGTTTGTAAAACATAATCAACCACGTAATATACTTGTTAGAGATAACTCCAAGTTAGTTGATTAATGTTACACTGTAATAGTGCTTATATTTCTTCATACCTCATAAATGTTGAGTTCTTGGTTATAGTTGCAACTGTTATTGAATACATTGAAGGCTTTACTGCTTAAGATATTCTTTGATGTTATAATAAGGCTTCTGGCGGAGAGTTATAACTCTTGCTGGGACAATTATGTAAAATTGTCTCACCCCGTAGACTTCAACTTTTAGGTGGACGTCGGAGACGAAGGAACTAGCCTATAGGTGATCAGTCTCAGCAGCAGCAGCACCAAGAGCAGTAGTAGAATCTCAGGTGGAGATTATCCTGCCATATGGTGTAGTTAGAGTCAGTCCTATGTGTCCTCTGTACTCTCAGGTCTTGGAGTCTTTTGTTATGTGATCTTGAGATTTTGTATCTTGATGTATATAGTTACTCAAGAAGTAATTATCCTGAGATGTAAACAATTTATCTCTCTTAATGAAAGAAGCTTTTATGGATCCAAGCTCTTGTCTCGAAAAGTTTTAATTCCCGTGATTTTTGTCTACCGCTGATTATCGAATCGCTTCCGCTAAGTTTTAATCGTGTTTATGTCATGGTTTGGAGATCCGAGCCCACAATTAGTGGTATCAGAGCCCTAGGTCAGTTGAGTCTACAGAGGCATAGGACTTAGGATGTCGAGTCTATCCTTAGTACTCCTTCCTTATCTAATAGAATCTTCTGCTCCTCAGGAGAAGAAGATACCTAAGGATTTCAGAACATCATGATGAGTTCGTGGCAGAGAGTAGTGCTAGTGCACCTCGAGGTGGTGCAAAAGTTCCAAGAATAGAACAACATGCACCTGAGTCACTAAGAGAGCCACCCCAGTTCGACCCAGCTGACATGAGTAACCCAGCTGTACAGACGATGTTCGGGCAGTTCATGACTGCCATGACACATATAACTGATAGGATGCCCATGCCTGCACCTAGGGCACCTGTCCAGCATGAAGCACAAGGTATCGGTAAGACGTTCGAACGACTTCGTCGTGTCGGAGCTACCGAGTACTTCGGAACTGCCGACCCTGCAGATGCTGACTTATGGTTGACAGAGTTGGAGAAGGCTTTTAGGATTCTTATGATTCCGGAAGCTGAGAAGGTTAGACATGATGTCTATCTTCTCAAAGGCAGTGCTGGTCACTGGTGGAACATGGAAGAGCAGAAGAGACCTGGAGTAGAGTTCTCATGGGAAGAGTTTCGTCGGGAATTTATCAATAAATATTTTGCAAAGACCTTCCTAGATGAGAAGATCTCTCAGTTCGAGAAACTAAGGCAGGGTATGATGAACATTAGCGAGTATGAAGCTAAGTTCATAGAGTTGCTGCGGTTGTGTCCGCACATGGCTGCTACGGATGAGGAAAGAATCTGAAGATTCGAGAAAGGTTTGAATTCTGATATGTCAACCCCTATATCTACCTTAGAGAACAGAGAGAGATTCTCTACCTTCGTTGAGTCAGTCCGAAGGATAGAGAGATCTGTGGTTGAGAAGAGACAAACCCATAAAAGATATCCACAGTTCTAGGGTTCTTCATCTAGGGATTCCAAGAAACCTAGATTCTCTGCACCTAACCCTCCACCACCCAGATCAAGTTTTCAAACTCAATGGACACCAAGCAGAGGTAGAGGACGGAGTCAACCGCTGCAAGGGACGCACAGTTCTGCATCTGTGTCAGTCACTGGACCACCCAGACCACAACAACAGGAGAGGAGTTGCTATAACTGTGGTAAGGTGGGACACTTGAGGAAAGATTGCCGTTCTAGGCATGCTAGTGTGACACAACAACCTCTGAGACAGAATCAACAGGGATCTCAGAATAGACAACATCAAGGAGCAGCTCAAGGACGTGGACAAGCGTCTCAAGCTGGATCATCAGCACCACCTCAACACCAGGCGACTGCGAGGTTCTATGCTATGAACCTACCTGAAGCAGTGGTCAATCCACGGGTAGTGGAAGGTCAGATGGAACTTTTATATTCTGATATGTCTACATCCTGTGTTGTATCTGTTCTGATTGATCCGGGTGCTACGCACTTTTTCATCACTCGTGAAGTGATTCGTAACTGCAATGTGACTGTTAGTCATAGGACAAATAGGTTGTTGTTGGAGACTCCGTTGAGTGGGTCTGCCGTTTTGTAGGAGTTATGTTCTCCCTGCACCCTCTTCTATTCTGACCATCACATTCAAGTGGATCTTATACCACTGGATATGCAAGGATTTGATATAATCCTCGGGATGGATACCTTGGAAAGGTATAGAGTTGTCTTGGATTGTGAGTCCAAGTTGGCTGTGTTTGCTGATGAAAGCAACACATGGATCTTTCTAGGTGAAAGAAAGATTCTGCCCACCTGTCTTGTATCAGCCATGGTTGTTGATAAGCTGTTGAGGCAAGGATGTTATGCATTCTTAGCCCATGTGATAGATGTTACCAAGGAAAGTTCCAATCCTGCTGAAGTTCCTATAGTCAGGGAATTTGAAGATGTGTTTCCTGAAGAACTTCCTGGTATACCACCACCTCGGGAGATTGATTTTGAAATCAATCTGATCCCAGATACGAAACCCATAGCTCAGACTCCGTATAGAATGGCGCCTGCCGAGATGGCAGAACTTAAGAAACAGCTTCAAGAGTTACTTGAGAGAGGTTTTATCTGACCGAGTACTTCACCTTGGGGTGCTCCGGTCTTGTTTGTTAAAAAGAAAGATGGGTCAATGCGGTTGTGCATCGACTACAGACAACTCAATAAAGTAACAATAAAGAATAAGTACCCCCTACCGAGGATTGATGATCTCTTTGACCAGTTGCGTGGTGCAACAGTCTTTTCAAAGATAGACCTGAGGTCTGGATATCATCAACTTCGTATTAAGGATAGTGACATATCCAAGTCTGCCTTTAGGACAAGGTATGGTCACTATGAGTTCACGGTTATGTCGTTTGGACTAACCAATGCACCAGCTGCATTTATGGAACTCATGAATAGAGTTTTTCGACCTTTCCTTGATCAGTGTGTTGTCGTCTTCATAGATGACATTCTGATCTATAGTAAGGATGCTCAGCAGCATGAGCAGCATCTTCGCCAAGCTTTGACCTTGCTAAGAGAACATAAGTTGTATGCTAAGTTTAGCAAGTGTGAGTTTTGGCTACCGGAGGTATCTTTTCTTGGTCATGTGATATCCGCCTCGGGAATTCGTGTTGACCCTACGAAAGTTGAATCTATTCTACAGTGGGAACAACCGAAGACACTGACGGAGATTCGAAGTTTCTTGGGGTTAGTTGGCTACTATCGAAGGTTCATTAAAAACTTTAGTTCTATAGCCTTACCTTTGACCAAGTTGACCCGGAAGGATGTTCCTTTTTCTTGGAGTGATAAGTGTCAACAGTCTTTCCAGCTGTTGAAGGAGAGATTGACAAGTGCACCTGTGCTAGTGCTACCTGAACAAGGAAAAGGATATGTAGTTTTCTGTGATGCTTCCAAGAATGGACTAGGATGTGTGTTGATGCAGGATAAACAAGTGATTTCTTTTGCTTCCCGATAGCTTAAGAAACACGAGGAGAATTATCCGACACACGATCTGGAGTTAGCTTCTATGGTTCATGCTTTGAAGATCTGGAGACATTATCTCTACGGAGAGACATTCCAGATTTTCACAGACCACAAAAACCTTAAGTATATCTTCTCTCAGCATGAGCTCAACATGAGGCAACATCGCTGGATGGAGTTAATCAAGGACTACGACTGTACAATTGATTATCATCCAGGCAAGGCCAATGTTGTTGCAGATGCCTTGAGTAGGAAATCAGCAACATCAACCATGAATAGAGCACAACTAAACTCTTTAGTATGCTCTAGGAGAGATATGCTTATCTCTTTAAGGCAAGACAATGTACAGTTGAAAGTGTCATTGTTAGCCGGTCTGTTAGCTGAGATGCATATTAAACCTACCCTAAGAGAGCAGATTAAGGAATCACAGCTAGGTGATACTGCAGTTCAACAGATTAGATCTGAGTATGGAGATGAAAAGCGAGATGGTTTCCATGACTCAGAGGATCAAGTAGCTTGTTATAATGGAAGGATGATAGTGCCGGATGTGGACAACTTGAGGAAGTTAATCCTGGAAGAAGCTCATTCTTCCATGTATGATATTCATCCAGGGAGCACCAAGATGTATCGGAATTTGAAAGATTTGTATTGGTGGCCTGGAATGAAGAAGGATGTTGCAGAATTTGTTCTGAGGTGTCCTGTGTGTCAGCAAGTTAACGCTGAACACCAGAAGCCTGCAGGGACAATGCAACCTTTACCCATACCACAGTGGAAGTGGGACCATGTGACCATGGACTTTGTTGTTGGCCTACCCAGGACAAGCAAAGGACATGATTCCATTTGGGTAATTGTTGATAGGTTGACTAAGACAGCACATTTCTTACATGTCAAAACAACCTATTCTGCTGAAAGGTTATCAGAGTTATATGTTCAAGAGATAGTGCGTTTGCACGGAGTTCCTGTCACAATAGTTTCTGACAGAGGTCCTCAGTTTACGAGTCGTTTTTGGGAACAGTTACACCGAGCCTTAGGCACCAAGCTGAGGTTTAGTACGGCCTTTCATCCACAGACTGATGGACAGTCGAAAAGGACCATACAAACCTTAGAAGACCTGTTGAGGGCATGTGTTATCCAATTCACCGGAAGTTGGGATCTACACCTAAGCTTGATAGAGTTTGCCTATAACAATAGCTACCAACATAGTATTGATATGGCACCTTATGAAGCCTTGTATGGTAGACGTTGTAGATCACCTCTGTGTTGGTTTGAGACTGGTGAACATCAGTTGTTAGGTCCTGATCTTGTGCAGCAGACCACAGAAAAGATTAAAATAATACAACAAAAGATTAAGACTGCACAGGATAGGCAGATATCTTATGCTGACAAACGTCGTAGACCCTTAGAGTTCCAGGTTGGAGACAGAGTGTATCTCAAGGTCTCGCCTTGGAAAGGAGTCCTTCGTTTTGGAAGGAAAGGGAAGTTAGCTCCTAGATTTATGGGGCCTTATCCAATCATTGAACGGATTGGAAAGGTAGCATATAGACTAGAGCTGCCCCCTGAGTTACAGAGGTTACACCCTGTATTTCACATTTCTATGTTGAAGAAAGGTCACCCAGACACCGAGTCAGTTGTACAACCCATGGAAGTAGAATTGAATGATGATATATCCTATGAGGAAGGACCAGTGTCAATCCTTGATAAAAGAATTAAAAAGTTAAAGAAGAAAGATATAAGTCTTGTAAAAGTCCTCTGGAACCATCGTGGTGTTGAAGAAGCCACTTGGGAGTTAGAGGATGAGATGAGAAGGAAGTATCCTGCCCTTTTCTCTTGATATGTCTTATCGATTTCGGGGACGAAATCCTTGTAAGGGGTGGATAATTTGTAACATCCCTGACCTGGGTTATGAGTTAACCCTAGGTGTTTTGCCTAAATATGTAATTAAATCTTTGTGATTAACTCTGAGCATGTAATTAAGTTTCTCAGAAACATATATTTCAGTATTTGCTCCTTTTTATTTAAAGTTGTAGCATTGTTTTGATGTGCAATTTACCCAGTTGAAAGGGTTAGCTTGGAATTTGCACATGATGAGATGTTCTATGATGTTGAGACATCATGAGAATCTTTTTGGTAAAGTTTGAGGGATTTCCCAAGCTTGGGCACCAAGGTGCAGCTGTGGAAGCAATCCCGGTGCTTGAAACCCTAATTTGGGGTAAAATGCAATTTACCCAAATTAAGGGATGCAATTTGTAAAAATATATCATCTAATGTATCTTTTAAGACTCTTGCCATCATTTAGAGAAGAAATGATGAGGAAGTCACCTCAATTGAATTATCAAGTTATGAAATATACCTTGTGATTGAATAATCAGGGTATATGTGCAATAGCTCTTTATGTATGTACCTTAGTATTAGATTGATCTTCTTTGTTTTTTTTTTCTAGACCTTAAGAGAAGGTTTGTCCTTAGAATAAAGAGGAAGGGACGAGCAAGTAATGAAGGAAGGACCTAGTTGGAATTATGGGAAACTTATGGGCCTTTAATGAAACCCCACCCAAGTATATATACACTTTACCTCTCAAGCAAAGGAACCTTTCCTTCGTGCATATCACTGTTTTCCCTTGCTTGGACGACTAAGGACTGTCTTGGAGCTCAACAGGAACGACCAAGGGTGCAAGGTAGGTTTGGGACCTTCTTTTGCCTAAATTCCATGGTCAGAACTCGGATTCAAGGTCAAGTTGATAACTAGCTCACAAAACTCTACCTTTCTAGCCATCTCTTTTCATCTTTCCTTGGATTTTTCACCTTGGCCAACCTATGAGAGCTCAAGGACGCCATTAGAGCTTGGATCTTGAAATCTTGGAGCTCAAGGAGCAAGCTTTAGGCGGGTTTTATAACTCTAAACCCATGCTTTACTATATACATCTCTTTTATGCGGTTAGATGATAGTTCTTCATGTTCCCTACTTTTCATTGCTACCTTGCAAGCAAATCCGTGGGATATCCGTACTGTTATTGAGCTAGGAGATGAAGGCGTGATTTCGAAGAAAAACCCACCGTTTTTCACTTTCTTAAACGGTCTCCCTAACTTGCTCTCACGGTCTCAGGACCGCGAGGTGAGCAAACGGTCTCTGGACCGTGAGAGGGCAAACGGTCCTCACGACCGTTTGGACTCGTTGACCGAGCGTGGACCATATAAGAAATCTGTTCCTAATTCTTTAGGCTAATCACCCTCAAAAATTGAGAGGTTAACTCCAAAAGCATTAGGAGATATGGCCTTTTTAAGTAACAACTTTAATTGAATTTATTCCTGATTTTCAAACGGTCTGAAATTGCCTTTTTGGGCAAACGGTCTCCAGACCGTGTAAGGTCGTTGACCAAGCTTTTACCATATGAAATTACTGTTTAAAATTATGTTAATTAACAACTCACCAAGTTTGATGGTCTAATTCCAAACGAGCTAAGAATTGAAGGGTGATTACTAGGGCTAACCCTAGATGAAATCAGTACTGAAATTATGGTGACGTAATTAGGGTTTTTAGGGTTGATTGACCTAAACGGTCTCAAGACCGTTTGGGGGTCATCCAAACGGTCTCAAGACCGAGAGGACAATCACCCAAGACCGTTTGAAGGTCTAGGGTTAAGCTAATTTGATCAATTAAGGACCCAATTGCAATAAGTTATCAATTAATCAAAATTCTGATTTTGTGACTCAATCATGGTTCAACCCCTATCCAATCACATTAGAGTTTGATAAAATCTTGGGCAAACGGTCTCAAGACCATGTGGGGTCCACCCACATGATCTCAAGACCGTTTGGGCCAAGTTTGGGCCCAATTGGAGCTCAATTGAAGGGTTCAACCTTGTGTTGATGCATATTGTTGAGTGTTGATGGGTGAACATTGATAGACCCTAATTGGTCAACAATTGAGGGTCAATTGAATGACCAATTGGTTAAGCATAATCTTAATTGACCTAATCCATAAGTGGTCACCATGGCTTTGACCTTTTGAGGGCTTCAACATTGGTTGACATCATCGGTTGTAACCATTGAACTTCGTTGATGGTCCAAGCGGTTGAGACCATGTGAGCCTCGCGGTCTCAAGACCGTGAGAGGGCTCGCGGTCTCAAGACCGTGAGAGGGCTCGCGGTCTCAAGACTGTGAGGGGCCTCGCGGTCTTGAGGTCAAAGGTGAGCAAACGGTCTACATAACCTTCGCGGTCTTGAAACCAAGTTGAAGGCTCGCGGTCTTGGAGTAAGATGAGGGCTCGCGGTCTTGGAAGTCAAAATTGGCTAAACGGTCAACACACCCTCGCGGTCTTGGAAGTCAAAATTGGCTAAACGGTCAACTCTTTCAAACGATCTCAAACCAATTGGAGGTTGATGGTTGAGATCGATCAAGGTGATTCAAGGTTGACTTCACTCAATCATTTGAAGATATAAATGGATCATTTATGCCCTAATCTAAACCCTAATGATAACCTAGGACATTAAGGGATTAATTGACTAATGACTTGACCATGATGATGATCAATGGGGTAAATTACCAAAATACCCTTGAAGGGTCAATTGAGTAATACCTTGATCAGATCAAACCCTAATCACATGGTGGTGATGTTTTTGGCTATGTCAGCCTATGATGACTTAATCCAACCTGATCTAGAGTGGTGTTATCACCCTCTACTAGTATGAGGAGAGAGAAAGTACTTCTAGAGAGAGAAAGTACCCTTTTTAGGTGGAAACTCAATTAAAGAACCTTCAATACACATGAATGTGCATAATTAGGGTATGATCCACCTGTGTGAAGTCATAGAAACCCTAATTATGATGAATGATGAATCTTTAACTAATCTGAGAGCATCAATGATAATGATACTCATACATGATGATGTTATGAGTTCAATTCAATGTAATGTGAATAGTAAACCCTAATTCAAGGGTGATGATATGTAATGTGAATAGTAAACCCTAATTCAAGGGTAGTGGCATGCAAATGAGTATTAAACTCCAATTGATGAGAATCAGAGGAGTTAACTGTTATGATAAGAGTGGGAAATGTATTCCTTATTTTTGTATTACCTTTATCAGTTGAATTAACCATGCAGGTTCAGATATGAAGGTGATCTTATCCGGGTATGGATATTGATGTTATATTCATTGAAGGCATGTTGTTAGCCTTATGAATAAGAAAAGTAACTTGATGCCCAGTCAGTGGAATCCCCTGAGTTAATGTGCTGTAAGAGCCATGAATACCATCAAAGTCATGCTTTAGAGATGATTTGTGATGAGTATGATGAGAAATTATGATTGATATGAGTTAGGCATGTTACATTTAATATTCTTCCTTTATAGCTGTTATGCTACTGATATTGATTGGAGAACAATGTATGTTGTTAAAGAATACTGAATGTACCTAACTAATCAAGTATAATGTAGAGCCCTGATCATAGATCCATCATTGTCAGAGATCAAGTGATGGTGAAACAGGTTTTCCTCAGGGAACTCCTGGAGCACATACTTTTGAGTATGTGGGGTACATGGATGTGTAGAACCTTACATCCTAGTGTAGGAAAGTGATGTAGATATGTAATCCATCCATCCTTCACTATAATTCCATACCGTATCAGTGGTAGGTAAACATGAAACCTCCTGATGACAAAGAAAACACAGATATCCGTATTAGTGGAGATAAACATGAAATCTCATGATGACGAAGAGAGTACAGAACGCCACTTTGACTCTAGAATAGCGAAGGACCAGTTTACCCTGGTGAGCTATAGTAGTAGAGATATGAGATGTCCTACAAGTGATCCTCTTACTGACTGAGGAAGGTGAATGTCATGAGAATCTGGCTCTCTTGATGACCTAAGTATGATACTGATGTGACTTCTCAGCGATCAGTTGGAGTATGAGTGGTATGCCTCATCTCCACAGGGCATAATGTTGTTTGTAAAACATAATCAACCACATAATATACTTGTTAGAGATAACTCCAAGTTAGTTGATTAATGTTACACTGTAATAGTGCTTATATTTCTTCATACCTCATAAATGTTGAGTTCTTGGTTATAGTTGCAACTGTTATTGAATACATTGAAGGCTTTACTGCTTAAGATATTCTTTGATGTTATAATAAAGCTTCTGGCGGAGAGTTATAACTCTCGCTGGGACAGTTATGTAAAATTGTCTCACCCCGTAGACTTCAACTTTTAGGTGGACGTCGGAGACGAAGGAACCAGCCTACAGGTGATCAGTCTCAGCAGCAGCAGCACCAAGAGCAGTAGTAGAATCTCAGGTGGAGATTATCCTGCCATATGGTGTAGTTAGAGTCAGTCCTATGTTTCCTCTGTACTCTCAGGTCTTGGAGTCTTTTGTTATGTGATCTTGAGATTTTGTATCTTGATGTATATAGTTACTCAAGAAGTAATTATCCTGAGATGTAAACAGTTTATCTCTCTTAATGAAAGAAGCTTTTATGAATCCAAGTTCTTGTCTCAAAAAGTTTTAATTTCCCGTGATTTTTGTCTACCGCTGATTATCGAATCGCTTCCGCTAAGTTTTAATCGTGTTTATGTCATGGTTTGGAGATCAGAGCCCACAAAAACCTTCAATTCAATGAAAGAAAGAACTGGAAAGTAGTGTCCTTGTGGGATTCTAGTCTCTGTGACCTATTGAAGAGGCCAGATGGTGGTTAGGAGCTCAAGAACAGGCTCCTGCCATGGCCGACCAACATGAGTAGAACAAAAATCAAGAGAAGAGAAGAACGACAGTGAGGCAGTGCCTCCGTTGAGTTGGTGAGGGCCAACCGAAGTAAACAGAATGACCAGAGTGTAAAATGAGATATTTGTACCCTGATACTGACACTGAGGTCTTCGGAAACATAGCAAGAAGCTCGAATTGAACAACAACAAAATAGTGTCGATTTGAGTGATAAAACCATCGTGTAATCTTTGTAATATCCTACTAAATCTAAGGCATGGCTTTTCGTGGCCAAACAACAACCAAGAGGCCTAATCGGAGACTAGCTTTGATGACAAGGAGCATGGTTTGTGGGTCGAGCATACTGGCAAGTCACAATGCTTACTTTGATTTAGGTATGAAAGGGAGAAGGGTAAGGATTCTTATTTGAGATTTACTTGAACCGAGAAGGCCATAACTTCATGCTCGAGCTCGTCGTCGTCGGAAGGGTAGATTGACTTCGTAGTGGTTCCTCAGATGGTCTTGATCCAAATTGATTACGGAGGAGTGTCTACTGTGGCCAGAGGATGTTTTATGGATCACTAGACCTTAGTGTGATGGGTTGCTGTGGTGAAAGGGGGTGGCGACATCGACATGACATAAGAGGAAGTTTAGGTCATTTTGTGATAGTCGCTTATAGGGGTCAACTTAGGGCTTAATGAGCTCACAATGGTCTCCCAAATTCTCTGGCATTAAGATGATAGGAAACCATTTAGAAGAGAGAGAGAGATAGTTGGGCGATGTATCATGGTTCTATACCTCCTTCCGTGCAGACTCTGCAGGAGGCAGGGGATGAAATCCCTACCCTCTGATCCCCATCAGACGGCTCATAGAGAGCTCAGGCTTTCAAAGTTTGTGTGTGATAGGTATTTATCCGAATACTTTGCTAAAACCTAAGATAACCATGTGCATTATTATAAATCGATTAATCACAAATCACCATTATCTTCTACTTACGAATATCTTTTGGGGCATCTAGGAGTATCCAAACCCAACAAAATTAGGTAGGCGAGCTAATTCAACCATGAGGAATCTAATTATCTAATTAGATTTTGGATATGAGTTAGGGAAAGATGTATTTTACCTTATTAGATACTTAAGATAATTAATACATTAACAATCATTGAAAAGGAATTAGATTACCAAAATCTGAGAGAAACTATATTATACTATGATTTACTCATATACCAAATTGTGGGATATATTATGCATGTATGTGGGTCCAATTTATCACTCAACCCTAACTAGTCACCATTGCATAAGTAGGGTTAGGTTTTTGTGCATAAATTGACATAGTGTAGATGATTCATTCAGGGTTCACATGACATCTTGGTATTGTATTAACTCATTTGGAATACTAACTAAGAATGGTCTCGAATTAAGTTGACAAATGAAAGACACATTTTTTAAACTTAGGGCTTCATCTATATTAAAGGTAAGAGATTTTGGGACTAAAATTTGAGGGTCGTTACAAGCTACCCACCTTATAGAAATTTTGTCCCCAAAATTTTCATGCCATATTAAGGTACTACCCACCTTAGGGTTTCACATATATGTACCCTAACTTATTGTCTGATCATAACATTTCATAGCCAACACTGAGCATAGTCATGATATGGTATTCCCATAGATAACCTTTGCATTATATCTAACATGATTAGTAAAACTATTGAGTGCATGAGTCATAATGTAACTTGAAAACTAAACCTTACCCTTATCATCTACCATTGTGAAAATACTAACTTTTCTCTTCTATGGGGGACCTGGGTTAGGATTCTGACCTACACCCTTCTTTGTAGCTAACCTAGGGCAATTATCATTGAAGTGACCTTCTTCTCCACTAGTAGAAGCAGACACCTAAGCCCAATCTGCATGGCCCTGTATGTGACTTGCCACACTTGGGGCATGCATCCCTCGTTGGAGGATCCTATGGGGCCCTGCACTTCCTGTGATCATTACGGTGTTGGTCCCAATCATTGTGTCCATGGTGGTGACGTTGTTCATAGTGATGTTGTCCTCCATGGGAGTTCTTCTTCCAAGACCTCCCCGGGTGATCCTTGAGCTCAAGTGTCACACCAAGAGCTTCCAACATCATCTTGTGGCCTCATCCAAAACGTGAGTAGATGAGATCATCTTTTAGACCTCAAATGAAATTCGTTTCTCTATTCGGCTCAGTCATCTCGAGTCCGTACTTCTGGAGGATGCAAAACTTCATGGTGTACTGGGTCACAGTCATGTCACCACATTGTCGCAGATAGAGGAACTCTACCTCCTTCTTGTCGATCATTACATCAGACACATAGTGGCTCTTGAAAGCCTCTACGAACTCTTCCCATATGAGAAGCTCTTCATCTGGGTCTCTGGCATTGTAACACCCCTCCTTAGGGTTACATACATAATCAGAGGAAGCACAGCCTAATCCCCAACATTATCCATAATGTGTGGTACTTGGCATTTCAGGGAGGGATTGTCACATGCATGATCTCATAACAACAAATAAACAACACTTGGCATTTATAGAAGCATATATTCATACATAAGTTCTTGGAAAGAAAACTACATCATGGTTCAAAATCTACACATATTCTAGATAACATATGAAGTATAGAATCTCCATAGATGGACGTCCCACCAGGAAACAACTTATAAGGTCTTGGATCCTTGGAATATTCTCAAGATGTCTCATTCCCTTTAACTCCAATGTCTGTGGACATCTCATCCCCAACCATGCATAAAACCAATGGTAAGTGGAATTGAACATATTATAATATAAGGAAAACTTGTAAACTGAAAATAGACTTTGAACATTAAACATTAAAACATAAAAATACATACAATTACTTTTTAAATTCTCTTTTATCTTGACCTGTATAAGGATCCTCGGGGTTGCACATAAGTGCCTCTTCTCTTATGCACCGAAGTGCCTCTTGGGTTGCACCGAAGTGCCTCTTCTCTTGTACACCGAAGTGTCTCTTAAATTTTTCTCTGAGGAGCCTCTTAATGAGGACCTTATATAAGCTATCTTTTACATTATCTTTCTCTTGAAAACTCTTGCTTTGCTCTTAAAACTTAACTTTAACTTTACTCTTAATATTCATGAAGATGATACCATAATATAAATAGTAAAACATTACATTCCATTCATCAAAAGTTCATTGACTTTAAGCAATTAAAATAGATAGCAGATTCAAAACATTCATTGCATACATACATACATACATACATAAAATCAACCATTAACTATGTTCAATTAGCATGGACCACTTACCTATATTAAACCACCTTAGTGTCATGTCACTTGACTTTATTGAGCTTTTACACACCTGTAATTTTATTTAAACCATATCATGTACTTAAATCCATATTCATGAAACCCTAATCTTGTTCATGGAATAATTGAAGCTTTTGGATGCGGAAATCATCATTTAAAAACAACACCAATCAATAGTAAATCCAGAGAGCTTTCCAAAACATGTTTATTTATATTTTTCTAAGGTCGTATGTAAAAGTTACAAATTTTGCACTCTGGACCAATCAGAAATTAGGAAACCATAGCGTGACATCAATTAAATATGTGATTATTTCGATGTAAATAAAACATCAAAATACCAAAAAACCAAGTCGTGTGTGACATAATGATCAAACATGCAAGGGCATACTCGTCATTGCACTCTAACTGGTCATCGCGTATATGAAGAACAAATCGAATGTCAAAATACCTGCAATGCCCTTAGGCAATCAGTTAACTGATTGAACTCTTGGGGGCACCATGTTCATTTCAAGATCTGGATTGCTCCCCTTGGATTCATGGCGCGGACCAAGGTCGAGCACCTACCTGGAGCTCCATGACCTTCACCGCAATGGAACCCTGCGGCCCTTTGAAGACCAGCTAGAGGTCTTTTGCCTTCGCGGTTTCTTGACAAACTCAACGAGCTCAAGGAGAGGCTCCCAAAGGTGCTGGAGCACCAAGACCATGCCAAGGCAGAACCACTGCTCGTGAAGCCTGAGCACTGAGAAAAATGAGTAGTTTGGGACCAAAAGGTCTAGTAAAACCAAAGTGGGGTCGTGCGAACCTAAAGCCGTCATTTCCAGGGTCGAAGGGAACAAGAGGACCTTCGTGTCCATAGAACAGTGAATTACCGCGGGAAACAAAGGCGGCGGCGATGGTTCAAACAACGAAGAACGGTGCTAGAGAGGGCACGCTGGGGATCAGAAATCCATCCTTGAGGCTAAACGAGATCGGAGGTGCCATCTTTATGGCCTAGAATCCACTGTGATGCCATGGCGACTAGCTTCGGCAAGCACATGCGGTAGCTCTATAGGACCCTCTAGTAGGGGCGATCGTGAGGCGAACCGCGGATGTGAGAAGAACCGCAAGGGGTGATAGATGCTTACTGGAGGTCCGATTGATTGGAGATAGCGTAGGGCACCAGGGCGAAGCTTGGGTCATCGGAGAAGACAACTCGAGAAGGTCAGGCAGAGTCGGGGCTCTCGGGGCAAAATTCGTAGTGGAGGAGTGCAGCTCGGGGGCCGGTGGTGCTTTTGGGTGCAAAACGGCGGAGGTGGATGCTCTTTGGTGGCGGCTGGGTTCCCGTGCAGCAAGGGGGTCCAAGCCCTATATTGGGTGTTTCTTCTATAGTGAAAGGGGGAACGTGATCTGGGACTCATTGAGTTTGGGATGATGAAATGGATTCGATGGCAAAGAAACCAACTGAAACCATCAAGAAATGACTGAGGTCAGAGGCGAGCATTCAAAGCAGCTAAAACGGCTGCTGATTGCAGAAAGAACGGAGGAAGGAGATGATACAGACGCCGTTGGATCTCGATCCAACAATGTCTATGGTGCACGTGTGAAATTAAATCAAAGCAGTAATGTGTGACACACATAATTGTGAAACTATAGTTCAAATCAATCGCATAATTGAAATTTCATTTAATTGGAAGGTTACACTATATTAAAATCTCCTTTAATTGCTTAGAGGGTCCAAACATGGGTCAAATGAGCCCAAATTTTGACCATAGGTGTATTAAAGGGTCTAGAACGTTCCCATAAGGTTAGATGTTATGCTTGTACACGTTTTAGGCCTAAACTGGAAAAACCCTTATGTGCACTTAAATGAACATAATTAGTGTATATAAAGCTATTAATTTCTCAAATAAGAATTTTAAGTTATGAAAACGTGCACTAAATATTACCTCTTTTCCATTAACAATATGGAGGCTATTAAGCAAGCAATTAAACATGTAAATCACTAATTACCATATGAGAGAGAAAATTTGACATAAAAGCATTTATTCTCATTTTCTTAAAAAAAGAGCATGGATATATATATGAAAACATTTTCTTTAAATAAAACAAGGGTAAGAGAGGAATTGGACATAATAAAATGAATTTGCAAAACTAACATGGGCAGTTTGCATTTAAGTCCTCAACAATTATCTTATTAGAAAAAGAGCATGCAGAGAATAAAATATTTTGAAAATTTGTATAAAAAGAGTGGGATGTTACAATTCTACCCACCTTAAATAAATTTCATCCTCGAAATTTCCTAGAGTTTATACGCACCTTAAGGGTTTCGCATAAACTTGCAAATTTTACATACAAATTTTCATTATAAAAGGAGGCATACATAAACAAAGCATTATTATTCAATATAAATTACTTAACTACCCTTCCTAAGTCTCATACTTACTCCTTAAAATTACACCTAACTCATTACACTTAGGGAATCTATCTCTCACTTACCATGACTACATATTCATAGTTGTCTAACCTTAGGTCATATATCCTTCATCTCTTTATATGTGGTGATCAAGCACATATTTAGAAATGTTGGATCTTTTTATGCTACATCTCACGAACTTATTTGCACATGTGTCCCATACCACACACACAATTAAGAAGGTAAGACACATAAAAAGTCACTTTAAATGACATTTTCCTCAAATCTCAATTGGGTGGCCCTTACCATTGAGACAAGGAGAGACATGTCATCATCTAGGGTTTGGTTTCAACTACATGCTAACATGTACTTTTCTAATGAGGTGAGGGCTCTAGTCATCTTTAGGGTTCTCCAGACATACTAGAATACATAATCATGTTCTCTACTTCTATTTCTTCATCCTAGGGTGACTTGCATGAAACCTTATTGTTGCCTTAGTGGCCATCTATTTCTGGCTCTGATACTATTCATGTAACACCCCTCCCTAGGGTTACATACATAACCAGCGGAAGCACAACCTAATCCCCAACATTATCCATAATGTGGGGTACTTGGCATTTTAGGGAGGGATTGTCACATGCATGATCTCATAACAAGAAATAAACAACACTTGGCATTTATAGAAGCATAGATTCATACATAAATTCTTGGAAAGAAAACTACATCATGGTTCTAAAGCTACACATATTCTAGATATCATATGAAATATAGGATCTCCATAGATGGACGTCCCACCAGGCAACAACTTATAAGGTCTTGGATCCTTGGAATCTTCTCAATATGCCTCCTTCCCTTTAACTCCAACGTCTGTGGACATCTCGTCCCCAGCCATGCATAAAACCAATGGTATGTGGAATTGAACATATTATAATATAAGAAAAGCTTGTAAACTGAAAATAGACTTTGAACATTAAACATTAAAACATTAAAAGACATACAATTACTTTTTAAATTCTCTTTTATCTTGACCTATATAAGGATCCTCAGGGTTGCACATAAGTGCCTCTTCTCTTATGCACCGAAGTGCCTCTTCTCTTGTGCACCGAAGTGTCTCTTAAATTTTGCTCTGAGGAGCCTCTTAATGAGGACCTTATATAAGCTACCTTTTACATTATATTTCTCTTGAAAACTCTTGATTTGCTCTTAAAACTTAACTTTAGCTTTATTCTTAATATTCATGAAGATAATACCATAATATAAACAGTAAAACATTACACTCCATTCATCAAAAGTTCATTGACTTTAAGCAATTAAAATAGATAGCACATTCAAAACATTCATTGCATACATACATACATACATAAAATCAACCATTAACTATGTTCAATTAGCATGGACCACTTACCTATATTAAACCACCTTAGTGTCATGTCAATTGACTTTATTGAGCTTTTACACACCTGTAATTTTATTAAAACCATATCATGTACTTAAATCCATATTCATGAAACCCTAATCTCGTTCATGGAATAATTGAAGCTTTTGGATGCGGAAATCAGCATTTAAAAACAACACCAATCAATTATAAATCTAGAGAGCTTTCTAAAACATGTTTATTTATATTTTTCTGAGGTCGTATGCAAAATTTATGAATTTTTCACTCTAGACCAATCAGAAATTAGGAAACCATAGCGTGACATCAATTAAATATGTGATTATTTCAATGTAAATAAAACATCAAAATACCAAAAAACCAAGTCGTGTGTGACATAATGATCAAACATGCAAGGGCATACTCATCATTGCACTCCAACTGGTCATCACGTATATGAAGAACAAATCGAATGTCAAAATACCTATAATGCCCTTGGGCAATCAGTTAACTGATTGAACTCGTGGGGGCACCATGGTCATTTCAAGACCTGGATTGCTCCCCTCGGATTCATGACACGGGCCAAGGTCGAGCACCTACCTGGAGCTCCATGAACTTCACCGCAATGGAACCTTGTGGTCATTTGAAGACTGGCTAGAGGTCATTTGCCTTTGCGGTTTCCTGACAAGCTCAACAAGCTCAAGGAGAGGCTCCCAGAGGTGCTGGAGCATCAAGACCAGGCCAAGGCAGAACCACTACTCGCGAAGCCTGAGCACTGAGAAAAATGAGTAGTTCGGGACCAAAAGGTCCAGTAAAACCAAAGCGGGTCGTGCGAACCTAAAGCCGTCATTTCCAGGTCGAAGGGAATAAGAGGACCTTTGTGTCCATAGAATAGAGAATCGTCGTGGGAAACAGAGGCGGCGGCGATGGTTCAAACAGCAAAGAACAGAGCTAGAGAGGGCACGCTGGGGATCAGAAATCCATCCTTGAGGCCAAACGGGATCAGAGGTGACGTCTTTGTGGCCTAGAATCCACTGTGATGCCATGGTGACTAGCGTCGCCAAGCACATGTGGTGTCTCTACAGGACCCGCTAGTAGGGGCGATCACGAGGCAAACCGCGGATGTGCGAAGAATCGCAAGGGGTGATAGATGCTTACTCGAGGTCTGATTGATCAGAGATAGCGTAGGGCACCGAGGTGAAGCTTGGGTCACCGGAGAAGACAACTCGAATAGGTCAGGGAGAGTTGGGGCTCTCGGGGCAAAATTGGTAGTGGAGGAGTGTATCTCAGGGGCCGGCGGTGCTTTTGGGCATAAAACGGCGGAGTTGGATGCCTTGTGGTAGAGGCTGGGTGCCCGTACAGCAAGGGGGTCCAAGCCCTATATTGGGAATTTCTTCTATAGTGAGAGAGGGAACGCGATCTAGGGCTCATTGAGTTCGGGATGACAAAATAGATTTGATGGCGAAGAAACCAAGTGAAACCGTCGAGAAACGATTGAGGTCAGAGGCGAGCATTCAAAATAGCTAAAACGGCTGCTGATCGCGGAAAGAACGGAGGAAGGAGATGATACGGATGTCATTGGATCTCGATCCAATAGTGTCTGTGGTGCATGTGAGAAATTAAATCAAAGCATTAATGCGTGACACACATAATTGTGAAACTATAGTTCAAATCAATCGCATAATCGAAATTTCATTTAATTGGAAGGTTACACTATATTAAAATCTCCTTTAATTGCTTAGAGGGTCCAAACATGGGTCAAATGAGCCCAAATTTTTACCATAGGTGTATTAGAGGGTCTAGAACGTTCCCATAAGATTAGATTTTATTCTTGTACACGTTTTAGGCCTAAAATAGAAAAACCCTTATGTGCACTTAAATGACCATGATTAGTGTATATAAAGCTATTAATTTCTCAAATAAGAATTTTAAGTTATGAAAACGTGCACTAAATATTATCTCTTTTCAATTAACAATATGGTGGCTATTAAGCAAGCAATTAAACATGTAAATCACTAATTACCATATGAGAGAGAAAATTTGACATAAAAGCATTTATTCTCATTTTCCTAAACAAAAGAGCATGGATATATATGAAAACATTTTCTTTAAATAAAACAAGGGTAAGAGAGAAATTGGACATAATAAAATGAATTTACAAAACTAACATGGGCAATTTGCATTTAAGTCCTCAACAATTATCTTATTAGAAAAAGAGCATGCAGAGAATAAAATATTTTGAAAATTTGTATAAAAAGAGTGGGATGTTACAGGCATGGCAGAAGTTCTCCCACTAGACATGAGCAGGTCTTTGCATCATGTGTGTCCCGAACCTGACACAGGACTGCTCGGAGCAGTCCAAGTCATGGAAGCAATGCTCCATGTTGCAGATCCAAGCCTCAGCCTTATCCACAACATCGAGCTCTTCTTATCCCACGAACGTCTCAGGCTTCACCTTGAGGAATTCAATCAAGGTGACTTTATTCCTCCTCTGATGATGGACTCCATCTCTTCCCCCTATTGCATTGGTCAAAACTCTGACCAAGATGTTATATGAGAGGGGGCGGTCTTCTCCATGCAGGTCCTCCTCATGTCCAGAGTCACGGTCACTTTCTCTACCAGAGTGTGGGGGTGACTTGTCATGATCAGGGTGACACTTAGGGGCCATCTGAAAGAGGAAAGGAGACACTCATAAGCATGTAGCATGACACATAAGATCCTACTATGATGGCCATTCTAGGATTGCTCTGATACCATTTTTGTCACGACCTCCCTTATAATACTAGCACAACCATAGTGGAAGAATTGTACATATTGGAGATCATGACAAATTGTGAAATCATATCATTAACCAATAAAAATCCATAGACTAAAAATGATAGCCACACAGTACCTTATTACATACCATAAACAAAAGAATCTAAGTCCAACATAAAAGATTTCAAGGAATGAAACTCTAACATAACATAACTAAAATGAAAGACAACTATCTAGAATGGCACCCCACCAGGTAGGATCCACGAACTAATCCTTGAGCTTGAGTTGATGTCTGTGGGGTCTACTTCTTTTCCTTCTCCTCGTCTACAGATATATCATCCCCAACCATGCAAAGCAACGTAAAACTATGTGAGTGGCACTGAACAATTATATAAGAAGAATAGCTTATAATTGGAATGACATGAGGGATAACTTGGAACATAATCACATAACATAATTAAAATGATTTCATGAGAACATGATTAACTTGACATGATTTCATAATAAGATGGATTTTTACTTGAGTTGGTATAATCACTCTCCTAAATGCACCCACAGTGCTCATAACGCCATTTAAGGCTCACATAAGGCCAGTCAAGGCTCACATAATGCTCTCACAGAGCTCATAAGGCCGGTTAAGGCTCACATAAGGTCAATTAAGGCTCACATAAGGCTGGTGAAGGCTCACATAACATGATTGAGAGGAATATATCAACATAACATGATTTATTAAACTTGAACATAGTTATCATGATTTCTTGATTAATTAACATGGAAATGATTCATAGTGTTCCAAATAAAAGCATATTTATCAAATTAGTAGAAAACATAAATCATAGCATGTTTAGGATTTTCATGAGCATAAGCTGAATAATAGCATAGTTGCACTTTAATTGAGTAATCATAAATACATAAATGAATAATGTAAACCCATGACCCTAGAGTTATACTCAGCGTGCATCATCTACTCAACTGGAGTTGAGGAGGTATACTAATAATACATGGAGTCCTGATCCATCCTAATATCCTGTATATAACATAATCATGAATTGATTACACATGCTTAACATTAGTTCATGGTTTTTAAATTAAATATGGGAATTAGTTTGAAACTTGGGGTCTGGTAAAGGGTCAGGGAGGTTCTCTGTCTCAAGGGCTTTCCAACAACTATAAGCACGTAATTTTCTGACTTCAGAGTAATTAGATATGTGTTTTCTAAATTCTGACCAATCAGAGGCTGAGATAAATCCATGTGTGTAAAAGAACTGACACAACGTCGATTAGGTGGCCCAATGGTATCTTGCCACATGGCCCTGGGCTTCAGTAAAACCAAAGTGTAGTCAAACGACAAAATTCACACAGAAATAATGAATTCCCCATATCTGTGTGACATTCATGCGAGTCTATAGAAGGGTAGATCAGGGAGATCAACACCTGGTATGATCACCCCCATTATTATTGTAAACTGAGAACTCAAACTAGTGAGGAATTTGGGACCCAAAACCTTCGATTAGTGAAAGCAAGAATTGGAAAGTAGTGTCCCTGTGGAATTCCGATCTCAGTGACATGTTGAAGAGGCCAGATGGTGGTTCGGAGCTCAAGAACAGGCTCCCGCCATGACCGACCAAGAGGAGTATAACTAAAATCAAGAGAAGACAAGAACGATAGTGAGATGACACCTCTGTTGAGTTGGTGAGGTCCAACCAAAGTCAACGGAATGACCAAAGTGTAAAATGAGATATATGTACCCTAATATTGACACTGAGGTCCGATAAATAGAGCAAGAAGCTTGAACTGAACAACATCAATATAGTGTCGATTCAAGTGATAAAACCATTTTTTCATCTTCATAATATCCTACTAAATCTAAGGCATGGTTTTCTATGGCCAAACAACGGCCAATAGGCCTGGCTGGAGACTAGATTTGCTGGCAAAGAGCATGGTTTTTGGGTCGAGCATACTAGCGAGTCATGATGCTTACTTTGATATGGGTATCAAAGGGAGAAGAGTAAGGATGCTTCCTGGAGATTTAATTGAACCAAGAAGGTTGGGGCTATGTGCTCGAGTTGGTCATTTCTGGAAGGGTAGACTGACTTCGTAGTGGTTCCTCAACTAATCTCGATCCAAATTGATTACAGAGGAGTATCTACCACGGTCGGAGGATGCTTTCTGGATCTCTAGACCTCGGTGTGATGGGTTATTGTGGTTAAAGGGGGGTGGTGGCATCGACTGGAGAGGAAAGGAAGTTTAGGAATTTTTGTGATAGTCACTTATAGGGGTCAACTTAGGGCTTAATGAGCTCGCGGTGATCTCCCGAGTCCTCTGGAATTGAGATAATTAGAAACTATTTAGAAGAGAAAGAGAGAACGTTGGGTGATGTATCAGGGTTTTGTTCCCCCTTTCGCGTGGACTCTGTGGGAGGGAGGGGACGAAGGCCCTGCCCTGCGATCCCCATCTGACGGTTCACAGAGAGCCCCAACTTTCAAAGGATGTGTGTGACAAGTATTTATCTGAATACTTTGGTAAAACCTAAAATAATCATGTGCATTATTATAAATCGATTAATCCCAAATTACCATTATCTCCTACTTACTTCCTAATATTATTTAAGGCATCTAGGAGTATCCAAACCCAACCAAATTAGGTAGGCAAGCTAATTCGACCATGAGGAATCTAATTATCTAATTAGATTTTGGATATGAGTTAGGGAAACATGTGTTTTACCTTATTAGATACTTAAGATAATTAATACATTAACAATCACTAAAAAGGAACTATATTACCAAAATCCAAGAGAAACTCTACTATTCTATTATTTACTCATATACCAAATAGTGGGATATATTATGCATGTATGTGGGTCCAATTTATCACTCAACCCTAACTAGTCACCATTGCATAATTAGGGTTAGGTTTTTGTGCATAAATTGACATTGATGTAAATAAGTGTTGATGCATTGTGTATATGATTCATTCAGGGTTCACATGATATCTTGGTATTGTATTAACTCATTTGTCATACTAACTAAGCATGGTCTCGACTTATGTCGACAAATGAAAGATGAATTCTTTCAACTTAGGGTTTCGTCTTTATTAAAGGTAAGAAACTTTGGGACTGAAATTTGAGGGTCGTTACACTAAACCTCTCGGAGAGTCATGGACAATGTTTGAGAACTTGGCAAAAAATATTAGGCATGGAGCCTCTAGTGTGGTTATTGATTGTGAAGGTGTCGTTGGTGTGAATCCTTCATCTATCAATGATTCAAGCCCACAAATGAGGAAGATTCTTTTAGAAATGATGAATATGATGAAGAATCAAGTGGGAAGTGCTCCTAGTCATTCTTTTAATTCTATGGAGTCTTTTAGTGAAGAGGTGAAGGCCCTTCACTCTCATAGAAACCAACAACAACAAACTCAAAGGTATAATTCAAGGTTTGAATATGAAGTCCTCTCCAGGTTGGAAGGCATAGATACGGTTCACAAGAATGTGAGAAGACTTGAGTAAAGAATGGAGCAAATCTCCTTGACATTTTTCCTCCACGTGGAAGGGAAAATTCCTTCCCAACCCATGGTGAACTAAGTGGATCAATGTCTTTTCTTTAAAATTCATATAGTACACCTCCAATGCAAGTGCAACTTACATATATATATATCAAACACACCCTAATCCTTATACACATCCACCACTACATCCACACTACCAATACACCTACGCTACCATTACTCCCCTCCACCTCATATCCAATACCAAGGATCACCTCCACCTCCTCTACAATAACAAAAGGCTCACTTTCTTCATGATGATCAAGTTAATATTGTGATTGTTCTAAGGTGTGGAAGAATTATTGATCATCCTGAGAGTCAAATGGGAAGTGATCATGTAAACCAAGGATATATTGGTGAATTAATGATGTAGAACACACCTAATTATATTGTGTTTGGTAGTATTGAAATGATCCCCTAATACCAGATGCAAATTTGTGATACCTAATATTCCACTCAAGATTCTAATACTTCCTCATGTGATGTCTCACATTAATCATGTCGATGCAAACAAAGCTAGTTCTAGTGAACCTCCATTTCCTGATGCATTCAACAAACTATCATCCAGGGGGAGGAAAAAATAATGTCAGTATATTGGAGATTTTTAGGTAAGTGAAACTAAACATCCCATTGCTTAGTACAATCAAGAAAATTCCATATTATGCCAAATTTCTCAAGGATATATGTACTTTCAAGATAAAATCAATAATATTTGCTCTGTAAATGTTGGAAATATAAAGATTGCCAATCTTAATGATATCAAGGAACATATTAAAAGCTTATATTCCAATATTTTCAATAAGGAATACATGGGTAGCATTGAGTGGGATCCTAACTAGAAAAATCATTCTCTTAATGGGGAAAAGATTTGACAACTATTTGTTTATGTAACCAGAGAGGAAGTGGATGATAATTTTGAAGAGTTCTAATTATGATAAAGCACCTGGGACTAACATGTTTTGTAATGTCCCAAGATTTGATGCCTCGAATAAAATGATCTTTCTTGGAATGATTGGACCACCCATATCCCCAAGGTGCACCTCCTTTTCCATAGAGCTTGTCACTAAAGAAATATGTAGTTAAGCCTGCTCAACCCAAAGTAGTACCAGGGTGGGTGATCAGTCAGGAAGTTTATCTTAGCTTGAGCATGAGTGAGTCCAAAGCGCACAGTTAAGGCTAGTGGTGATATGTGTAGCCAGTCATCATTCCTGAAACTCTACTAGAGCCTTGGGCAATGGTCCCATGCATTACAAATAGTATCAGAGCCATAACCCCTCCAGTAGATGGGGCCACATAGACATGTGGCATGCCGGTCTTGAGACGTGTGGTCCAGGCATGTTGGAAAGGGTTGTCCATGGTGATGTAGCCACCCTTGTACAGGTATTCTATGATCGGGAGTTGGGCATCAATGGGCCATTCTGGGTCTACACTAAAATGAGGATATATTATGAGGCCATATAGTTGAGCCTTTAAAAGGATTTTAAGAGTCTACGTGAGGGATATTGTAATGTCCTATGATTTTAGGTCTCAGATATAATAATATAAAAGGATTGATTGGACTACCCATATCACCAAGGTGCACCTTCTTTGTAGAGAGCTCATCACTAAATAACTCTATGGTTAAGTGTTCTCAACCCATAGTAGTACTAGGATGGGTGACCTATCGAGAAGTTTATCATGGCTTGTGTGTGAGTGAGGACAAAGCACACAATTAAGGTTAGTGGTGATTTGTGGGGACAATCGTCATTCCTGAAACTCTACTAGAGCCTTGGGCAGTGGGCCTAGTCATTACAAATGGTATTAGAGCCAATTCTCCTCTAGTAGGTGAGGCCCACATGGGCATGTGGCATGCCAATCTTAAGTTGTGCAGTCCATGTATGTTTGAAAGGGATATTCATGGTGATGGATCCACCCTTGCGTTGGTAGCCATGATCAGAAGTTGGGTGTACATGGGCCATTTTGGTCTGTACTAGAAAGGGGAGAGATTGAGGCCATATAGTTGAGCCTTGATGAGGATAGAGTCTAAGTGGGGGAGATTGTAACATCCCAAGATTTGAGGCCTCTGATAAAATGATCTTTTAAGGAATGATTGGACCACCCATATCACCAAGGTGCACCTCCATTTTAGGGATCCCATCCTATACGAACTCCATAGTTAAGCGTGCTTAGGTTGTGGTGCTAGGATGGTGACCAGTTGGGAAGTTGATCCCGTATTGCACGTGAGAGAGGACAAAACACACAATTAAGGCTAGTAGTAATCTTTGGGACTAATCATCATTCCTAAAACTCTACTAGAGTCTTGGGTAGTGGGCCTAGGTGTTACATGCTATATGCCAAGTTTTTCAAGCACTGCAAGAGTATTGTGAGTGATGAAGTTTCTAGGGTTGTTGTGGATTTTTTTGCTAAAGGTAAAATATTGAAAACAATGAAGAGGACATTTATAACTATAATCCCTAAGAGTAAGGAATCTAGTTCTTTGAAGGAGTGGAGACCTATTGTGCTCTACAAGTTCATCTATAAAATCATTTCAAAGGTCATGTCTAATAGATTGAGGTGTGTTTTACCTAGTATCATTGAGTATAATTAGTGTGATTTCATCCATGGCAAGAATATTTCAAACTCTATTCTATTATCCAATGAAATTATAATCAACTTTAATGAATCCGGTTGTCCTGCCAATATGTGCATTAAGGCCGATATCACTAAAGAATATGATTTAGTCAAGTTAAACTTTCTCATTACTACTCTGGAGAAGATGAATTTGCCGTTATGTTGGAGAGAATCGATCTATAACTGTCTTGTTTCTACTAGATACTAAGTCCCTTTTAATATAGAACCATAAAATCCTATTTTCCCTACTAATGGATTAAGATAGAGAGATCCTCTTTCTCCCATGCTATTCGCTATATGCATGCAAGTTTTCTCTTCCTTATTGTACTAAGAGATTCGTTCTGGTAACATGCTTCCTATTAGATCTAGTAAAGACTTGTATATGTCTCACACTCTATTGATGGATGATTTTATGATCTTTGCTAGGATGAAAAGGACTTTATTGTTGGTATTAGAGATCGTCTGAATTATTTTGGTATTCAGTCTGGACTTATCATAAACTATGAGAAAGGTTCTATTTTCTTGAGTTGTACTTCCAAAAAAGCTAAGATTCTAGATATTATTAATATCAAATAAGAAACCCTCATTGTTTGTTATCTAGGGGTCCCTCCATTTTGTAGGAGCCTCACCAAGAAGTTTTATCACCCTCTTATTGATAAGATTAAAAATAAGCTAGATAGTTGGAAAGTTAAATCCCTTAGCATGACTGGGAGAGTGGAACTTGTAAAATCTACCCTTTAAAGCAATTCAACATGTATTGATCAGCTGTTTTTCCTCAACCATCAAGTGTTTATATTATATTTGATCAATTTTATAGGTATTTCATTTAGATATTGAATGATGATGCTAGGAGAAATTATTATGTGGTATGGGGTAAGATTTGTAGGCCTAAGAAATAGGGAAGTCTTGGGTTAAGGAAAGTTGATGATGTCTATAATGTAGATCTGATGTAATTTTTTGGAATGTTGCAACTAATAAAGACTCTGCATGGGTGATGTAGTTTCATGCTAGTTACCTGAGGAATGACTCACTATGGAAAATCAAGCTAGTTGGTCATTATTCTTGGATGTGGAATATAATTGTTGGTGTTCATGATAAAATAATACCTTATATGTCATATGTTGTTAGTAAAGTTGATAAGATCCTTATGTGAAAGGATCCATGGCTCAAAGGAAAGTATTTAGTGATATCCTTGACCCAATAATGTCTTTGTTTCTGGGTACTGGAACCAATTTAACTATCAACTTTGTGCTAACAAAATAGTGAGTGGACTATTCCAGATAATAGAAGATTGAAGCCTCTCAAAGACTTCCTACTTCAATTTAAACTTTGTCCTAATAAAAGTGATGATATTATGTTTTGTTACAAGTCTCTTATTTGCATCAAGGATTTATTGCATTATAACTCTAAAACAAGTGACAATGTAGATTGGGAGGAATGTCTTTGGTCCTAGTCTATTCCAGAGGATTATAGAATGAATACCTAGAAGATTTTTACTCAAGGCATGCCTACTGCTAATCTTCTTAAAAGAAGGGGACAATGTATGGTATATGTATGTATACTCTATCTAAAAGGTGATTTTATTATACATATCTTCTCTAAGTATACTTTTTCTATCAATTTCTGGAGTCAGTCCTTCTTGAACGTTTTATTCATCAGACTCCAAGTTTTGTCAAGGATTTTCTTGTATGCAAGTCACATAAGGAGTTATGCAGGATTATTTGTGGGTGCTACCATATTTAGAGAAATAGGAATCTAACAATGTTTGAGGATTCTTGTTCTCCACACACATACATTGCTACATCGCACTACAAAAAATTATAGTACTAACAATAGAAAAAAATTTGTCGTGAATGGAGAAGAGTTGGTCATTGTAACTATTAAGGATGGAAATAAATATCAGTTGCACCATGCCGTGAACACAAATACTGACAATTAATTTCATTCCATCATTACCCACAATGGTGATGTCCAATATATTTTTCCACTAGTGGTAATAGTGAAAACAAAAACTCTTTGTAGTTACAACTAACAACAACATGATTTTTCCATCTTAGATATTGATCAACGATAGTAGAACAAATTTTCTTGATAGGGCAAATGTGATGTCAACTTGTCATCATATTCAGCTATAACGACGAAAGATCTTATAGAATTGTTGAAATCAGTTTTGTTAACTCACCCAAATGGCACATTATTTTATTTTTTACATACAATCCAAAACACACATCCATCAAGTAAAAGCAATAAACATCCACAAGTTAAATTCTTAATTTTATTTACTTGGAGAAATGTCAGCTTACATAAGGACATAGGCGATTCCCCCTTATATGTATTATAAAATTAAGACCTTTTGACCAAATAGATCATTGTTTACTCCTACTTGGCACACAAAAAAAGTTTCACCGATGACAAATGTTTACTCCCACTAGACGTATCTATAAGATTGAAATATCAATCCAACTTTAGAATTTGAAACAACATTCCTATTTTTTTCTTAAATTTCCATACAAACATATACATCTATTCTTGAAGATCCTATGAGTTGGTGACGTCTATTAAAAGTATAATATTTTATATCATGGCATTTCCAAGCAAACTCAAAGTGGTGGGAATGCATGTATTCCGTTCAATATCAACAAATGTTGGATAATAACACTTTGAATAATGAGGTCACTACAAGCCAAGCCTGGATGTCACCTTTCTTGGCACTCCCTCTCTTTCTATCTCTCTGTAGGATGATAATTTTCTATGGAGGAACTAAATTTAATAACGAAATCAATATGAATAAAGAAATTGTTGAGAAAGTTTACTGCACTTTGAACACTAAGATGCATCACTTTCAACTTCAAATCAACTTAAAACAAAACCAAACTGGAAACCATTGCATAGATCTTGGGTTCAAAGTTGGATAAGTATTTCCTTTAGTAAACTTCCTGGATTATATATTACATTAATAGTATTACAAAAAATATTCTACTTATTTTATTTCAACAAAAACAAAACATGACTTGCATATAAATGCATAAATCTGCATAGAATTTTAAGATAAATCAGTAGGGCTCACATGATGTACACCTTTGCATAGTGAAACTCATAAGTCAAAATAAACTTTATAAATAATAGAAGCAATGTTTTAAAATAATATTCCGATTATGCAAGGTATGTCTAAGGAACAAACTAAAAACTATATGTTTTCCACAACATAAAATTTGACAGAGCTAGTTTCTATTAAGCAACAAATCTAACACGACTTGCAAATAAGAAAATTTTCTGATGAAACGGAAGATTGAAGAGGGTAGTTGATAATTCACCTTGTACAAGTCTATATTCAGCATATACATTAGTCCAATGGATGCTATGGATATGCAATTCATCATTTAAAACTATGACTGGAGAGATGTATCGTGATCGGCTCTCAATGGGACAATGTAATCTAGGTAAATAGCCTTACAGAAAGTAGCTTCCGGGATGTCACTCGTGGCATTGGAATAAGCTTCAGTCTTCTCATCCTTATCAATTTGGGCCATTGTATGTGACTGTACCAGTGAAGGTAAAGGTATTTTCCCCCATCCTTTCTTGAATAAGATTTAGCATTGTGAAGACTTGTGAATATCATTTAAATGCACAAGCCCACATTATTTGGGTACTGACAATCACTTTCTTATCTGCCTTCAGAGTTTCCTACCAAATGCATTTATGTCCAACAATAAATCTAAGCTTTCCTCATTGTTGAACCACACATCAACATCTTTTCCCGTGGGGAACCCAACACCAATTGAACTAGTAGCTCCACAAGAATTACATCTGAGCGATGAAGGGCTGATCTGACATACTACCTCCAAGCATTCTATCAAGAACCTGCATATGGAATCGTTGAATAGTGAATACACTAGTACAAAAAATGTGTGGTCAAATTTGTGTACCAAAAAGTATGAAATAAGTTCCGAGCAAGAAGAAAGAGATGAATTCATGGAGAACGAAAATAACATAGGAAGAATAGATAAATAAAGGAAGAGCATGTATATTATAAATTCAATAGTATGCACAAAATTTCTGTAGTAAGATAAGGTGCCTATTGATCTGCCCATTAATAGTAACACAATTTACGACACATTGACTATTGTATTTCACACATAGGTTGATTCCCTATGTTATCTTGGAAGCTCCTTTCCAACATGGTAAAATATGGTACCCAGGAAAGAACTTAATTAAGGTTGTACATGAAATTGAAAACACATTAATGCTTATAACTAGATAAGAAGAATAGAAAATAAGAGAACAACTAATATATGATGGGGACAACTTTGAGTATGCCCATAAATCAAAACAAATATTTGCAGACATGTCATTGGATTCCAAATGACTGGGAATCAGTAAACAAAGAAACAAATGCTTGGAAATGGTTAAAATCCTAATACTAATCTCACTCAAATGGTAATGTGTGGCAAACATAGAACATTCTTTGGTAAGTCTACCAGATCAAACAAGAATAAGATAAAGGGTTTACAACCAGTCGTCATTGAGTGTCCCAAGTATAATTTATAAACCAAAAAAGAAATAAGATATACATACAAGGAATATGACAAAAAACAATAAAATAGTGAATCGAGTGACTAATTATTGAACATCTAGAGCTCTCTCTAGAGTTTCTCCAATCCATCTCTAGGATTGGGGCTTTAAGGGGATGGAAGGCCGACGGTCGGCTCCCTCGGAAGACCGCTCTGCTACCATAGTGGGTGGTTCTACCTCACACGATGTGCCTTCTTCATCCTCCACACCACCACAACCTTCCCCACCACCCTATGGTTCTAACTCATCTCCCCATCCTCCTCCTTCTAGCTCAGATTGGAATGACCCCCGTAGTGGTGTCATGGTGGGGAGGACCCGAGTGAAAACCTTGTAGAAGCCAATGTAAGTGGCTGAGAACTACAGACCTGTCAACATCCCTATGGATCTGAAAGCCCTATTCCTTAGATCGGGGGACAGGCGACCATAAATGACATTTTCAGATCCTGTCATGGATGATTTCAATAAATTTGCTATCATCATCCAAGTCTTGGGAAAGAAATACTACCCTGAGAAATTGTATGGGTGGATACTTAGATCACGGAAGCCGAAAGGCAAACTCCAAATGTCTCCTCTGAATGATGGGCTATTCCTGGTGAATTAAGCCAATGGGGAGGACATAGATGTTTCCCTTAATAAAGGGCCTTAGTTTTTCGACTCACAACTGGTTCTCACTGGGAAATGGTCACCTGAAGCTGAGGTTAAGATAGTGATCCTTACCATTGCCCCGATATGGGGTGACACTACCTGATATTAGGAAACACTAGCCTCGAAGAGCTTTAACGATCATTAGGTATTCCATCGGCATCCCCGAAAGGGTTTGATTTCTCCTTGGGTGGCAAACACCGTGGTGGCGCCCGTATGTGCATGGAAGTTAAGGTAGAGAACCACCTACAACCTGAGGTGATGACCAAAATGTTGGATGGTACATAGCTAAAAATCAAGGTTTAATATGACACACTACCTGATCGATGCAATACATGTAAGGTATTCATCATTGTACTAAGCAGTGACCAAAGAATGCTAACCAGGAGATGATTGGGCAACCACACAGAGAACACCCTAGGAGTAGGAGAACTAATCATTGGCTGAGGAAAATTACCACATCAGGAGGTCATATTGTGAAGGATGTAGTTTGGGTGGGTGAGGCTGATGCTGAGGTTGAAATCCTGAAGGTTGTCTAGGAAATTGATACCCCCCTTAAGCAGTTTAGTCCTGGTCCTGAAGCCACTATGACTGTTGGAGGGGAGGAGGGCGAAATCTTTCAAGAGGTCTCCGATGGAGGAAAAGAGTCATTAGTGTCAGACTCGCCACTGGAATCTGGGAACCCATTTGTGAGTATAATGAAGTTTATATCACTGTCTACTTAGAGACTAGAGTAAGGCCTGAGTTTGGAGATGAAATTGTTGGTCTCTTTCCCACCGAATGGTGCCATGTCTCCAATATGAATTAGATATAGGGAGGTCATATTGTGGTTGGATAGAATCCTTAGATTTGGGATATACAACCAATCCATTCTATGGACCAACTTATTACTCTCAATTGCATTAACACGGGGGGGGGGTTTCACTGTGTCATCTTCGTAGTGTATGGATACAATTCGGAAATGTGTAGAAGATGTTTGTGGGAGACTCTTGTGAACACAACACAATAGGAGCTACCTCAAATGGTCATTAGGGATGTTAAGCACCTTCGATAGGCGATTGAAAAGGTGAGGGGACTAATGGTACCAGTCTCAATCCTAGGGAGATTCAATGAAGAAATTGATGCAGTCAACCTATTAGAGGTGAATGTGTGAGGAGGTATTACTACTTGGCATAATAAAAGAACCCTGATGAGAAGAATTTCTAGTAACCATGATTGGGGGTCAGTTAAGATGACCTGGTTGGAGGTTTCTCCCACTATGAAGATCAAGTTAAGGAAGATTGGGAGAAGAGAATGGATGGTAACTCGATCTTCAAGGTTGCAGAGTAGTTGAAGAAGGTGAAAGTAGATCTCAGAATGTGGTCGAGTCAAATCAGTGTCCTGCCACATATGATTAAGAAAGCCAAGAATTTTTTGATGATCATAGGCTTATTCCTAACTGCCTGATTCTTATGACAGTTGAGACTACAGTTGCAGAAAGAGTCCTGCAATTGGATAAATTTGATGAGATATACTTGTTCCATAGGAGTAGAATCAATTGGATTCATGACGGTGATCGAAACATAAAACATACCATGTGATCCCTCAAAATCACAAAACCTTATAACTCCCCTTTTGAAAACTCAAATCTCTCTTAGGTATATGAATGACCGATAAATAAAACTCAATGAACTAGCATGACACATACTCAACATCTAGTTTTCATATGTAGGGGAACATTGTTCAACCTACAATAATAAGGTTACATTGAAGTTGTTTGTATCTACTTTTCCAGCCAATATTCAAGCTATAAGTTTTTTAGACCGGCTAAGCACCTCCAATCTTTTTTAAAGTATCACATAGTTGAAATAATGTATATAATAAGATAAAATAATCCATAAATGAATTCATACCTTCTATCCAAGACAATGTTATCAAATGCTCAACCCGTTCACTGATAGATAGCATTTCCTCATTCTTCCATGTCCAATGCCATGGGCTCATCTCCAGTCGGCACACTTCAATGATTTCCTATGAAAAAATATGAAAAACATGACAGAGGCAATTATGAAAGAGAGTAATATGAATCAAAGTTAATAATATTTGAGTCTAGAATAAATACAAAACAATATAATACTATCATCCTTAATGATTTCAAAATAAATACATATAAGACTCTAGATTTTCAATAGTGCTATTATAGGTCATATGTCGCAATTGTTTTTATAAGTAGTGCATAATGTTGAATGTGGATGGAGAAGACAAGGGAAAAACAAAGGCAAGGGGAACAATGCCTTACCATCCATTCTTCATCAATAATCTCCTTAGGGGGTTTTAGAAAAGCTGAATATACCAGTAAGTTCTGGACATTGACCTTCACAGTAACCTAGAACCCTTGTAAATGTTGCTTGGTTCTTGGGGTATCCTGAATTCCTGATGTCACCTTCAATATAGCCCCAAGATTTCCTTCCAGTTAGAACATCCATCAATGTTGTCTTTATAGCCTCACCAACTCCCATGAGCACTGCACACCTGGTCTGAAAGCTCCAACGACACCACAAAGTAATTTAAGCATGTCATATGCCACCCCCTAGAATTTTATTTCCTTATAAGCCAACATGTTTGTTACTAGTTAGACAGCTGCATGGGGGAGTTACAACTCCCATAACAAGTGATGCTCCTTTTTTATGCAACCAAATACAGAAAAATTAATGGAAGCCAGATCTTAGTAGTATCACATTAATAAAGAAATTCACACCATCAAATGACAGGTGAGTGGATTGGAAGGAAACAAAATCTCTATCTTTGGAGAAAGCTCATTAAGAGAATCAAGGGACACACCAGGTAGCCCAATAAGAGCATCAACGTGGCAACTCATTTTCTGAATCATCATTCACCTATAATAGAGGAAATAAAACTTCGCCAATAAATTTAAAAAATAAGCCCTGAATGCATTTATACTGTGACAAAGTGGGTTTCTGGCTTAATTTCGAGGACGAAATATATTTTAAGGTGTGTAGGATGTGATGGAGTGGATTTTTGAAATCCATAAATCTCCAATAACATATTAGAATCTATATCTTGAATTATAATGAGAGTTCCAAGTGTTTTGGTAAAGTTGGAATGTTGAATTGAGAATTATATAATGAGTAAGATCTCTCTATTAATGCCTTTTTGAGGAATTGTATGGAGTGGTCCAACAGATGAGTTTTGTCACCAAATTTGAATAGAAGGTAGCTCGAGAGGTAGGGGAGCTATGGTTAAAATTTGGTGGCATTTGGAGGTTCCTAGAGGAAGTTATTAAGGTTTGATTTTGGGGAAATAATGTGCTTGGTTGATGGTTTATAGATCTAAGTTGGGCTTGATTTTGATGTCACACGCCCCCTTAGTTGAGTTGGGTATGTGTGGCCGAATCCTAGCCCTAGATATCCAATCTAGTGGTAGTGACAGCTGCTTTAGATGAGTCGCGAATATGCTTGAATGGAGGAGTGGGAATCCTCTAGTGACCATGACCTCCTCGAGCCTCTATTTGCGACAAACCAACACCTACAGAGAGAGAACCAAAATGCCTCGAGCGTAGTCTCTCCACTGCGACCTGCAGCTAGTGGTCGAGGTTGTAGAGAAGAGGTGAGGGCTCATCGGTGGCTTCTGAGGATCTAGATGAGCTCGCAAAGGAAGACCAAAGTCGGGGGAGTCTGCCCATGTATCTGCGTGCCCAAATCGTGAAGCTCTTCACGGTGGACGAGGCCAACCTGGCCGGAGAAGAAGATGGATCTTGGAGACACGTATGCTGAGTTCCTCACCGTGAATCAAGGCTTGAGACAAGTTCGTGGAGGACTTCCGAATCTTTTGGAAGATTTGGATGGGTTCAAGGATGAGAGGGATGCCTTTCCCTTTCGTGCTCCACTGCAGAAGCAGCTAGTAGCGGCGCTCTTGCCCAAATGGAGGATCGGGGGTTCTAGGGCAAACCTGAGTAGCCGAGGAGGTCGGGAAGATGACTACAAAGCTGATAGAGGGTCAAGACATCCGTGGGGAACTCTGGATCATGGCCGATCGCTTGTTGGAGCGTCTCCCTCACGGCGGCGCCCTGCAGATCAGTCCTGCTTGGGACTGATCGCGTGAGAAAGAGAAGGGGGACAGGGAGCCAGTCCGGATCAGGCCAGAAACCAGATGGTCTAAGGCAACAGACCGGGTTCATGGGACATGAACCGGAGGCAGAGAGAAAAGGAGTTGTGCCCAACCCTGAACGCCACGTGGCAGCACGTAGTTGGCCCAGATGAGGTAATTAACCCACATATACTCAGATCTTGCATAATTCACAGTAATTAGCATGTTCATCAGAAAAATACAAGTAAGGTACCGAAATTCTCAGAATAATGTGTAGAACAATCTGGAACCATCATATCAGGCTTTTGATGCATTAAATAACAGTAATATCATGTAAGATGTGAAATGCTCTTATGATGGATAATAAATATCAAACGATTCCCTAAAATTATGAGAAAATACATGTAAATCATATTTCATGTTCATAATGCATATGATGTCAGTTATGGTCATGATGATGTATGAAATCGTGTAATTTGCTTAATATGTCTAATTAGGGCTTATAACCCTAAATAAAATGTATTAAATACATACATGCTCAATAAATGATGAAATTTACAGAATAAGCTCATATCAGTATATGGAACCTCAGTATTAATTATGAGATCATAATGATGAACATAATCCATGTTATATGAAGATGAATCTTAATACATGGTTTTAAACCCTAATCTCGGTTAATGTTGTAACCTAGGGTTAATTAATGTGCACAAAAATACTATGGAAGATAATGTCCAGATGATGAACTATAATCTGGAATATGACATCGATATGATAAATATAAGACAAGAATACAAGTAATCATGAGAATACCATAATGAGATAAGAGAAACCCTAATGGACATAATTAGGGTTAAGATGAGATATAATAAGATGAGAACCTGATGATAGTATATGGTCTTGTTTTGATCAGGTTTGACCAAGATTATAGTTGACATCAGTGATATGTGTTTAGTATGATCTATCTCTTTGGAAGGTACGCCATTACACTTACTTGGCTTATTATACAATATGCTTGTTTTATATGCATAGTAAAATACTTGGCATATGGTATTGGATGAAATGATTGTTCTTGTATGATACGTTGGTTGGTTTTCTATACATACTTCTATGAACACATCAAACATAATATCTCTGTTCCATTATATGAAAGCACCAACTCTTTGGCAGTGTGCTTGGAAGTGACCGAACTTTGTGGTAGTGGTCACATTCTACATATGGAAGCACCAACTCTTTGGTAGTGTGCTTGGACCCAACTCTTTGGTAGTGGTCACCGTGTGCATATGATCCAACTCTTTGGTAGTGATCATAAAGGCCTTGAGATATAATGGAAAATAAGCTAAAAAGATGTGTTCTCTTTTATTAATGAATATCTTTGTGCAAGTATACGCTTTTCTTATATTCTTCTGTTACTGCCAAATATATTAGTTTTATCTTATTGCCAAGATATGATGAGAGGTATATAAAAAGACACGTAGGCGTACTCAGTACAATATTCTTGAAATATTGTGCTGACGTGTACTGCATGTAATCTTTTGTTTAGGTTGTGGTTATACTCTTGAAGATCCAGGATAGCTGAGAGTTGTATAGCGAGCTGATGTTCAGGTGGACCTGTTGTCTTAAGATCCTATTGTTTAGCTGTAGCACATGTATATGTTTAGTAGTTTGCTGTTCAATATGTAATATCAAATGTTGTAACAATTCATGTTGTAATTATATGTTGAATGGTGAACATGTGTTGTGGTTTGTTTATTTTTCATGTATATGTGCTACTGATTGTTTCCTTTTGACTTCCTCTGATTTTCTTCTTCTTAGCCTGGTGTGGGGTGTTTAAATTGGGATTCTCACTGAGGTGAGGGTTTCAATTTGGACATCATACATCAGATTAAGTTTTAGAAAATCCAGGGACGTCACAGGTGGTATCAGAGCATGAACAATAGCAAAGTCTGACATTTGCTCATTATACAATGCAAAACTAAAGAACCTTGAACTTAATAATCTTTAGGGTTAGATTAGTCATCTTTTAGAGACTAGATCTGACCTAGCCTCTAGGTTAGCACCTAGATGTCTGAGAACTAGGTCTAGACTGGTGCTTGTTGAGTAGCAAGTCCTTAGATGTCATTCCTTCCTTGTGGTGCAGCGGTATGGGACGTTGCACTATTTGGAAATGACGTGCATCAAGGGAAGAGAAATCCTAGACGTATAGCGCTCATTTTCTAGGGTAGCTACACTAGTCTACACCATGTTCTCACCCCTTTCCTTAGTTTTCATGACACTGAACTCTCTACTATGTGTGGGACACTCGTTTCTGGATTTGGTTTTTGATTCCAATCGGATCGAACCTCGATAGTTTTCTCTGACATTTGTTTTATCGGAGAAAAACTATATAATATTTTAATGTGTATGTGTATTACAAAAATGTGTCCCCACACATGTACGAGTAGGAGGTGGTCATGCAACCTAAGTGAAAGTGAATGACATCAGTCTAGAAGAGAGTGTAGTTCTAGATTAGATGTCTAGATCCTTGTTGGAATATATGATAGATGAAGTAAGTTTTGATGATACGATGTAGGTCTTATGATGATGATATAAGATGGTTATGATGATCTATGTTTGTATTTGAGGATGCAAGTTCAATTTTGAGGTTTTGAGATAAGTTTTGATGATGCAAGTGAATAGGATTTTATGAGACAAGATATGGTAAGTTAAGACAAGATGTGAGTACGCATGAGCCTCAATCTCTATTACGAAGGAGGACCTCTAGTGTTAGGACCAGTTTCGGGGTTAACTCCAGAGAGAGTGAGACCCACAGGGGGAAGGTCAGAGAACCTAGACTCCACGATATGAGGAATATGAGATATGTGATATGATGTGTCCTAAACTAGACTACTCCTGAGTGATTGAGTTGAGTTGCTTTATGCATGATTCCTATAGTCTTGTTGAACCCTAGATGTCCTTGGGCGAACCAAACCCTAGAATCAGAGAGAGGCTAGTTACATATGTGCATGTGAGTATGAATATGAGTGCCTGCCATCTGGGTGAGGGAGAGAGACCAAGACCCTGGAGGAGGTAGCTATATTAGTTTATGTGAAGCCTCATGCTCGGGTTGGTGGTTTCCCGTATAGGAATCTAGTGGTTGCATGTATAAGAGAGTTTTGGGTAAGCATGTTTCATGGGTAGAAGACCTATGAATAGTATGTTGTAGTATGTTTTGGTTTGTGCCTATGTGGCTAGAGCTTGTAAAGCTATCTCTAGTGCCAATGAGGTAACCTGATAACCCTAGACCAAGAGAGGAAATATAAAGCATGTGCATATGAGATACTCATAGATTTGAGTTAGCTCAAAGAGACTGAGCATGGTATTACTCTCATGACAAGGGTTAGGACCTCAGTTGGACTAGATAAAGTTTTGATATATGTTTGACAAGCCACTCACATAAGTTTGTTTAGCACAACCATGATATAATATATGTAAGGATGTGTTTAATCTCGAGACGTGATATATAGACATGATAAGATGAAAACCTAGAGATGGTTTAATAGATATCAATGCATAGATGGTTAATGATATGCATGAATAATGATGATAATGGGATATCGTTGTTTAATCTTGTGATAAATTCACTAGTAAATGATGCAATTTATCATGAGTAATGAAATAAGATCATATGAATGAAACATGTTACATGAGGTGTTAATCTTAGTAATTAATAAAGATGAAAAATGTAATTTTAATGTTAGCACAACATAAAGATTATAACACCTTGATGTGATCTGGATGGATAAGGTGGGTTAACTATAGTAAATACCCTCCTAAAAGGCATATGTTAATGTCGAACATGTTCTAACAATTAGCTCAATAAAATGTTGATGACACCTTGATGTATGAGTTAATCTTAGTTAACTCATTTAGAACATGGTAATATGATGTGGGAACCCGAATGCATGAGTTAAGATAAGGATGCAGTCCTGATATACGAGATATGTCATGACATAACCTAAGTTCTAAACCTTGAGTTTAACCTTGAATGGAGTGTTTGTGCACCCAAGATGGTTGTAAACCCCCTAATAGTGCTTTGGATACATGGTTCTAGGTAACCTTTGCGAATATGGTACACATAGAATGGTTCCAACATGTGGATGAAGGCAAGATAAGGTTTTCCTTGGAAGCATGAGTATGGTGTACTTTCAAGGATGAAAGTTCTTTTAAGATGTATATGATGTGACAAAGTGGGTTTCTGGATTAATTTCGAGGATGAAATATCTTTTAAGGTGTGTAGGATGTGATGGAGTGGATTTTTGAAATCCATAAATCTCCAATAACATATTAGAATCTATATCTTGAATTATAATGAGAGTTCCAAGTGTTTTGGTAAAGTTGGAATGTTGAATTGAGAATTATATAATGAGTAAGATCTCTCTTTTAATGCCTTTTTGAGGAATTTTATGGAGTGGTCCAACAGATGAGTTTTGTCACCAAATTTTAATAGAAGGTAGCTCGAGGGGTAGGGGAGCTATGGTTAAAATTTGGTGGCATTTGGAGGTTCCTAGAGGAAGTTATTAAGGTTTGATTTTGGGGAAATAATGTGCTTGGTTGATGGTTTATAGATCTAAGTTGGGCTTGTTTTTGATGTCACACGCCCCCTTAGTTGAGTTGGGTATGAGTGGCTGAATCCTAGCCCTAGATATCCAATCTAGTGGTAGTGACAACTGCTTTAGATGAGCTGCAGATATGCTTGAATGGAGGAGTGGGAATCCTCTAGTGACCACGACCTGCTCGAGCCTCTATTTGCGACAAACCAACACCTACAGAGAGAGAACCAAAATGCCTCGAGTGTAGTCTCTCCACTGCGACCTGCAGCTAGCGGTCGAAGTTGTAGAGAAGAGGTGAGGGCTCATCGGTTGGCTTCTGAGGATCTAGTTGAGCTCGCAAAGGAAGACCAAAGTCGGGGGAGTCCGCCCATGTATCTGTGTGCCCAAATCGTGAAGCTCTTCACGGTGGACGAGGCCAACCTGGCCGGAGAAGAAGACGGATCTTGGAGATAGGTATGCTGAGATCCTCACCGTGAATCAAGGCTTGAGACAAGTTTGTGGAGGACTTCCGAATCTTTTGGAAGCTTTGGATGGGTGCAAGGATGAGAGGGATGGCATTCCCCTTCGTGCTCCACTACAGAAGCAGCTAGCAGCGGCGCTCCTTCCCAGATGGAGGATCGGGGGTGCTAGGGTGAACCTGAGTAGCCGAGGAGGTCAGGAAGATGACTACGAAGCTGATAGAGGGTCAAGACATCCATGGGGAACTCTAGATCATGGCTGATCGCTCGTCGGAGCGTCTCCCTCACGGCGGCGCCCTACAGATCAGTCCCGCTTGGGACTGATCGCATGAGAAAGAGAAGGGGGACAGGGAGCCGGTCCGGATTAGGCCAGAAACTGGATGGTCTAAGGAAACAGACCGGGTTCATGGGACATGAACCAGAGGCAGAGAGCAAAGGAGTTGTGCCCAACCCTGAACGCCACGTGGCAGCACGTAGTTGGCCCAGATGAGGTAATTAACCCACATATACTCAGATCTGGCATAATTCACAGTAAATAGCATGTTCATCAGAAAAATACAAGTAAGGTACCAAAACTCTCAGAATAATGTGTAGAACAACTTGGAACCATCAAATCAGGTTTTTGATGCATTAAATAACAATAATATCATGTAAGATGTGAAATGCTCTTATGATGGATAATAAATATCAAACAATTCCCTAAAATTATAAGAAAATACATGTAAATCATATTTCATGTTTATAATGCATATGATGTCAGTTATGGTCATGATGATGTACGAAATCATGTAATTTGCTTAATATGTCTAATTAGGGCTTATAACCCTAAATAAAATGTATTAAATACATACATGCTCAATAAATGATGAAATTTACAGAATAAGCTCATATCAGTATATGGAACCTTAGTATTAATTATGAGATCATAATGATGAACATAATCCATGTTATATGAAGATGAATCTTAATACATGGTTTTAAACCCTAATCTCGGTTAATGGTGTAACCTAGGGTTAATTAATGTGCACAAAAATATTATGGAAGATAATGTCCAGATGATGAACTATAATCTGGAATATGACATCAGTATGATAAATATCAGACAAGAATACAAATAATCATGAGAATATCATAATGAGATAAGAGAAACCCTAATGGACATAATTAGGGTTTAGATGAGATATAATAAGATGAGAACCTGATGATAGTATATGGTCTTATTTTGATCAGGTTTGACCAAGATTATAGTTGACATCAGTGATATGTGTTTAGTATGATCTATCTCTTTGGAAGGTACGCCATTACCTCTTACTTGGCTTATTATACAATATGCTTGTGTTATATGCATAGTAAAATACTTGGCATATGGTATTGGATGAAATGATTGTTCTTGTATGATATGTTGGTTGGTTTTCTATACATACTTCTATGATCACATCAAACATAATATCTTTGTTCCATTATATGAAAGCACCAACTCTTTGGCAGTGTGCTTGGAAGTGACTGAACTCTGTGGTAGCGGTCACATTGTACATATGGAAGCACCAACTCTTTGGTAGTGTGCTTGGACCCAACTCTTTGGTAGTGGTCACCGTGTGCATATGATCCAACTCTTTGGTATTAATCATAAAGGCCTTGAGATATAATGGAAAATAAGCTTAAAAGATGTGTTCTCTTTTATTAATGAATATCTTTGTGCAAGTATACACTTTTCTTATATTCTTCTGTTACTGCCAAGTATATTAGTTTTATCTTATTGCCAAGATATGATGAGAGGTATATAAAAAGACACGTATGTGTACTCAGTACAATATTCTTGAAATATTGTGCTGATGTGTACCGCATGTAATATTTTGTTTAGGTTGTGGTTATGCTCTTGAAGATCCAGGATAGCTGAGAGTTGTATAGAGAGCTGATGTTCAGGTGGACATGTTGTTTAGCTGTAGCACATGTATATGTTTAGTAGTTTGTTGTTCAATATGTAATATCAAATGTTGTAAAAATTCATGTTGTAATTATATGTTGAATGGTGAACATGTGTTTTGGTTTGTTTATTGTTCATGTATATGTGCTACTGATTGTTTCGTTTTGACTTCCTCTAATTTTCTTCTTCTTAGCCTGGTGTGGGGTGTTTAAATTGGGATTCTCGCTGAGGTGAGGGTTTCAATATGGACGTCACATATACCTTCTAGATAAGATAATGTTAGCAAATATTGTACCCACTAGCTGATAGCTAGCCTTTCCTCATGCTTCCATATCCAATTCGAGGGGCTCATCTCCAGTCAGCACACTTTAAAGATGTCCTACAATAAAAAAAATATTAGAAACAATGACAAAGGAAATTAAAATATAGAATGAGATCGTGAATCTATATGAGAGTATGACATTAATTTATGTGTTCAGTTGCATCTAACGTTGTACCATACTAGGCTCTATTTTGAAGTTATTGTGCCCCATTACACAACTTCCACTACAAGGGTAAAAACACTCTCATCTATACAAGACAATGTTAGAAAATTCTCTAACCATTCGCCAATAGCTAGCCTTTCCCCATGCTTCCATGTCTAATGCCATGGGCTCATCTCCAGTCGGCACACTTCAATTATTTCCTACAAAAAAAGATATGAGAAACAATGACAAAGGCAATTATGAGAGAGAATGATGTGAATCAAAGTTCATAACATTTGTATCTACAAGAAATAAAAAATAATATAATACTATTAACCTTAATGATTTCAAAATAAACTCATATAAGACTCTAGATTTTGGCAGTGCTAGTATAGGCCATATGCCACAATTGCTTTTTATAAGTGGTGCATTGAATGTAGTGGGAGAAGACAAAGGAAAAATAAACTATGAAGACACTCTCACCTTCTATCCAAGACAATGTTAGCAAATGTTCTACCATATGAGCCTTTGCTTTTATTGGTCTACACGTCGTACTCTGTCCAAAATACAAAAGCCTTGGTGTGTTAATATTTTGTTATATACGTATGACCAGATTGTGTGTAGGGAGCGTACCTATTAAAATTCATGACCACCCACTTTTTGCATTACTCTTCCTCCTTTCTTCATAAAAGAAATATAAAAGAAAGAAGATTTGAAATATACAAGTACCAATTCAATTTTTGTAAGAAAACGGTAATATATAGAGTTGGAATTTGACCACTCTATACACAATAAATATTAATAGTAGTTATAAACCAAACAACATGGGTGATCCTTATTCTTCTATAATGAGTACTGGAAAAATAAAATAATTGAGATGTTATATTGACATCACTAGGCAGAATTCAAAAAGCATAATAAATTCAATAGCATGCACAAACTTGACCATAAAGAAGAAAAAACACTATATGGGACTACATGTATAGACATAACAAATATTAGATGTTCAATCATCCCTCATTTCTATCTTTACAACATTATGAGTGTCCATAGTTGATTCATTCATAAGTCCATGTCATACATTAAATGAGAATATAGTGATCATTAAGATAAGGACTACAAGTCCCTGTCATACATTAAATAATCATCAATATCTTAGCTAACCTTGTAACTAGTTTAGAATAGCATCCTCAGACATAAATGTAGAAGAAGAAGATACATCATCGTCCTCACTAAACTGCGATAGCTGCTGAAAATTTTGATTGTTAACTATCACGTCATGTATATTTTCCACTTTCCTAAGACGCTTTTGTGTGGCTCACTTTTTATCATTTACTTCTTGAAGAATTTGAGCTTGAGCTTTTAAGGCCTCTTCCTTGTCTTTTAAGGCTTGTTTCTTTGATTTTATCTCATCCAACAATGCAGTCTTTGTTTTATATGATCCTCTAAGATCTCTATGTGTCATTCTTCCACCAGAACCAGCGATGTATTTTCTTGCTCGTGATTCTCCATACACCTTTTATAAGACCTCAACTGATAGGAGTGATGGATCAATTTGTTGAATGTTTATGGCATTTTCCTATAGAAGAAACCAATTACTCAGGAAAAATATAAAAATATTGATTGTGATCATGATCATAAAAATTATGACTTACATGAACTTTGGATGCCTGTGTTGTAGCTCATGTACTGCCCTTCTTATGGCTCTCAAAGTACATTGTGCCAAAGTCAGGTGCTTTTCCATCTTGTCCTTCCTAAAATAGTACCACACATAGTTATGCACATGAAAAATAACATGAAAAAACAATATAGAAGAACACATAGATATGGAAAAACTTTTGTCATGATATTTATCTAAGAGGCATGCTACCAGTGTGATGAAGAAACTTTTTGTTCAGACCTTCTCTATTTGTAGTGTTTCTCTTAATCAATGTCTATAGTCATGTCAAAATGTGCACTAGGACAAGAAATTTACAAACAAACAACAAGTGAAACTAAATCATGTGATATTTGTAATAGATTACCATAAACTCTTAACTATGAAAATACTCTATCACTAGCCATTGTCAATCACTCTCAACTTCAATTGACATAGGCTTCCTTTGTAGTTGTTGTTGCATGTATAACCCTTTAATTGTGTGGTACATTGTTGCCCTCCACTTTACCCATAAATCTTTTAGATGTTTCAAAGTATGGCCTTTAAAATCCTCCATCTTGTTATTTGTGAATTTGTCCTAGAACAAAGTAGGATACAAATTAAGTATAAAGTTTTCTCATTGTATTTGAAAAAATAAAACATTATAAATACCATAATTTCAGCCCACATATGGTCCTTTTTCCTTTCATTGACATCATTCCAAGAATTAACCCTTTAATGTATAGATGGTCTGATCTCGAACAATCCTGCCCAAGTGTCTACTCTACACCTCATGATTCTTCCCAATAGGGCATCATTGATAGAAGGTGATTTCTAGTGTGTTACCTTCTATTAGTCAAGCAAGTTTCTTACATTTGTTACTTCTTTGACATCTCACTATCTTTTCATTTGCATTAGCTACAATCAAAATCATAATTATTATAGACATTCAAATTAAAAAAGAAAATTGTACATTGTACATAACTAGTAGTAGTATTGTTCTTCCACCAAAATAATTAATAAAGAAGAACAAAACTTAGTGTGAAATAAAGTAGTTGATCATACATGCTGATATCTCACTGATAGAGTGAGAAGCCATCACTTGAATAGAAGAACAAACTTCATTTTGGAGGTGTAAAATCATTGACAGATAGTGGGGAAGAAGCATTTCTTGGTGATGGATTACTCTCATTTGGTGGATGAGAATGGGGATGATTGATTCTTCGTTGGGAAGACAAATGTGTTGGCCTACTATTTAGAAATGGTGAATGATTATTACTTGGCTCAGTAACACCATTTCTTCTAGCTGCAAAAGCAGTCAACATACAACTTCTAAACACTACTTTGCAACTATGGCCCTTCCCAATCATACTTAGTTGTCATGGGAGGATCTAGTTCTTAGCCTTAGACTTTTCCATCAAGCCCTTATCGTTTTTGGATGAGATTGTAACCATTTTCCTATATCACCATCATGTTTGGTTGAAAAACATACATTTTAAGACCTTGTTATAAATGACAAATATATGCATATAATATACCAGAAATTACAACAGTAGACAAATTACAAAATAAACGATCTTTCAAACATTGAAAATTAATCAAAGACTGAAAATGTTCTAGTTAATTTTATCAATCTCATCATCTTGTGCCTCTTCTACATGAACTGGATCAAACTTGTTTCGTAGATCAACCTTTATTACAACATGCAAGCCCTTGTTATTGTGATCATTTGCATAAAATACTTGAGAAGCTTGCGTGACTAATACAAATGGCTCAGCCATTTTCCAAATTCGTCTGTAGTCAGCACTTGTGAAGTCATACTCATCTGTCTTCACTCATGTAACTTTATTAGCAATGTCAAACCAATCACAATGTAACAATGTCACCTTATTGTTACCCAAGTATTGCAATTCTAAAATTTCAATCAATTGTCCATAATATTCTATGCTACCTCCACTACCATCATCATCAACAACAAGTACTCCACTACAATGTGATGTAATCTTTCATCATGAGACTTGGCATGAAATCAATATCCATTCACTACATAACCATAAAAACATGTCACACATTTAAGTGGACCGTGTGACAGTGAAAGTATCTCATCCATCTTCCTACTTTTATTATTCTTATACTGATCTGCAACCTAAATTATCATAATTATAAAATAATTATAAATAGAAAATAGATAATGTGTGGATAACCATCTGGAGAAGAACAAATAACTTACTTTTGTCTTAAACCACTATATGAAATTCTCATTTATTTCCTTATGATCAACATCTTCTGAATCAACTTCTTAATTTTGATGATATTATCTACAATAAATGAATAATAAGCATACATAATGAAGTTAATAAAAATCAAGAAAAAGTCATCAATTAAGGGAGCCACATAAAGAATCTAGGACTTACCCAATAATTGTTATACTTCTTCACAGTTGTTTAGAATGTAAATGTGAGCTTGTTTCAACACAAGTGCATGAAGGTCTCTTGTTGCACCACAACCTAACCCTCTTCCCTTGTATGAAAAAATAGACAAGGTTGCAGACTCATTGACATCACCATCATAATTTGGTCAAGGCAGTCGAACCTTGTCTCCACTTTGTGAAAATATCTTGAAGAAAGATTCATACATTCTTTTGCTATGTATCCTTATGCAATTGAACCTTCTGGACAGGTTCTATTGTGGATGTAGGACTTCAATGTATACAAATTTCTCTCTATTAGATGCATCCAGTGACCATGAATGTGTCCACATAACATAGTCTCATGTGCAGATTGATTGGAAAATGCAACAACACATCAAAAAGTGATGGTGAAAAAATTTGTTCCAACTTACAAAGAGTAATTGAAATTTGAGTTTCAATTTTCTTCAATTCCATTATATTCAAACACTTAGAACACAATATCTTGAAAATATGAGAAAGATCAACAATTGTCTCATAAACATATTTGGGAAGAAGACCACACAATGCTATGGGAAGTATATGATGTAACAAAATATGATGATCATGACTCATCAATCCAGATAGGGTAATCTCTTTTAGGTTCCCACGTTGTGAAATTTTTGAAGAGAATACATCTAGAACTTTTAAATCCTTCAAGAATTTACAAAACTTATGCTTACCCTCACGAGATAACGTGAAAGGTAAATCAAGTAACACAATTTTCCCATCCACCATACTGGGTTCAATTGTTATTAAGTGTTCATTGCTTGTAAATCAAGATGAGATTTATAATGTAAATGAGATTAAAAATGCTAGAGGGGGTGAATAGGGTTTTATGATAATTTTAAAATTATTCAACCAAACAAACTACCACAAGAATGTTGGAGAAGGGGACAAGGCATTTGGAGTGGTTCCACCCTTAGCAAAAACTAAGGGAGTCAGTCCACAACTCGGTTCTTCCCAACTGAGATTTTGAAAGCAATTGTATTTTATTACCTCGCAAGGATGTTACATAAGATACAACTACCTTCACAAACTCTTTGGACAACCTTCACCCTGAAGTCATCTCACAAACCTTGAAGCATCCTTCTCTTGAAGTAACTTCAAGCCCCCCCTTGAAGTAGCTTCCCATTGAGACCTTCTAGAAGTAGTCCAAAGTCTGCCAAGCTACCTTCTCCACCTTAAGAAGCTCCAACAACCTCCTTTCCGCAGCCTCCGACCTAGGAGTAGCAAAGGAGAACAAAATACAATAGAAGGAACAAGATTGGAAGAAAGAAACAATGTTACCAATTAAGTACAACATTTTGATCCTATATCAAGTGTATTGATCTCCTATCCACTGTGGATTAATGTGGCAGTGTGGTGTCTAGGAGATAATAAGCAATAGGACACTAATGTAGAATAGATTGCAAGTGAAGCTCAACTTGTTGCTCACAAGGAATGAATCTCAAGTGTAATTGTATGCACAAGTGATCCTTTGGGTGCCCTATAGCTTGTCCTATTTATAGGAGTGGTTTGATAATGCTTGGGGACATTCTAGATACCTTCTAGGATGTTCTTAGTGCTCAACTAGCCATTATGTGTCCACTAATTATATTGCAATGACTATTTGTTTAATGTTGAAAAGTGTAGTCCAGAATGTAGCTCGGTCAAACTCTTTTCGACTAAGTTGATCTCGGTCGAACTTTTCTTCGACCGAGGTTAGTGGATTTGCAATGTTCAACTCAACTCCCAACCACTTATTTCCCACCAAGTCTAATGGCTATAGAACCTGCCAGACACTCAATCTCGATCGAAGTAAAGTTCAAACGAAACCTTCTCAGTGATAGCATTGAGTAGGTTATGCAAAGGTGTTCGTGCATTAGACTGAGCACATATTCGGTCGAGAAATTTTTTGATCGATTTTCTCTCGTTCGAGAAATAGTTCGATCAAGATAGTCCCTATTTTGGTGATTCTAGATATGTATTAAGTGTGTGTATCAAAGTGCAATTGTGATACTATCTTGGGGGATGACCTATTTAAGTGTTGTGAGTGGATAGGAAGATCACCTATTTAAGTGTTGTGAGTGGATAGGAAGATCTAAATGCTTGATTTACATGATATCTAAGTAATTGTACATTATAAACTTGTACATGTTTTTACATTGATTACAATCATGAAAATAAAGAAAATTTGAGCATAAGGATCTTCCAAATCTTTGCTATCCACCACCTTTTATGCTTATTCCTGAAACACTCAAATAGCACATGAAAACTACAAGGATGAAATGTTTTTCATCATCAAAACAAAGGGATTATAATAATGTCAAATTTAGCCAACAATCTCCCCCTTTTAGAAGATTACAAACATTTCCAAAATATAAATCAAGAAAATATAAATCATATGAGTTTCATACCTGAAGTTTACCTTTTGCAGCCATTCTCTTGTTTGTGAAGTGTGTGCTAGTCAAGAGATGATGAAACACATTTTACTTTATGTTAATGATTTATATTGTTTCTCCCCCTTTCTCATTTCAAAAATATAACCAAGCTAAACATTAAGTATGACTTTTATTTCTCCCCCTTAATTTGATAATTTGATGCTCAATTTTTAAAGCAAGGATAATAAACACAATTTAATGTAAACCACTTAATTTTATGTCAAATTTAGCAACAATTTATTTCTCAATCATTTGCAAAGGATATTAAGCCTTGAAATGATATGAGATCCTTTTAGATTCATGGCATATTCATTTTCATTTCTCAATCATTTACAAGGTATGTTAAGACCTGAAATGATATGAGATCCATTTAGGCTCATGATGGATACATGTATTGATTTCTCATCCATTTTACAAGGGATGTTAAGCCTTGAAAATGATATGAGATTTTCTTTACGGCATAGTAAGATCAAGAAATATATCTCTAATCAATAATGAGGGATCTTAAGCCCATATTGATATAGAGAGTCCATTTTAGATCAAGATAATTCAATAATCCTAAGGTCATAGCTAGTTTTTAAAGTTTGATTTGATCAAGATTGTCATAATTTTTACAAAGTTTTGTGAGCTCCCCCTTAATCTTATAATCAAGATAGTTTAAGAATGACAAGCATTAAAGTTTTATTGCAATAAGTGAAACTTTTTATGAAAGATTTGCACTAAAATCTTATTTTCAACATGATGAACAAGTTTAGGACCAATATACTAAGATTGAGTGCAAAGAAATGATTTAAAATTAACCATTTTGTCAGGCTTATTTTAGGTTGACCATTACTTCAACCACGACACCCCTCGGTCGAACTCTTTTTCGATCGAGAGGCATTTCTGCAGATTTCCAGTTTAAGCATTTACAATAATCCACTTGATTGAAGATAAAGCCTTTATGTAACATGTGGATACCAATTTGAAAGCGTTTATATCAATTTGAAAGATTATAGCTTAGGATCAAGTTTGTATAGAACTTAATACACGTGAGCAATATTTGATTTTGAAATGGTGTCTTGCTCTTGATTTACTTAGAATAGGCTTTAGACAGAATATTGAAATAATTTTATTCCAAGCAAGACCTCTTATTCCACTAATTTTCCGATTTAAACTTTTCTCAATTATGATCATAAAGTATGTCTTTTCTTCATATAAAGAAAAATTATTTTTAAGAGAGTCTTATTTGCAAGAAATATAGCTTTGAAATTCCTATATAATTTAAATACTTAGAACAATTTATCATGTAAAGTTTTATTTCACAAAATAGCAAGTAGAGTATTTGATTTACAATCTTAGAGCAAAATAACATCATCTCTATTTGCAAAACTGTGAGCCATGATAATATCTTTCTTAATCAATAGAAACAAGCCCATATGTTCTATTTTTGAAGTTTTCTCAAGGCAACATGGTTCATAATTTTCAGATCGACCAAGAAATACTTTTAGGCAATCCATGTATAAGATCATAGCAATTAAAAATGATCTTGCAATCTATGATATATTTGTATTGAAGCATGTCCAATTGCAATAAGAGTATAGATTTCCAATCATCATCATTAATCTTTGTAAGAAACATTATTTGCATCAATTTGGGCAAGAACATCATTTACGTTATCTCACAATTTTATTGAGTTGTGATGCAAGACTTATCAATATGTTTTGATTTGACAAATTTGTCTCAACGTTCTTTTCTTCAAAAAAATTTCTTTAATCCAACTAATCATTTTAGTTAGGTATATTGATAGCAAACTGAATCAATTAAGCAGGTTCAGCAGGACTTTATTCAGTCAAACTTTTCTTCGATCGAATACATCTCAATCGATGATTTTATCGACTGAGTTTTCTATTGTTTTTATAGGTTTTATCAGGTTGAATCAGTGCCAGATTCGGTCCACTATTTCTCAATCGGGTATTTGCTCGGTCGAACTCTACTTTGACCGAATAAGTTACTGTTTTGCCAGTAATTTCAGGTTCAATACAGAGCCTTTGTCGATCGAATAGTTTCTTGACCAACTTACTTTCGGTTGAATTGTTTGTCGACCGAGCGTATCTCTATAAGTTCGTTCAGAAATATGCTTATTCAAGTTATGGATTAAATTACTTTTGTCAATTTGTTGTTCTATTATGTTAAGTTGAGATAACACATAAACATAGTCAAATTAGAGTCTTTGGTCATATCTCAAATTAATTTTATTCATTTAGTTTGGGGGTTTTGGAACCCAAAGCAACTCAACATCCTTTTTCTTGTAAGAAAATGAGAAGGAATAATGTCCAAGCCTTAAGCAATACTTACAACAGATTGAATCAATCTCATTTCTCTTTTTGGCTAGATTGTCTTTAGGCACATACATAACTTTGTTCTTGGGCACTTGTGTCCTTCTCTCTCTAGGTTTTTGATAGGATTTTTCTTTGGGCTTATAACCTAGTCCTCTTGTTTCAATCTGACCAGAAGAATCTTTTAGGATCTCATCAAGAATACCATTGTTTTTCAAGCTACTAATTTCCTTTTGTAATTTAGCAATTTCATTCATTCTTCTTTTAACATCTAACTTTGCTTGCTCTAGATTAGACAACTAACTATCTCTTTCTTTGATAACAACATCATAATCTAAATGAGTACACAATATAGGTTGAATTTGAAGATCATTCAATTTTGCAAGTAGTTCAACCTTTTCTTGAGAAAGAATATCATAGTTTGCTTCTAGATTAAGCAACTTTATATTGCAATCATTGAGAGATGATTTCAAGTTAGAATTTTCAGAAATAATATTTTCCTTTTCAAAAGCAAGATCATTTAATTGAGCATACAAGTCCTCATTAGTTTTAGTAACTCTTTTTAGTTTCTTTTTACAATCAATATATTTATCATGTAATTCCTAAATGCTAGTAATTAACTCTTCTTTAGATAGATCAAAAAGACTTACCTCATCTTCTTCTTCATTTGCTGTAGTAATAAGGCACTCCACTTCTTCTTCTCCATCTTCACTATCATCACTTGAATCATCCCATGCAGCTTTGTAGGCTTTTTCTTTCTTCTTGTGAGATGATTTATTTCCATTCTTAAGTTTAGGACAATCACCTTTTAAGTGTCCCTTTTTTCCACATTCAAAGCACCTAGAGGAAGAAACACTAGGAGTTTTGTTAGTTTTAGATCTTCTATACTGCTTACTGTTTATAATGAGAGTTTCTTCTTCACTATCTCCTTCACTTGTGTCATGACTAATCTTGGTTGATGCTTTGAATCCAATGTCCTTTCTTTTCTCCTTTTTGTGTTCAGCCACCAATCTTTCTTCTTCTTCAAGGGTGGCTTCATGAGCCTCCAAGTTGCCAATGAGTTGTTCCATCCTCAAACTTGTGAGATCATTGGCTTCTTCAATGGTCGTCACCTTTGGTTTGTACTTTGAAGGCAAACACCTAAGAATTTTGGACACTTGATCCTCTTCACTAATGGCTTTACCTAATGCATTCAAACCATTAACAATAGAAGAAAACTTTGCATACATTTCACTAATAGACTCATTTCGTTCCATACAAAATTGTTCAAACTTTTGTTTAAGCAAACTAATTTTGGAGTTCTTTACTTGTACAATTCCTTCATAAGTAATGGAGAGTCTATGCCATATTTCATATGCAGTTTCACAATTTGATAGTCTATTAAACTCACCTATAGAAATTGAACAATAAAGGATACTTACATATTTTGCATTCAATTGGGCTAATTTAACCGTATTTCCATCCCATGTAGCATACTCCGCTTGAGGAAGAGTGTAGGCATTTGAAACCATTCTCCAAAGATCCCAGCTGATCCCTTGAAAGTAGAATTACATCATCCTCTTCCAATAGTTATAGTTGGTGCCATCAAATGGTGGAGGCTGAGCTACAAGTGTTCCTTCCAAAATGAGGTTGTTTAGTACTCCATCACCCATCTTCTTCAAGACTTGATTAAAGCTCCTTGAATCCTGCTCTGATAACAATAGAAAAACACTAGGGGGTGAATAGGGTTTTATGATAATTTTAAAATTATTCAACCAAGAAAACAACCACAAGAATGTTGGAGAAGGGGACAAGGCGTTTAGGTGGTTCCATCCTTAGCAAAAACTAAGGGAGTCAGTCCACTACTCGGTTGTTCCCAATCGGGAATTTGAAAGCAATTGTATTTTATTACCTCGCAAGGATGTTACATAAGATACAACTACCTTCACAAACCCTTTAGACAACCTTCACCCCGAAGTCATCTCACCAACCTTGAAGTAGCCTTATCTTGAAGTAACTTCAAGCTCCCCCTTGAAGTAGCCTTCCTCCTTGAAGTAGCTTCCCATTGAGACCTTCTAGAAGTAGTCCAAAGTCTGCCGAGCTACCTTCTCCACTTGAAGAAGCTCAAACAACCTCCTTTCTGCAGCCTCCAACCTAGGAGTAGCAAAGGAGAACAAAATACAATAGAAGGAACAAGATTGGAAGAAAGAAACAATATTACCAATTAAGTACAACCCTTTGATCCTATATCAAGTGTATTAATCTCCTATCCATGTGGATGAATGTGGTAGTGTGGTGTCTAGGATATACTAAGCAATAGGACACTAATGTAGAATAGATTGCAAGTGAAGCTTAGCTTGTTGCTCACAAGGAATGAATCTCAAGTGTAATTATATGATCAAGTGATCTTTTGGGTGTCCTATAGCTTGTCCTATTTATAGGAGTGATTTTCTAATGCTTGGAGACATTCTAGACACCTTCTAGGATTTTCTTAGTGCTCAACTAGCCATTATGTATCCAATAATTATATTGCAATGACTATTTGTTTAATGCTAAAATGTGCAGTCCAAAATGTAGCTCGGTCGAACTCTTTGTCAACCGAATTGATCTCAGTCAAACTTTTCTTTGACCGAGTGGGAGACTAAGGTTAGTGGATTTGCAACGTTCAACTCAACTCCCAACCACTTTTTCCCACCAAGTCTAACAGCTATAGAACCTGCCAGACACTCAATCTCGGTCGAAGTAAAGTTCTACTGAAACCTTCTCAGTGATAGCATTGAGCAGGTTATGCAAAGGTGTTCGTGCATTAGACTGAGGACATATTCGGTCGAGAAATTTTTCGACCGATTTTCTCTCGTTCGAGAAATAGTTCGACCGATATAGTCCCTATTTTGGTGGTTCTAGATATGTACGAAGTGTTTGTATCAAAGTGCAGTTGTGATACTATCTTGGGGGATGACCTATTTAAGTGTTGTGAGTGGATAGGAAGATCTAAAAACTTGATTTATATGATATCTAAGTACTTTTACATTATAAACTTGTACAAGTTTTTAAATTGATTACAATCATGAAAATAAAGCAAATTTGAGCATAAGGATCTTCCAAATCTTGGCTATCCACCACCTTTTATGCTTATTCCTGAAATACTCAAATAGCACGTTAAAACCATAATAATGAAATGTTTGTCATCATCAAAACAAATGGATTATAATAATGTCCAATTTAGCCAACATGAGAGACTGTTGTACATAGGTTGTACTAAGTTTACGAAGCTTAGCCCTATCTTGATATTGTATAAGATGAAGGCTAATAATAGATGGAGCGACAAAAGCTTCACATCATTGTTGTCTTTGTTTAAAGAAATTCTTCCTGAAGGAAACGAGCTGCCAATTTCAATAAACAAGTTAAAAAATTGTTGTGCCCAATGGGAACGGAGGCCAAGAAAATACACGCATGCCCGAATGATTGTGTATTATTTCAAAGGACTATGTGGATTTGAAAGATTGTCCAAAATGTGGTGCGTCAAGATATAAAATGGTGACTTCTAGGAAGTCCAAAACTGGTTCTCCTACCAAGGTGATGTGGTATTTACCTATAATACCACGGTTTCAACGCTTGTTTGCCAATCTGATATATGTGAAAAATTTGAGGTGTCATGCAGAGGTTAAGAAAAAAATGATGGGATACTACGTCATGCATCTGATTCCGCACAATGAAAGAATATTACTCAAGTTATGGAGTCTAGCCTTTCATGATATGAGAAGGAAATATATAATTACAACTTGAAATGATCATGGTAAGAAGAGAAAAGATAAAAGGGGAGATAGTTGCCAAGTCAAGAGGTTGATAGTCTCTAGACTTGGCTTCGATCTCGGTTGCAGTCTTTTGACCCTTCTGTCTCTAAAATTTAGGATCCTTTTATCGGGTGGTAGCAACTTGGTATATATAGGAAATGACCGGGAATGTCAACAAATGGCTTTAGTCTAGGACTATCAACCGGTAGTTGGTTGTTGTTGATTTGTTTAGCAGGTCGATGGCTTCCAAACTGTCGAGCTATTTCTGGCTGCTTTTAATTCCTTGCATCGATGAGATGAAGAAACGTCGATATCTTATATTAATAAAAGTGTTGATGACTTTGTATATGACAACTGTGTCATGTGCATATAGACGGATTGGTTCACTTGGGACACCCTGTATGAATGTGGTCGAGATACATACATGAAGATACAGTCAACACATGTGTATGAGTAAGCAAGTAATAATACATGTATATAGTTGTTTGAATGATTGTTTAGTTAACCCTAATCATAGGGTATGTTATACTTGTTAAATGTGTAAGGATGCATAGCATGTCATCATAATTCTCTCTCTCCTCCTTGTATGGTTCTAACTTGTAGGATTAATTGAGTGGTGTAGCTTGTGTATGTTATGAAGATGATTAAATGATACTGGATGATGGTCATGACCCTTGATGAGGTGCACTAGAATTGTAAATATGTGAATGTGCACACTTATGTAAAATTTGCAGTGCTTAAGCTTAACGCACTCCAAACTTGTGGGAGGTAATGAAACTAGAGATTGGTAAATAAATAATGCCATGAAACCCTATGTGGTTAAGCATGAAACCATAACCCTCAATTGAGGGGACATAGGATGCATTGTTTACATTGCTTAAAGTGGTTTATATGATGAGATAACAATGAGTACTCTCTCTCTATTTATATAACATTGATTTTTCAGGTGAAAATATTATCATAGCTAATTATTTCTATGGTCTATATGTGATGTGATACAGATGATGCTTATATGCCTGATGAGGCATGATTTGATGATTATCATAGCTAATGATTGCTATAATACAAGTGATGCTTATATGCCTGATAAGGCAAGATGATAAAATAGTAAGTTACATGAATAATTTGATTGGTTTGATGACCTAGTTAAGGCTTAATGCCTAGTGTGAGGTTATATCCTCTAGTGATGTGATAAGGGATTAATATCCCTAATGATGTGATAATAGTGACTAGCATGATATGGCAGTGTTAACAAGTGGTGATGTTGATGGCCTTGTTTAAGGAAGTGTGACAGTGTTGTTTTGAGATGATGTGACAAGTTCACACTTTTTACATTTTATATCTTCTGAAGTTGTTTCATAATTATGCTTTCCAAATTGAATTAGGGTTTTATATGTGCACTTGTATGATGGAGCCTTAATTCACCTAATTGGCATAACTAATAAAGTGAAACCCTAATCATGTCATTTGTAATGTACCATAGATCCATCTTCAGCATCGGTATCAAGTTGGATGGTGAAAAGAGTAAATCCTATGGGACACTCAGAGTGCATATTATTGAATATGCGGGGTACCAATGGAGTTAACACCATGTATCCTTCAATTATTGAAATAGTGAATATGATGTTTTATTATAGAATGGACATGCATGAGTGTGTTCTCTAGTGTTGTGCCATGTACCAAAAAAAGGCTAGTTATTTTGTAGGACCATATATTTGATTATGAGTTGTTGTCTATACATGACTATAGCTTCATCTACAAGTTCTTGTCTTTGCATTTTGACTATATGTAATTGTGTTGCAAACTCTTGATGGATGAGTAGTGATGGTGTTGTTCATGGAGTGCAAATCTTCCATTGATCTTGTATGGTATTGATTTGGACTAAGCAGTGGTCAGTTGAATTTGAGTGGTATGCCTCAAATCCTCAAGGCATAATAATTAAAGATGTAACATAGTTGTGTAGTATTATTGTTGGTATATGTATGCCCGTAGAGCCATCCCAAGCGATTGCATGGAGTCGGATATTAATTAATCAATTAATGTGATTATTTGATTAATTAATGAATTCCATAATATTCTAATTAATCCACGAGTGTTTTAATTAATGCAACATTTCTGTTTACTAATGGGTTTAGGAAACCCTACTTCCCTTCGTATCCTATTTAAAGGAGGATCGACGGCCCATATCTATATAAGATAGAGAGAGGTTTTTCCGTTTACGCTCGCGTACGTAAACCTAGCCGTCACTATCCTTAGGAGAGAAAATAGAGCAACGCGCCGCTAGCACGCCGCCGCAGAGACACGCTCCTTCCCGCCGGCTTGAGAAGTGCGACGTGGAGTTCCGTCCATCTGCGTGGACGAAGTAGAGACGCAGACGCCTTGACGCCTATGTTCGGAGGACGTCGACGACCACCTGTACGTGCTGTGAGCAACGTACGTCACCGCCGCAAAGGAGCATCGTCGGATAAACCTACGACAGCGAACGGGAGAGAAGACCCGTCCGTGTTTGACAATAAGCGTTGCACCATTGTGCAGCGGGACATCGCCGGACTTGCTCCGCGATAAGGTATATCCCGCAAACCTGTTTCCGAATACGCTGTTATCGACGAGATCCTGTTACGGGTTGCGTGGATTTAGTTGCTTCCGCCGCGCATGTTTTCTCCACAAAACCCAACAATTATTGCTTAGGGTCATATATGAATAACATTGGATGACCCCCCTTGTTGTGTTCCTTATACTGTTTAGCTTATAATAGTTATACATTTTCTTCATTTTCCTTATTAAAGCATTAGATGATATACTATTTAGTGTAGATGTCCTAATTACTTAAACTCTAATAATTGCCCTACTTATATCATGGGGTTGTATCTGCTTATCTATTAATAGTATAATTTCCTATTTTAGTTATATGTTCTTATAATAGAAGGTGGAAGAGAGTTGTATCTCTCACTGGGACATTTTCTCTCACCTTGTGGGTTCCACATATTTTTAGGTGAACTTGCATGATGAGATAGAGTTTGTGTGGCTGAGATCGATAACAAGTAGAGTTGTAGTTGTTGAATCATGGATAGACAACTAGTGTCTCGTTATAGAGTCCTATGTGTCATTCCTATAAACTTAGTTCCTTGGGGTGTTTTGTGAATATTATACATTGGTTTGAATTTTTGGATGTATGCCATAGTGGTACAAATATGTTTTGTATACATGAGCATACGTTTACATGTAACAGGTGTTGTCTAGAAAGCCAGTGAACAATGTGGTGTAATATTTTTGATATGAATTGAATGCAAATGGCAATATTTTATGACTTCGATTGTGAGATGTTCAAGCCAAAATTTTGTTATGAGATCAATTTTAATTTACCCTATTTTGTGGTAATATTGTTATTAGTGATAATTCCTCACTTTGTTTTGAGTTATCTCACTTTGTGTGATAAGGGGTGTCACATTTGTTGGTATTAGATATGTAGATTTGATGGGTCTATAGGAACAATAGGACTAGGATTAAGATTATGTCTAACTTGAAAACATGATATAATATATAATGCATACCACCTAACCTCAATACTTGAGTACCTTGGCCAGGTATTCCAATGTTGAAGGAAAGGTGAGTAAGGAACTCTTAGATTGATTTCTTTCTAATTACTCTGATCAAGTAGTCATTTTGAAACAATATAAAGAGCATGGTAAATCATGTATCATGGTATTAATACCTCCATTTTACCCTAAAAAAATGACAAACACATCATAACTTACTGAAACATTAAGGTTTGGTAATTGAAAGAGAAAGATACAACATCATGAGACATAAACCTGAGCAGAAATAAGCTATGAGAGGTTCTTGAAGTTGTAATTCCAAGAACTTTATAAGAAAAAAGATAGATAAACATGTGTCAATGAAGTAAGTCAAGGTGTAAAATCCATGTATTTCCCTTAATAAGGTTCATATATGGAGATTTTATCATATATGTTAAAGGAATTTTGGTGTTCATTTTTGTATAGAATCATCCTCATTGGTCTTGATGAGTTTCCTTGGGTGATAACCTATTGTTTTGGTTATGTTCATCCCTGATTTGAGAATCATCTGATATGCATCATAAGCTTTGGTTTAATTACCATGAGCAAAGATTCAGTCATCATGTTTCCCATAGAGTTATGGATGATTTCTTATATATATTGAAGTTTTATTTTCTCTCTCCTAAGTGGTTAGCTTAATGACCTTCACGGTGACTTGTTCTAGAGTTGAATAATCATGATAGTTTTCAATATAGCGAGTCTTGGTATTGTTGTTGGTCAGCCTTGAGTTTTGACCGAGCAATATGTGCCTCTTGATGGGTTGAGTTTGAGACACCCATGTATGGGTTGGGTCGAGACACCATGTTTTTATTTGGATCAAGACATGCTTGTCATGAGGTGGTCGAGGAATATGTACCCTTGGTGATTGAGTTGTGACTATGAGGTGTACCTTGGTCGAAACTCCTTTGAGTTAGCTTGGACATTGTCATGACATATGCTTTTATTGAAGGTTGAAACCCTAACTATAGATTGGTTGTGAACCATGATGGACAGTGGTCATAACATATGGTCTTGTTGACAGGTCGACACACATGTAATGGTAGAGTTTTGGGTAATGACCATGAGTTGCACTTTGATCACGACATGTTATGATGCTGGATGTGACGCCAGTTATGATAGTTGAATGCAACACCTTGTTGAGATGGTGGGTGTAATGCCAAGTTTAAGTTGTGACGTTGCCTTGTTCTCGGTCGCAACATTGTATTTAACACAGTTGCTACGCTATGTTGTTATGGGTTGCGACGTTGTGTTATTTTGGGTTGTGATGTTGTGTTGTTCTGGGTCGTGACGTTGCATTGAGTTGGGTCGTGATGTTGTGTTGCTTTGGGTTGAGGCACCATGTTCATGTTTGCAGTTGACACATGTTTGGTTTGAGGTTGAGGCCTATGATATTGTTGTAGTGGAGACACCAAGCCATGTTGCGGTCGAGACACCTATTCATGTTGCGATCAAAACACCTAGCCATATTGAGGTCAAAACACCTTGCATGAAGGTGGTCGATATACATACATGAACACATAGTCAACACATGTATGAGTAAGCAAGTAATGATTCATGTATAGTGTTGTTTGAATAATTATTCTATTAACCCTAATCATATGGTATGTTATACATGTTCAACATGAAAGGATAAATAGAATGTGATTATACTTATCTCTCTCCTACTTGTATGGTTCTAACTTGTAGGATTAATTGAGTGTCATATCTTGTATATGCCATGAAGATGATTAAATGATACTAGATGATGGCCATGAGCCTTGATGATGTGAACTAGAATTATAAATATGTTAACATGCATACGTGCTAAGTAATCTTAATACGCTCCAAACTTATCGAAGGTAATGAAACTAGAGATTGGTAAATAAATAAAGCCTTGAAACCCTATGTGGTTAAGCATGAAGCATTAACCCTCAATTGAAGGGACATAGGATGCATTGTTTACATTTCTTAAAATGTTTAATATGATGAGATAACAATGAGTACTCTCTCTTTCTCTCTATAGAAAATGTTGATTTTTTAGGTGCGATGATTATCATATCTAATGATTGCTATAGTGTACATTTGATGTGATACAAGTGATGCTTATATGCTTGATGAGGTATGGTGTGATGGTTATCATAGCTAATGATTTTTGTAATACAAGTGATGCTTATATGACTGATAAGGCAAGATGAGACAATAGTGAGTTACATGAATAATGTGATTGGTCTTATCACCTAGTGAAGGATTAATGCCTAGTGTGAGGTTATATCCTCCAGTGATGTGTAAGGATTAATATCCTCAATGATGTGATAATAGTTATCAGCTTGATATGGTAGTGTCAACAAGTGGTGATGTTGATGGCCTTATTTAAGGCAGTGAGATAGTGTTGTTCTGATATGATGTGACAATTTCACACTTCATACATTTATATCTTCTGAAGTTGTTTCATAGTTATGCTTTCCAAATTGAATTAGGGTTTTGTATGTCCACTTGTGTGATGGAGCCTTAATTCACCCAATTGGCATAACTAATAGAGTGAAACCCTAATCATGTAGTTTGTCCTATACCATAGATCGATATTTAGCGTCAGTATCTAGATGGATGGTGAAATAACTCCTACGGGATACTCAGAGTGTATATTGTTGAATACGTAGGGTACCAATAGAGGTAATTCCATGTATCCTTAAATTTTTGAAATAGTGATATGATGTTTTATTATAGAACAACCATGTGTGAACCTGTTCTCTAGCGATGTGCCATGTACTAAGTCAGGCTAGTTGTTTTATAGGACCATAGCTTTGACTATGAGTTGTTGTCTTTACGGGACTATAGCTTCTACTATAAGTTGTTGTCTTTGTAGTTTGACTATATGTCACTGCATTACAGACTTGTGCTGACCGAATAATGTTGGTGATGATCATGTAGTCTGGCTCTTCCATTGGTCTTGTATGGTACTGATTTCAACTTAGCAATGGTCAGTTGGATTTGAGTGGTAAGCCTCAAATCCACAGGGAATAATAATTAAAGATGTAACACAGTCATGTAGTATTATTTCTTAGGTTCATATACGCATAACATTGGATGACCCCCCTCGTTGTGTTCCTTATATTTTTTAGTTTATAACAATTATACATTTTCTTCATATTCCTTCTTAAAGCATTAGATGCTCTACTATTTAGTGTAGATTCCCTAATTACTTAAACTGTGATAATTTCCCTACTAATATCATGGAGCTGCATCTTGTTATCTGTTAATAGTATAATTTCATGTTTTAGTTATTTGTTCTTATAATAGGAAGTGGTGGAGAGTTATATCCTTCACTGGGATGTTTGGTCTCACATAGTGGGTTCCACATCTTTTTAGGTGGGCATGCATCATGAGATAGAGTTTGTGTGACTGAGACTGATAACTAGTGGAATTTTAGTTGTTGAATCATGGATATGCAGTTGGTTTCTAGTAATTGAGTCCTATGTGTCGTTCTTGTACACTAGGTCCTTGGGGGTGTTTTGTGAATATTATACATCAGTTTGATTTTTGGTTGTATGCCATAGTGGTATAGATATGTTTTGTATATATGAGAAGATGTTTACATGTAGCAGGTGTTGGCTAGATAGCCAGTGAACAATGTTGTGCAATACTTTTGATAAGAATTAAATGCAAGTGGCAATAGTTTATGCCTTCAATTGTGAGTTATTCAACCAGAAATATTGTTATGAGATCGGTTTAATTTACCATGTTTTATGGTAATATTATTATTAATGATAATTATGTGCTTTGTTTGGAGTAATATCACTTTGTGTCACAAAGGGTGTCACAATGGGTGAATATGCAAATGAAATATCTTTTGGAGTGGCCCTATCACTTCATGATGACCCATACATCTATAACACTATCAAATAATTCTTCATGTTTTGTTTAAAGGTTTGATGCCTTTATGGAATGTTTGCAATTAAGTGTGTTTAGAGGGGCCAAAATGTTTGTTCATTGAAGAGAGTGGCAAAGAACATAGGTAAAGTCAATTTTAGCCTTGCATAGTGAACAAATATGTTTGTAATTGAAATTTTTGTTTCTATTGTGTTGTGATTATTGGATGATTTAGTCAGATCATTCTTCAGGGTAGTACATTTTAAGACTATGTTAAAGATAGAGTAATATTATGGGATTCCATTTATCTTCATTTTATTCAATTATTTTATAAACTAAATAATGCATGTAAATATACCATTGAACCCATTTTTGTATACTCTATTGACACTATTTTCTTGTTTTGTAAACCAATTGATGTAATAAGATATTTGGAGGTGATGTAGATTATGTCATTCCTTCATTGATACATGTAAAAGTATATGGTTTCTCAAAGTAACTCCCTAGGATTTTCAAAAGAAAAAATATGATTCACTTATGGAAGGAACCAAAGAAATAAAATTTGAAACTCAAGTGTATATGACAACCCACAAAATGGGCATTGAAACCAAAAGAATTTTTTTTAATAAGATCCCAACAATATGGCCCATCGATATGATGTATAAAACCCCAAAAAATAAACAAATACAATTGATAAAAGGTATCTCCATTGTTCCTATTCTAAAATCTTACGGTCGTAGTCCACTTAAGATAAAACATTCATGGTCTAAAGACATGGCAGTGGTGCCTTTTCTATTTTAACCACCCATTTACTATTTTCTCCACAACAAACATGGCCCCTCAAACGTTTATTTTTTTATATGTATAAGCACAAATGTAGTGAGGCATTTGGTAATGTTGTTGCCCAAATTATCCAACTTTCTACCAAACTTCTCAAAAGCCAACACAGTCATTAGTGTTTGACTACCACACCTAACCCTACTAATTTTACCTTCAAGTGGAGACCACAAGAAGAGTGAGTAGAAAACACACTCATTTACTCCACTCCTCTTCACATTTTTCTGTACCCATAACCTATCCCATCCTTCTTCCTCCTCTAATCCTAAACCTAGCCAGTATTTACTTTCATTTCCACCCATTTAAGGTGGAGTAGATGGAGTCTTTTCTAAGGAATGTCCAAGAATAAGTTTTGAGGAGTTTCTGCATTTAATCACATCTTACTAATGGCTCCTTCAATCGATTTCCCCTCTTTATGCTATTCTTATAACTATGAATAGATAAACTGATTTATTGTCTTGTAATGTCTTTGTGGCATCACTTGATCAAGATGAACAAGTATTTTTGTATGTTATTTCTGTTATATATCTATATGTCTCCTTACTTGTTCTTGTTAAGATGTGTGTTTCATACCATCAAAGGTATAGAGAAAAGCAATATATTGGTAATGTTGTAGAATGAGATCAATTTTCCTCGTAGGAAATTGACATCTCTCTACAAAACTACTATATACTCCACAAACCCTAAGTTAGACATCTAAGCCATTTTGTGTATTCATGGGATCCCACATGGAAGAAAGCATGGAGAAGGGTGATAATAAGGTGATAAGGATTAAAACACTCCCTCCTACCCACTATACCATTATTTGTCACATTGTGTGGGAGAATCGATCCATTTTGAATCCTAATTTTTTTTATCATTAAGTGTGTTTCTCATTCCCTCATCAAAAAACTGTACAAAGGGGAGTTTAAGCTCAGAGGTCTATCTATAATGATAAACAAAAAAACCTATCTATGCAGGCTTCTATAGTCACTTTCTATGCATCGCCACACTTTAAGTGGGCTTACATCAATTTCATCAAAAATGATCTGGTTCCTATGAATCTAGATATGGTAAATAGCAAGGATGGCTAACAAAGCCTCATTCATGTGCTTCAATTGGTGTAGCTCTTCCTTCCTGACGAAATCAAGAGGTATCAGCTGAGTGACTCTTCCCCATATCTCAATTGCGACCTCACAATCCCATAGGATATGGTTCATAGACTCCGCATTTCTTTTGCATAGGCTGCATCTGGATGCAAGGTTGAATCCCCATCTTTGCAACATATCTTCAGTAAGAATCCTTCCATGCATGACCTTCCAACAGGTAATAATTGCACGCATGGGAGCTCTAGATTTCCACAGCCAAGCAGCCTATAGAGGCACTTCATGTTTATGTCTGTAGAAATTCCACGCTTCCTTTAGAGTGACAGTCTTTAGGTTACCTATCAAGCAAGTGTCTTTCCTCTTCTCCCACCTGAACGTTATGGCACACCTGTATAATGCTTTCCATTCCTCTTTTCACCGGGATCTTCCACTTCCTGTCGCTGATAAGGTTGCACAGGTAGCTGTTAGGACCCAATTTTGTTTTTAGTTGGAGGTACCCTAGCTCGTTAACGCACTGCTCAAGAAAACAACCATCAACCTAGGGGTCTTTCCAGGTCTTCATAGTGGAACCGTAGCCAATTTTGAATCTGACATGAGGTAAACACCTATCCCTAGCTTTAAGGATGTTCCTCCACATCCAGCTGGTAGTTTGTTTAGCCTTACATGACCAAACAGATTCCTCTTTGATATATTTACTATGGATCCAATGAATCCACATGGTTTATTTGTTCTTTCCAATATCCCATAAGTTCCTGACAAGGCCCACATCACTCCAGTCTTTGACTTTCCTTATACCCAACCTGCCTTCGACATTGGGTCTACAGATTGTATCCCAGGGGACTGCATGGATGTGCTTGCTAACCTCTTTGTCCCCCCAAAGGAATTTACATCAAATAGCTTCGATTTCAGTTTTCATAGCTTTAAGAAAAGGAAACACCCCTATCCAATACATGTAATAGGCTGTGAGGGTTGAGATAATCAGTTCCAACCTTCCTATCATTGAAAGGAGTTTGGTTTTCCAAGACTCTAGCTTTGTCTTGAACTTATCAACAAGTGGGTAGCACATCCTTTTCGTGAGCCTACCTGCAAACAAAGGGACTCCCAGGTATCTAATCGGGAAGTCAGAGCATTCTACTCCCATCATCAAGCTTATGGAAGGAGGTACATTTCTGCTTAGAAATAGTTGGCTTTTTGTAGGATTGAACTCCAGTCTAGAAACTTCCTTGAAGCGTTGTAAACAACCCTTAATACCTGCAATGGTCTTCGCCGTAGCTTTAGCAAAGACCAATAGGTCATATGCAAACAGTAGGTGGGAAATGGCAATATCTCCACTTTCAAGAGGTTCTACTTCTTTCCTTCTTACTACTTCATCAAACATAGTAGTGAGCCCTTGCATCCCAAGGATGAAAAGGTATGGAGCAAGTGGATCACCTTGCCTTATACCACTAGTAGTTTGAATAATCTCAATAGGGATGCCATTAATCAGAATCTGACAAGACGCGGTATCCATGCATTCTTTAATCCATCACACCCAGCAATTAGGAAAATCCATAGCTTGGAGAACTTTGATTAGGTATCCTCGGTCTATAGAGTCATAGGCTTTACTCAGATCGGCCTTTAAGCAAAGCTTACTACCGATAGTAGCCTTTCTGAAATCATGGACCAATTCATTTGCGAGGAGTATTGCATCTGATATCCTCCTCCCTTTGACAAAAGTGCATTGGTTTAGGCTAACTAGGCTAGGCAAGATCTCTTTCAGCCTATTAGCCAAAATTTTAGAAATTACCTTGGTGATGAAGTTGTAGAGTGAGATCGGTCTCCACTCCCCAACTTTGGTTGGTTGTTTGACTTTGGATATAAGATCCACGTAGGACTTATTCATCTCCTTCAGCATTCACCCTTTAAGGAAGAAATCCTTCACTGCACAGTAGACATCCGCGCCAACAATGTCCCATGTTGATTTAAAGAAGTGTGCATTCATCCCATCTGGACCCGGAGACTTATCATCATCCGCTTTCTTAATGATATCAAAGATCTCCTCATCAGTAACTAAAGCACACATGGCTTGTTTTTGGGCTTCGTTCAGCTTAGGTAGGTTTTCACCTCCAAATTTCTTGTTACTACCAGGAGCATTGAAAATTTTATTGTAGTGGCTAATGAAGGCATCCCCAATAGCTTTCTTGTCACTGATTTGCTCACCATCCACTTCGAGCACTCGAATCTGGCTCCTCTACCTTCTAGTTTTCAGAGAAGCATAGAAGAACTTGGTGTTTGAGTCTCCATTTTTAAGCCAGAAAATCTGAGATTTCTACCTCACCATGGATTCCTCTATATCTTCCGCAGCAAGTGCTTCCTCCTTCAAGGATTTAGCAATATCCCATAATAGCTCATTATATGGGTCCTTATCAGCTTTATCTTGGGCTTTTAGAGCTTCCCTTTCTTTGTTTTTAGCCGAATCGTTCAGGTCCCCGCTTCTCTCCCAGTTCTTGTTTTGAAGCTTCCTTTTCGTGATCTTGATTCTTTGGCAAAGCCTGTACATAGGATTACCTTCAACCTTAGTTCTCCAAGCATCTTGGACCACTTCCTGAAAACCAGGTATGCTTGCCCATGCATTGAAGTACCGAACATGATATTTATTTTTTTGCCCTTCTTCTTCCAAGTGGATTAGTTGAGCATGGTGGTCACTGTAGATTGAAGAGAAGATCTCAACCCAAAGGTTAGGATATCCTCAAAAGCTTTGACTAGTCAAGAAAGTTCTGTTGATTTTTCTCCTTGTATTGTTCAGGCCACTTTGTTGGTTATTCCAAGTGAAGAAGGCACCTTTAGCTTCCACTTCAATCAGATTGAGGTTGCCCACAAACTCATTGAAATCCCTCATCGATCTAGCTGAGGGTGATGCTCTCCCTTTCCTTTCTTCAGCTTTTCTAACAGCATTGAAGTCCCCGATTATAACCCAGTTTCCTCTAACCGAGTTACTGATGGTTGTCAGGTCCTCCCAGAGAAGCACCCTTTTGGTGTCATCATTATCACCATACACCACAGTGATGTTTAAGTTTTTATCCTCGTAGCTCAGAAATAAATGAAGGAATTGTCTAGATTGGGCAATAATTCTGATGTTGATATCATCACTTTCCCAAATGATAAGTATCCTAACCTTCTTGCTTGAGTTCGAGTTGTCAATCCACTTTTCTACTGGCTAGGTTTTCTGGACATCCTTGGCAAGTCTCTTCCTTTTTATTTTTACTTCTGTTAGAAGAGCCACATCAGCCTTGGATCTTCTCATTTCTGCTCGGATCGCGTCCTGTTTCTCCCAGCAGGATATGCCGCGGACGTTCCAAGCCATCACCGTGAGCGTGCTACCCATTTGACCTCTGGATTGGCACGCTGCCATTCGAGGCCATGGTTTCAGTGTTGTTCTCAGATTCGCCAAGTGACTGGAATCTATTGTTGTCCTTCTCCTTCCCCGTGGGGGTCTTCTGTCTCCTCGTCCTTCTCAGACTGATCATTTTTCTCGACTTCTCGAAGCTGTCCTTTTCATTAATAGTGCTTGTCTCGCTCGGGCTGGGGTTGCTACCTTCTGAGGAGGTGTTTGCTACTTGTTGATTCTGCTCTACGTCCACAACGACCGGAGTAGTAGGCATCGTCTCAACATTATTCGTTGGGGAATTCTATCGAACAACCTGGTTTTTGTCATTTCTCTTCTGTAGTTGGTTTGCTTGTTGATCACCTGCCTTTGCAAGGACTTTACACAAGCTCTTCTCATGACCAAAACTTTCGTAGTGTGGGCATTTGATGGGGATCCACTCATACTCAATGCTGACGGCGTAGTCACTGCCTTTGTCCGTCTGCAATTTAACTGCCTTCGGGAAGGTGGAGTTGGCACTAATCAGAACATTAACATGAGCGTAGTTGACCCTCAATTTGGCCTTCGTTTGGCGATCCAAGCATTGCGGTCTGCCCAGGAACGACGCAATGTGAGCAATCATCACCTTGCTCCAGAGCTCGAGTGGGAGGTTGTGAATCTTCAGCCATACCGGAATGGAGGTAAACTTCTCCTGTTCCAGAGGCTCTCCTTTCTCCCATTTCTTCAGGACCATCGACTTCCCTTTCACGTACCACGGGCCACCTTCAAGGGCATTGGCGAGGTCTGAATCCTCCTTGAACTTGATGATGAAACTTTTGCTTCCTCTACCCATCACCTCCATGGGACCAATCGGCTTCCAGAGCTTGATTAGGTAATCCTGCAGGGTAGGTATGTGTGGCTTAAAGCCAATAATGTAGCTCGTGAGCGTATTCCTCCATAGCGGCGTGTTCTCATCCACCATCGCCTGAGGTATTATGATGGTGTCACCTTCGAGTGTCAGGAGTGTTTTCGGTAGTCTGGTTTCCACATCCCCCACCGAGTTCTTGAATACGGCAGACCAATCCTTCGGCACACTGGAAACTCTGACCTCCTCTGCAACATAGCTCCGACGTTGAGGTCTCCTTCCTCCTTGATTTGAGGTATGTCGCTGGTCCTCGCTTGTGGCACCGCCAGCGCCCCCAGAGCGCGGCCCCATTGCTGATCTTTTGAATCCTAATTATATGTGTGTGTATATATATACATTTTTTCCTTGTAATGATATCCATGTGAAGATACAAGAGATACTCTCTTCTAATTATCCCCTCAAGACATGGGAAACTATAAAAGATACTCTCTTCCAATCACCTCATCCACACATGGGAAACGAGTAGAAAGTGATTCCCATTTAGTTCCCATGTTTGTTGCTTGGTTTTGTAACATTTATCTTTTGCATAAGTTATTGTTCAACACTGGATGCATGTCTAGGTCAACATTAATTCGATGTATCCCCACTACTTTCATTTAATGATTATAAATTTTTACATCCCTACTCGCTATATCTTTATAAATCTAACTTTGGAACGAATGACTTTGTTAATTGGTTAACTACATGTGGTAGGATTATAAGACTATTTAGGGTTTCATTGTTCTTAGTTGGTGAATTAGTTAATGATAATAACTATAATTATATTTAGTTTTAACTATGTTTTTTCAATAGATTGTATGCCTTTTGTGTAGTTCAACCCAAATCGTATATACTTTACCCTGAAACCGTAATGATTGCAAATAAAGTTACATATTTGTTGATTTCTTACTTTTCAATTGTCTTCGTGGACCAGCCTTGCGTACCATTAATAAATAACCATATCACATGTATTCGTTGATCTATTTGGATAAGGGAGTGTACTTTAAGTAACTATATGAACATGATTCTAGTGGTACTTCTGCTAGAAAGTTGATCCGAGGGTGAAGGTGTGTCAAGCGTCATTTTCGTGAAGTAGACTTCTCACCCTCATATGCAGAAGCTTTTTGGGGTCTCTTTTCCATATTCAATCAGTTCATTTAACTTAGATACTATCTCCTAGTTCTAATAAGAGAGCATGATTAAATTGTTTATTGGACCCTATAAGTAGTTCGAAAAAAACATGTGAATGGAAACTGATAATCATAGAAAATTGTGATGATTGTTTTGTTACAAAAGAAAAAGTTGTAGACTATGTTCTTGTGCTCAAAGATTAGTGATTAATGACATTGTTTGTGTCATTCGATCTTCTAGTGATGCATGTCATGTCTATTGTTGATGGATGCATACCAAAGAATGTCTTCGGCATGCCAAAGACTAAGCCCATATATTTTTTTTGGTTAACCAAAAAGAAAACCAACATCTTACAAATTGGCCCATGTGTTAACCCTGTCTTTGTGTATTAGTTCCTCGAGGAAAGTCGGCCATGCAGTCATGCTGAAATGCCCACCAGGTTCCTTCAAGAACCATTTTGCCAACTTGTCTGCAGGTTCGTTTGCTTTCCTTCCAATCTTGTGTATCTGCACCACCTCACCTTCGCACTTATCCTGTTGGATTCTTCTAACCTAGGATGTACCTTTGTTTGGGCATGTACTAGCCTTCTGAACGAGATCAACTGCAATTTGGGAGTCCGTAGCAAGTTCACAGTGACCCAGTTTATCCGCAGCTATCGCCCTTAGTCCAGATAGGATTTTGTTACTATACCATTTAATAATTAATTCATTCTTGATCGTAAATCTAGCAACATAAACTATTGAGCATCATGTTATTTAAAGATCAAAGGGATTTTAGAATCGTTGAAAACCCTACAATAATAGGATTGTTTCTGAAATTTAGATTTCTTTGGTTATGTTTAAATCTAATAACCTTTATAATTTAATGGACAAGGGGGCATATCCTCCCCCGCCTAAATATAGGATTAGTAAATGATTCGAGTTATTGGTGTGTATGTTATTGTATATTGTTTAGTGTCATTGAATTGAAATTTCATGTGTTTCAATGTACAAAAAGTTATGTTAATATGGTAACATATTTTTTGGTTAATAAAGTATCATTATTATTATCATTAACTCATTTATGAATTGGTATAGTAGTAATTATTACATCTTATTAGAGTGTGACGGTTTGAACTCTCGGGTTTGTCTAATTGCAGCATTTGATAACTGGTGTGCCACTGCTTTGGTGCGGTGAGATGGGCCACCACAAGATTTTTGTCTGGTAGAAAAAAGTTACTGGTGAATGCTGATAAATGCTAAAAATAATATAAATTTAAAGAGGTGGGTGATCTTATGTTTGATAACAACAGTTACGAGCGATTACAACCTGTCCGACCTCGCCCTATCGCTGTCCGCGCAATGGTACTGCTTTACCAAACTAAACAAATATCTTATTATAAAGGAATATCGTCTGATGAGACGGTTATCACCAATTGCGTCTGTAGAGATGGGGTTTTGCAATATACATTTTGGGTGTCAATTCCATAATCTGTGAGGGTTACCTCCGTCTCACACGCGTATTATGTCAGAACGATGATTTTCACAACACAAGAAGTTTCTTGTAGTGATTGTTGTGAAATTTCCATTTCATTTCATATGAAAAAATGTAACGTGTACAATGCAACATTATCGGTTTCACAATGACCACACGGGGAAATGGTAAACTTCCACTGTATCGTTTCCCGGGAAAGGATGTTATCTAAACCGGGGCCTGGGGGCCACAAGCACTTTTTGTGTTCAGCCACCAATCTTTCTTCTTCTTCAAGGGTGGCTTCATGAGCCTCCAAGTTGCCAATGAGTTGTTCAATCCTCAAACTTGTGAGATCATTGGCTTCTTCAATGGTCGTCACCTTTGGTTTGTACTTTGAAGGCAAACACCTAAGAATTTTGGACACTTGATCCTCTTCACTAATGGCTTTACCTAATGCATTCAAACCATTAACAATAGAAGAAAACTTTGCATACATTTCACTAATAGACTCATTTCGTTCCATACAAAATTGTTCAAACTTTTGTTTAAGCAAACTAATTTTGGAGTTCTTTACTTGTACAATTCCTTCATAAGTAATGGAGAGTCTATGCCATATTTCATATGCAGTTTCACAATTTGATAGTCTATTAAACTCACCTATAGAAATTGAACAATAAAGGATACTTACATATTTTGCATTCAATTGGGCTAATTTAACCGTATTTCCATCCCATGTAGCATACTCCGCTTGAGGAAGAGTGTAGGCATTTGAAACCATTCTCCAAAGATCCCAGTTGATCCCTTGAAAATAGAATTACATCCTCCTCTTCCAATAGTTGTAGTTGGTGCCATCAAATGGTGGAGGCTGAGCTACAAGTGTTCCTTCCAAATTGAGGTTTTTTAGTACTCCATCACCCATCTTCTTCAAGACTTGATTAAAGCTCCTTGAATCCTGCTATGATAACAATAGAAAAACACTAGGGGGTGAATAGGGTTTTATGATAATTTTAAAATTATTCAACCAAGAAAACAACCACAAGAATGTTGGAGAAGGGGACAAGGCGTTTAGGTGGTTCCACCCTTAGCAAAAACTAAGGGAGTCAGTCCACTACTCGGTTGTTCCCAATCGGGAATTTGAAAGCAATTGTATTTTATTACCTCGCAAGGATGTTACATAAGATACAACTACCTTCACAAACCCTTTAGACAACCTTCACCCCGAAGTCATCTCACCAACCTTGAAGCAGCCTTATCTTGAAGTAACTTCAAGCTCCCCCTTGAAGTAGCCTTCCTCCTTGAAGTAGCTTCCCATGGAGACCTTCTAGAAGTAGTCCAAAGTCTGTCGAGCTACCTTCTCCACTTGAAGAAGCTCAAACAACCTCCTTTCTGCAGCCTCCAACCTAGGAGTAGCAAAGGAGAACAAAATACAATAGAAGGAACAAGATTGGAAGAAAGAAACAATATTACCAATTAAGTACAACCCTTTGATCCTATATCAAGTGTATTAATCTCCTATCCATGTGGATGAATGTGGTAGTGTGGTGTCTAGGATATACTAAGCAATAGGACACTAATGTAGAATAGATTGCAAGTGAAGCTTAGCTTGTTGCTCACAAGGAATGAATCTCAAGTGTAATTATATGATCAAGTGATCCTTTGGGTGTCCTATAGCTTGTCCTATTTATAGGAGTGATTTTCTAATGCTTGGAGACATTCTAAACACCTTCTAGGATGTTCTTAGTGCTCAACTAGCCATTATGTATCCACTAATTATATTGCAATGACTATTTTTTTAATGCTAAAAAGTGCAGTCCAAAATGTAGCTCGGTCGAACTCTTTGTCAACCGAATTGATCTCAGTCAAACTTTTTATTGACCGAGTGGGAGACTAAGGTTAGTGGATTTGCAACATTCAACTCAACTCCCAACCACTTTTTCCCACCAAGTCTAACAGCTATAGAACCTGCCAGACACTCAATCTCGGTTGAAGTAAAGTTCTACTGAAACCTTCTCAGTGATAGCATTGAGCAGGTTATGCAAAGGTGTTCGTGCATTAGACTGAGGACATATTCGGTCGAGAAATTTTTCGAACGATTTTCTCTCGTTCGAGAAATAGTTCGACCGAGATAGTCCCTATTTTGGTGGTTCTAGATATGTACAAAGTGTTTGTATCAAAGTGCAGTTGTGATACTATCTTGGGGGATGACCTATTTAAGTGTTGTGAGTGGATAGGAAGATCTAAAAACTTGATTTATATGATATCTAAGTACTTTTACATTATAAACTTGTACAAGTTTTTAAATTGATTACAATCATGAAAATAAAGCAAATTTGAGCATAAGGATCTTCCAAATCTTGGCTATCCACCACCTTTTATGCTTATTCCTGAAATACTCAAATAGCACGTTAAAACCATAATAATGAAATGTTTGTCATCATCAAAACAAATGGATTATAATAATGTCCAATTTAGCCAACATGAGAGACTATTGTACATAGGTTGTACTAAGTTTACGAAGCTTAGCCTTGTCTTGATATTGTATAAGCTGAAGGCTAATAATAGATGGAGCGACAAAAGCTTCACATCATTGTTGTCTTTGTTTAAAGAAATTCTTCCTGAAGGAAACGAGCTGCCAATTTCAATAAACAAGTTAAAAAATTGTTGTGCCCAATGGGAACGGAGGCCAAGAAAATACATGCATGCCCGAATTATTGTGTATTATTTCAAAGGACTATGTGGATTTGAAAGATTGTCCAAAATGTGGTGCGTCAAGATATAAAATGGTGACTTCTAGGAAGTCCAAAACTGGTTCTCCTGCCAAGGTGATGTGGTATTTACCTATAATACCATGGTTTCAACGCTTGTTTGCCAATCTGATATATGTGAAAAATTTGAGGTGTCATGCAGAGGTTAAGAAAAAAAATGATGGGATACTACGTCATGCATCTGATTCCGCACAATGAAAGAATATTACTCAAGTTATGGAGTCTAGCCTTTCATGATACGAGAAGGAAATATATAATTACAACTTGAAATGATCATGGTAAGAAGAGAAAAGAGAAAAGGGGAGATAGTTGCCAAGTCAAGAGGTTGATAGTCTCTAGACTTGGCTTCGATCTCGATTGTAGTCTTTTGACCCTTCTGTCTCTAAAATTTAGGATCCTTTTATCGGGTGGTAGCAACTTGGTATATATAGGAAATGACCGGGAATGTCAACAAATGGCTTTAGTCTAGGACTATCAACCGGTAGTTGGTTGTTGTCGATTTGTTTAGCAGGTCGATGGCTTCCAAACTGTCGAGCTATTTCTGGCTGCTTTTAATTCCTTGCATCGATGAGATGAACAAACGTCGATATCTTATATTAATAAAAGTGTTGATGAATTTGTATATGACAACTGTGTCATGTGCATATAGACGGATTGGTTCACTTGGGACACCCTGTATGAATGTGGTCGAGATACATACATGAAGATACAGTCAACACATGTGTATGAGTAAGCAAGTAATAATACATGTATATAGTTGTTTGAATGATTGTTTAGTTAACCCTAATCATAGGGTATGTTATACTTGTTAAATGTGTAAGGATGCATAGCATGTCATCATAATTCTCTCTCTCCTCCTTGTATGGTTCTAACTTGTAGGATTAATTGAGTGGTGTAGCTTGTGTATGTTATGAAGATGATTAAATGATATTGGATGATGGTCATGACCCTTGATGAGGTGCACTAGAATTGTAAATATGTGAATGTGCACACTTATGTAAAATTTGCAGTGCTTAAGCTTAACGCACTCCAAACTTGTGGGAGGTAATGAAACTAGAGATTGGTAAATAAATAATTCCATGAAACCCTATGTGGTTAAGCATGAAACCATAACCCTCAATTGAGGGGACATAGGATGCATTGTTTACATTGCTTAAAGTGGTTTATATGATGAGATAACAATGAGTACTCTCTCTCTATTTATATAACATTGATTTTTCAGGTGAAAATATTATCATAGCTAATTATTTCTATGGTCTATATGTGATGTGATACAGATGATGCTTATATGCCTGATGAGGCATGATTTGATGATTATCATAGCTAATGATTGCTATAATACAAGTGATGCTTATATGCCTGATAAGGCAAGATGAGACAATAGTAAGTTACATGAATAATTTGATTGGTTTGACGACCTAGTTAAGGCTTAATGCCTAGTGTGAGGTTATATCCTCTAGTGATGTGATAAGGGATTAATATCCCTAATGATGTGATAATAGTGACTAGCATGATATGGCAGTGTTAACAAGTGGTGATGTTGATGGCCTTGTTTAAGGAAGTGTGACAGTGTTGTTTTGAGATGATGTGACAAGTTCACACTTTTTACATTTTATATCTTCTGAAGTTGTTTCAGAATTATGCTTTCCAAATTGAATTAGGGTTTTATATGTGCACTTGTATGATGGAGCCTTAATTCACCTAATTGGCATAACTAATAAAGTGAAACCCTAATCATGTCATTTGTAATGTACCATAGATCCATCTTCAACATCGGTATCAAGTTGGATGGTGAAAAGAGTAAATCCTATGGGACACTCAGAGTGCATATTGTTGAATATGCGGGGTACCAATGGAGTTAACACCATGTATCCTTCAATTATTGAAATAGTGAATATGATGTTTTATTATAGAATGGACATGCATGAGCGTGTTCTCTAGTGTTGTGCCATGTACCAAAAAAAGGCTAGTTATTTTGTAGGACCATATATTTGATTATGAGTTGTTGTCTATACATGACTATAGCTTCATCTACAAGTTCTTGTCTTTGCATTTTGACTATATGTAATTGTGTTGCAAACTCTTGATGGATGAGTAGTGCTGGTGTTGTTCATGGAGTGCAGATCTTCCATTGATCTTGTATGGTATTGATTTGGACTAAGCAGTGGTCAGTTGAATTTGAGTGGTATGCCTCAAATCCTCAAGGCATAATAATTAAAGATGTAACATAGTTGTGTAGTATTATTGTTGGTATATGTATGCCCGTAGAGCCATCCCAAGCGATTGCATGGAGTCGGATATTAATTAATCAATTAATGTGATTATTTGGTTAATTAATGAATTCCGGAATATTCTAATTAATCCACGAGTGTTTTAATTAATGCAACATTTCTGTTTACTGATGGGTTTAGGAAACCCTACTTCCCTTCGTATCCTATTTAAAGGAGGATCGACGGCCCATATCTATATAAGATAGAGAGAGGTTTTTCCGTTTACGCTCGCGTATGTAAACCTAGCCGTCACTGTCCTTAGGAGAGAAAATAGAGCAACGCGCCGCTAGCACGCCGCCGCAGAGACACACTCCTTCCCGCCGGCTTGAGAAGCGCGACATGGAGTTCCGTCCATCCGCGTGGACGAAGTAGAGACGCAGACGCCTTGACGCCTGTGTTCGGAGGACGTCGACGACCACCTGTACGTGCTGTGAGCAACGTACGTCACCGCCGCAAAGGAGCATCGCCAGATCAACCTGCGACAGCGAACGGGAGAGAAGATCCGTCCGTGTTTGACAAGAAGCGTTGCACCATCGTGCAGCGGGACATCGCCGGACTTGCTCCGCGATAAGGTATATCCCGCAAACCTGTTTCCGAATACGCTGTTATCGACGAGATCCTGTTACGGGTTGCGTGGATTTAGTTGCTTCCGCCGCGCATGTTTTCTCCACAAAACCCAACAATTATTTCTTAGGGTCATATATGAATAACATTGGATGACTCCCCTTGTTGTGTTCCTTATACTGTTTAGCTTATAATAGTTATACATTTTCTTCATTTTCCTTATTAAAGCATTAGATGATATACTATTTAGTGTAGATGTCCTAATTACTTAAACTCTAATAATTGCCCTACTTATATCATGGCGTTGTATCTGCTTATCTATTAATAGTATATTTCCTATTTTAGTTATATGTTCTTATAATAGAAGGTGGAAGAGAGTTGTATCTCTCACTGGGACATTTTCTCTCACCTTGTGGGTTCCACATATTTTTAGGTGAACTTGCATGATGAGATAGAGTTTGTGTGGCTGAGATCGATAACAAGTAGAGTTGTAGTTATTGAATCATGGATACACAACTAGTGTCTAGTTATAGAGTCCTATGTGTCATTCCTATAAACTTAGTTCCTTGGGGTGTTTTGTGAATATTATACATTGGTTTGAATTTTTGGATGTATGCCATAGTGGTACAAATATGTTTTGTATACATGAGCATACGTTTACATGTAACAGGTGTTGTCTAGAAATCCAGTGAACAATGTGGTGTAATATTTTTGATATGAATTAAATGCAAATGGCAATATTTTATGACTTCGATTGTGAGATGTTCAAGCGAAAATTTTGTTATGAGATCAATTTTAATTTACCCTATTTTGTGGTAATATTGTTATTAGTGATAATTCCTCACTTTATTTTGAGTTATCTCACTTTGTGTGATAAGGGGTGTCACATTTGTTGGTATTAGATATGTAGATTTGATGGGTCAATAGGAACAATAGGACTAGGATTAAGATTATGTCTAACTTGAAAACATGATATAATATATGATGCATACCACCTAACCTCAATACTTGAGTACCTTGGCCAGGTATTCCAATGTTGAAGGAAAGGTGAGTAAGGAACTCTTAGATTGATTTCTTTCTAATTACTCTGATCAAGTAGTCATTTTGAAACAATATAAAGAGCATGGTAAATCATGTATCATGGTATTAATACCTCCATTTTACCCTAAAAAAATGACAAACACATCATAACTTACTGAAACATTAAGGTTTGGTAATTGAAAGAGAAAGATACAACATCATGAGACATAAACCTGAGCAGAAATAAGCTATGAGAGGTTCTTGAAGTTGTGATTCCAAGAACTTTATAAGAAAAAAGATAGATAAACATGTGTCAATGAAGTAAGTCAAGGTGTAAAATCCATGTATTTCCCTTAATAAGGTTCATATATGGAGATTTTATCATATATGTTAAAGGAATTTTGGTGTTCATTTTTGTATAGAATCATCCTCATTGGTCTTGATGAGTTTCCTTGGGTGATAACCTATTGTTTTGGTTATGTTCATCCCTGATTTGAGAATCATCTGATATGCATCATAAGCTTTGGTTTAATTACCATGAGCAAAGATTCAGTCATCATGTTTCCCATAGAGTTATGGATGATTTCTTATATATATTGAAGTTTTACTTTCTCTCTCCTAAGTGGTTAGCTTAATGACCTTCACGGTGACTTGTTCTAGAGTTGAATAATCATGATAGTTTTCAATATAGCGAGTCTTGGTATTGTTGTTGGTCAGCCTTGAGTTTTTACTGAGAAATATGTGCCTCTTGATGGGTTGAGTTTGAGACACCCATGTATGGGTTGGGTCGAGACACCATGTTTTTATTTGGATCAAGACATGCTTGTCATGAGGTGGTCGAGGAATATGTACCCTTGGTGATTGAGTTGTGACTATGAGTTGTACCTTGGTCGAAACTCCTTTGAGTTAGCTTGGACATTGTCATGACATATGCTTTTATTGAAGGTTGAAACCCTAACTATAGATTGGTTGTGAACCATGATGGACAGTGGTCATAATATATGGTCTTGTTGACAGGTCGACACACATGTAATGGTAGAGTTTTGGGTAATGACCATGAGTTGCACTTTGATCACGACATGTTATGATGCTGGATGTGACGCCAGTTATGATAGTTGAATGCAACACCTTGTTGAGATGGTGGGTGTAATGCCAAGTTTAAGTTGTGACGTTGCCTTGTTCTCGGTCACAACATTGTATTTAACACAGTTGCTACGCTATGTTGTTATGGGTTGCGACGTTGTGTTATTTTGGGTTGTGATGTTGTGTTGTTCTGGGTCGTGACGTTGCATTGAGTTGGGTCGTGATGTTGTGTTGCTTTGGGTTGAGGCACCATGTTCATGTTTGCAGTTGACACATGTTTGGTTTGAGGTTGAGGCCTATGATATTGTTGTAGTGGAGACACCAAGCCATGTTGCGGTCGAGACACCTATTCATGTTGCGATCAAAACACCTAGCCATATTGAGGTCAAAACACCTTGCATGAAGGTGGTCGATATACATACATGAACACATAGTCAACACATGTATGAGTAAGCAAGTAATGATTCATGTATAGTGTTGTTTGAATAATTATTCTATTAACCCTAATCATATGGTATGTTATACATGTTCAACATGAAAGGATAAATAGAATGTGATTATACTTATCTCTCTCCTACTTGTATGGTTCTAACTTGTAGGATTAATTGAGTGTCATATCTTGTATATGCCATGAAGATGATTAAATGATACTAGATGATGGCCATGAGCCTTGATGATGTGAACTAGAATTATAAATATGTTAACATGCATACGTGCTAAGTAACCTTAATACGCTCCAAACTTATCGAAGGTAATGAAACTAGAGATTGGTAAATAAATAATGACTTGAAACCCTATGTGGTTGAGCATGAAGCATTAACCCTCAATTGAAGGGACATAGGATGCATTGTTTACATTTCTTAAAGTGTTTAATATGATGAGATAACAATGAGTACTCTCTCTTTCTCTCTATAGAAAATGTTGATTTTTTAGGTGCGATGATTATCATATCTAATGATTGCTATAGTGTACATTTGATGTGATACAAGTGATGCTTATATGCTTGATGAGGTATGGTGTGATGGTTATCATAGCTAATGATTTTTGTAATACAAGTGATGCTTATATGACTGATAAGGCAAGATGAGACAATAGTGAGTTACATGAATAATGTGATTGGTCTTATCACCTAGTGAAGGATTAATGCCTAGTGTGAGGTTATATCCTCCAGTGATGTGTAAGGATTGATATCCTCAATGATGTGATAATAGTTATCAGCTTGATATGGTAGTGTCAACAAGTGGTGATGTTGATGGCCTTATTTAAGGCAGTGAGACAGTGTTGTTCTGATATGATGTGACAAGTTCACACTTCATACATTTATATCTTCTGAAGTTGTTTCATAGTTATGCTTTCCAAATTGAATTAGGGTTTTGTATGTCCACTTGTGTGATGGAGCCTTAATTCACCCAATTGGCATAACTAATAGAGTGAAACCCTAATCATGTAGTTTGTCCTATACCATAGATCGATATTTAGCGTCAGTATCTAGATGGATGGTGAAATAACTCCTACGGGATACTCAGAGTGTATATTGTTGAATACGTAGGGTACCAATAGAGGTAATTCCATGTATCCTTAAATTTTTGAAATAGTGATATGATGTTTTATTATAGAACAACCATGTGTGAACCTATTCTCTAGCGATGTGTCATGTACTAAGTCAGGCTAGTTGTTTTATAGGACCATAGCTTTGACTATGAGTTGTTGTCTTTACGGGACTATAGCTTCTACTATAAGTTGTTGTCTTTGTAGTTTGACTATATGTCACTGCATTACAGACTTGTGCTGACCGAATAATGTTGGTGATGATCATGTAGTCTGGCTCTTCCATTGGTCTTGTATGGTACTGATTTCAACTTAGCAATGGTCAGTTGGATTTGAGTGGTAAGCCTCAAATCCACAGGGAATAATAATTAAAGATGTAACACAGTCATGTAGTATTATTTCTTAGGTTCATATACGCATAACATTGGATGACCCCCCTCGTTGTGTTCCTTATATTTTTTAGTTTATAACAATTATACATTTTCTTCATATTCCTTCTTAAAGCATTAGATGATCTACTATTTAGTGTAGATTCCCTAATTACTTAAACTGTGATAATTTCCCTACTAATATCATGGAGCTGCATCTTGTTATCTATTAATAGTATAATTTCATGTTTTAGTTATTTGTTCTTATAATAGGAAGTGGTGGAGATTTATATCCTTCACTGGGATGTTTGGTCTCACATAGTGGGTTCCACATCTTTTTAGGTGGACATGCATCATGAGATAGAGTTTGTGTGACTGAGACTGATAACTAGTGGAATTTTAGTTGTTGAATCATGGATATGCAGTTGGTTTCTAGTAATTGAGTCCTATGTGTCGTTCTTGTACACTAGGTCCTTGGGGGTGTTTTGTGAATATTATACATCAGTTTGAGTTTTTGGTTGTATGCCATAGTGGTATAGATATGTTTTGTATATATGAGAAGATGTTTACATGTAGCAGGTGTTGGCTAGATAGCCAGTGAACAATGTTGTGCAATACTTTTGATAAGAATTAAATGCAAGTGGCAATAGTTTATGCCTTCAATTGTGAGTTATTCAACCAGAAATATTGTTATGAGATCGGTTTAATTTACCATGTTTTATGGTATTATTATTATTAATGATAATTATGTGCTTTGTTTGGAGTAATATCACTTTGTGTCACAAAGGGTGTCACAATGGGTGAATATGCAAATGAAATATCTTTTGGAGTGGCCCTATCACTTCATGATGACCCATACATCTATAACACTATCAAATAATTCTTCATGTTTTGTTTAAAGGTTTGATGCCTTTATGGAATGTTTGCAATTAAGTGTGTTTAGAGGGGCCAAAATGTTTGTTCATTGAAGAGAGTGGCAAAGAACATAGGTAAAGTCAATTTTAGCCTTGCATAGTGAACAAATATGTTTGTAATTGAAATTTTTGTTTCTATTATGTTGTGATTATTGGATGATTTAGTCAGATCATTCTTCAGGGTAGTACATTTTAAGACTATGTTAAAGATAGAGTAATATTATGGGATTCCATTTATCTTCATTTTATTCAATTATTTTATAAACTAAATAATGCATGTAAATATACCATTGAACCCATTTTTGTATACTCTATTGACACTATTTTCTTGTTTTGTAAACTAATTGATGTAAGAAGATATTTGGAGGTGATGTAGATTATGTCAGTCCTTCATTGATACATGTAAAAGTATATGGTTTCTCAAAGTAACTCCCTAGGATTTTCAAAAGAAAAAATATGATTCACTTATGGAAGGAACCAAAGAAATAAAATTTGAAACTCAAGTGTATATGACAACCCACAAAATGGGCATTGAAACCAAAAGAATTTTTTTTAATAAGATCCCAACAATATGGCCCATCGATATGATGTATAAAACCCCAAAAAATAAACAAATACAATTGATAAAAGGTATCTCCATTGTTCCTATTCTGAAATCTTACGGTCGTAGTCCACTTAAGATAAAACATTCATGGTCTAAAGACATGGCAGTGGTGCCTTTTCTATTTTAACCACCCATTTACTATTTTCTCCACAACAAACATGGCCCCTCAAACGTTTATTTTTTTATATGTATAAGCACAAATGTAGTGAGGCATTTGGTAATGTTGTTGCCCAAATTATCCAACTTTCTACCAAACTTCTCAAAAGCCAACACAGTCATTAGTGTTTGACTACCACACCTAACCCTACTAATTTTACCTTCAAGTGGAGACCACAAGAAGAGTGAGTAGAAAACACACTCATTTACTCCACTCCTCTTCACATTTTTCTGTACCCATAACCTATCCCATCCTTCTTCCTCCTCTAATCCTAAACCTAGCCAGTATTTACTTTCATTTCCACCCATTTAAGGTGGAGTAGATGGAGTCTTTTCTAAGGAATGTCCAAGAATAAGTTTTGAGGAGTTTCTGCATTTAATCACATCTTACTAATGGCTCCTTCAATCGATTTCCCCTCTTTATGCTATTCTTATAACTATGAATAGATAAACTGATTTATTGTCTTGTAATGTCTTTGTGGCATCACTTGATCAAGATGAACAAGTATTTTTGTATGTTATTTCTGTTATATATCTATATGTCTCCTTACTTGTTCTTGTTAAGATGTGTGTTTCATACCATCAAAGGTATAGAGAAAAGCAATATATTGGTAATGTTGTAGAATGAGATCAATTTTCCTCGTAGGAAATTGACATCTCTCTACAAAACTACTATATACTCCACAAACCCTAAGTTAGACATCTAAGCCATTTTGTGTATTCATGGGATCCCACATGGAAGAAAGCATGGAGAAGGGTGATAATAAGGTGATAAGGATTAAAACACTCCCTCCTACCCACTATACCATTATTTGTCACATTGTGTGGGAGAATCGATCCATTTTGAATCCTAATTTTTTTTATCATTAAGTGTGTTTCTCATTCCCTCATCAAAAAACTGTACAAAGGGGAGTTTAAGCTCAGAGGTCTATCTATAATGATAAACAAAAAAACCTATCTATGCAGGCTTCTATAGTCACTTTCTATGCATCGCCACACTTTAAGTGGGCTTACATCAATTTCATCAAAAATGATCTGGTTCCTATGAATCTAGATATGGTAAATAGCAAGGATGGCTAACAAAGCCTCATTCATGTGCTTCAATTGGTGTAGCTCTTCCTTCCTGACGAAATCAAGAGGTATCAGCTGAGTGACTCTTCTCCATATCTCAATTGCGACCTCACAATGCCATAGGATATGGTTCATAGACTCCGCATTTCTTTTGCATAGGCTGCATCGGGATGCAAGGTTGAATCCCCATCTTTGCAACATATCTTCAGTAAGAAGCCTTCCATGCATGACCTTCCAACAGGTAATAATTGCACGCATGGGAGCTCTAGATTTCCACAGCCAGGAAGCCTATAGAGGTGCTTCATGTTTATGTCTGTAGAAATTCCACGCTTCCTTCAGAGTGACAGTCTTTAGGTTACCTAGCAAGCAAGTGTCTTTCCTCTTCTCCCACCTGAACGTTATGGCACACCTGTATAATGCTTTCCATTCCTCTTTTCACCGGGATCTTCCACTTCCTGTCGCTGATAAGGTTGCATAGGTAGCTGTTAGGACCCAATTTTGTTTTTAGTTGGAGGTACCCTGGCTCGTTAACGCACTGCTCAAGAAAACAACCATCAACCCAGGGGTCTTTCCAGGTCTTCATAGTGGAACCGTAGCCAATTTTGAATCTGACATGAGGTAAACACTTATCCCTAGCTTTAAGGATGTTCCTCCACATCCAGCTGGTAGTTTGTTTAGCCTTACATGACCAAACAGATTCCTCTTTGATATATTTACTATGGATCCAATGAATCCACATGGTTGATTTGTTCTTTGCAATATCCCATAAGTTCCTGACAAGGCCCACATCACTCCAGTCTTCGACTTTCCTTATACCCAACCTGCCTTCGACTTTGGGTCTACAGATTGTATCCCAGGAGACTGCATGGATGTGCTTGCTAACCTCTTTTTCCCCCCAAAGGAATTACATCAAATAGCTTCAATTTTAGTTTTCATAGCTTTAGGAAAAGGAAACACCCCTATCCAATACATGTAATAGGCTGTGAGGGTTGAGATAATCAGTTCCAACCTTCCTATCATTGAAAGGAGTTTGGTTTTCCAAGACTCTAGCTTTGTCTTGAACTTATCAACAAGTGGGTAGCACATCCTTTTCGTGAGCCTACCTGCAAACAAAGGGACTCCCAGGTATCTAATCGGGAATTCAGAGCATTCTACTCCCATCATCAAGCTTATGGAAGGAGGTACATTTCTGCTTAGAAATAGTTGGCTTTTTGTAGGATTGAACTCCAGTCTAGAAACTTCCTTGAAGCGTTGTAAACAACCCTTAATGCCTGCAATGGTCTTCGCCGTAGCTTTAGTAAAGACCAACAGGTCATATGCAAACAGTAGGTGGGAAATGGCAATATCTCCACTTTCAAGAGGTTCTACTTCTTTCCTTCTTACTACTTCATCAAACATAGTAGTGAGCCCTTGCATCCCAAGGATGAAAAGGTATGGAGCAAGTGGATCACCTTGCCTTATACCACTAGTAGTTTGAATAATATCAATAGGGACGCCATTAATCAGAATCTGACAAGACGCGGTATCCATGCATTCTTTAATCCATCACACCCAGCAATCAGGAAAATCCATAGCTTGGAGAACTTTGATTAGGTATCCTCGGTCTATAGAGTCATAGGCTTTACTCAGATCGGCCTTTAAGCAAAGCTTACTACCGACGGTAGCCTTTCTGAAATCATGGACCAATTCATTTGCGAGGAGTATTGCATCTGATATCCTCCTCCCTTTGACAAAAGTGCATTGGTTTAGGCTAACTAGGCTAGGCAAGATCTCTTTCAGCCTATTAGCCAAAATTTTAGAAATTACCTTGGTGATGAAGTTGTAGAGTGAGATCGGTCTCCACTCCCCAACTTTGGTTGGTTGTTTGACTTTGGGTATAAGAGCCACGTAGGACTTATTCATCTCCTTCAGCATTCGCCCTTTAAGGAAGAAATCCTTCACTGCACAGTAGACATCCGCGCCAACAATGTCCCATGTTGATTTAAAGAAGTGTGCATTCATCCCATATGGACCCGGAGACTTATCATCATCCGCTTTCTTAATGATATCAAAGATCTCCTCATCAGTAACTAAAGCACACATGGCTTGTTTTTGGGCTTCGTTCAGCTTAGGTAGGTTTTCACCTCCAAATTTCTTGTTACTACCAGGAGCATTGAAAATTTTATTGTAGTGGCTAATGAAGGCATCCCCAATAGCTTTCTTGTCACTGATTTGCTCACCATCCACTTCGAGCACTCGAATCTGGCTCCTCTACCTTCTAGTTTTCAGAGAAGCATAGAAGAACTTGGTGTTTGAGTCTCCATTTTTAAGCCAGAAAATCTGAGATTTCTACCTCACCAGGGATTCCTCTATATATTTCGCAGCAAGTGCTTCCTCCTTCAAGGATTTAGCAATATCCCATAATAGCTCATTATATGGGTCCTTATCAGCTTTATCTTGGGCTTTTAGAGCTTCCCTTTCTTTGTTTTTAGCCGAATCGTTCAGGTCCCCGCTTCTCTCCCAGTTCTTGTTTTGAAGCTTCCTTTTCGTGATCTTGATTCTTTAGCAAAGCCTGTACATATGATTACCTTCAACCTTAGTTCTCCAAGCATCTTGGACCACTTCCTGAAAACCAGGTATGCTTGCCCATGCATTGAAGTACCGAACATGATATTTATTTTTTTGCCCTTCTTCTTCCAAGTGGATTAGTTGAGCATGGTGGTCACTGTAGATTAAAGAGAAGATCTCAACCCAAAGGTTAGGATATCCTCAAAAGCTTTGACTAGTCAAGAAAGTTCTGTCGATTTTTCTCCTTGTATTGTTCAGGCCACTTTGTTGGTTATTCCAAGTGAAGAAGGCACCTTTAGCTTCCACTTCAATCAGATTGAGGTTGCCCACAAACTCATTGAAATCCCTCATCGATCTAGCTGAGGGTGATGCTCTCCCTTTCCTTTCTTCAGCTTTTCTAACAGCATTGAAGTCCCCGATTATAACCCAGTTTCCTCTAACTGAGTTACTGATGGTTGTCAGGTCCTCCCAGAGAAGCACCCTTTTGGTGTCATCATTATCACCATATACCACAGTGATGTTTAAGTTTTTATCCTCGTAGCTCAGACATAAATGAAGGAATTGTCTGGATTGGGCAATAATTCTGATGTTGATATCATCACTTTCCCAAATGATAAGTATCCTAACCTTCTTGCTTGAGTTCGAGTTGTCAATCCACTTTTCTACTGGCTAGGTTTTCTGGACATCCTTGGCAAGTCTCTTCCTTTTTATTTTTACTTCTGTTAGAAGAGCCACATCAGCCTTGGATCTTCTCATTTCTGCTCGGATCGCGTCCTGTTTCTCCCAGCAGGATATGCCGCGGACGTTCCAAGCCATCACCGTGAGCGTGCTACCCATTTGACCTCTGGATTGGCACGCTGCCAGTCGAGGCCATGGTTTCAGTGTTGTTCTCATATTCACCAAGTGATTGGAATCTATTGTTGTCCTTCTCCTTCCCCGTGGGGGTCTTCTGTCTCCTCGTCCTTCTCGGACTGATCGTTTTTCTCGACTTCTCGAAGCTGTCCTTTTCATTAATAGTGCTTGTCTTGCTCGGGATGGGGTTGCTACCTTCTGAGGAGGTGTTTGCTACTTGTTGATTCTGCTCTACGTCCACAACGACCGGAGTAGTAGGCATCGTCTCAACATTATTCATTGGGGAATTCTTTCGAACAACCTGGTTGTTGTCATTTCTCTTCTGTAGTTGGTTTGCTTGTTGATCACCTGCCTTTGCAGGGACTTTACACAAGCTCTTCTCATGACCAAAACTTTCGTAGTGTGGGCATTTGATGGGGATCCACTCATACTCAATGCTGACGGCGTAGTCACTGCCTTTGTCCGTCTGCAGTTTAACTGCCTTCGGGAAGGTGGAGTTGGCACTAATCAGAACATTAACACGAGCGTAGTTGACCCTCAATTTGGCCTTCATTTGGCGATCCAAGCATTGCGGTCTGCCCAGGAACGACGCAATGTGAGCAATCATCACCTTGCTCCAGAGCTCAAGTGGGAGGTTGTGAATCTTCAGCCATACCGGAATGGAGGTAAACTTCTCCTGTTCCAGAGGCTCTCCTTTCTCCCATTTCTTCAGGACCATCGACTTCCCTTTCACGTACCACGGGCCACCTTCAAGGGCATTGGCGAGGTCTGAATCCTCCTTGAACTTGATGATGAAACTTCCGCTTCCTCTACCCATCACCTCCATGGGACCAGTCGGCTTCCAGAGCTTGATTAGGTAATCCTGCAGGGTAGGTATGTGTGGCTTAAAGCCAATAATGTAGCTCGTGAGCGTATTCCTCCATAGCGGCGTGTTCTCATCCACCATCGTCTAAGGTATTATGATGGTGTCACCTTCGAGTGTCAGGAGTGTTTTCGGTAGTCTGGTTTCCACATCCCCCACCGAGTTCTTGAATACGGCAGACCAATCCTTCGGCACACTGGAAACTCTGACCTCCTCTGCAACATAGCTCCGACGTTGAGGTCTCCTTCCTCCTTGATTTGAGGTATGTCGCTGGTCCTCGCCTGCGGCACCGCCAGCGCCCCAGAGCGCGGCCCCATTGCTGATCTTTTGAATCCTAATTATATGTGTGTGTATATATATATTTTTTTCCTTGTAATGATATCCATGTGAAGATACAAGAGATACTCTCTTCTAATTATCCCCTCAAGACATGGGAAACTATAAAAGATACTCTCTTCCAATCACCTCATCCACACATGGGAAACGAGTAGAAAGTGATTCCCATTTAGTTCCCATGTTTGTTGCTTGGTTTTGTAACATTTATCTTTTGCATAAGTTATTGTTCAACACTGGATGCATGTCTAGGTCAACATTAATTCGATGTATCCCCACTACTTTCATTTAATGATTAGAAACTTTTACGTCCCTACTCGCTATATCTTTATAAATCTAACTTTGGAACGAATGACTTTGTTAATTGGTTAACTACATGTGGTAGGATTATAAGACTATTTAGGGTTTCATTGTTCTTAGTTGGTGAATTAGTTAATGATAATAACTATAATTATATTTAGTTTTAACTATGTTTTTTCAATAGATTGTATGCCCTTTTGTGTAGTTCAACCCAAATCGTATATACTTTACCCTGAAACCGTAATGATAATAAAGTTACATATTTGTTGATTTCTTACTTTTCAATTGTCTTCGTGGACCAGCCTTGCGTACCATTAATAAATAACCATATCACATGTATTCGTTGATCTATTTGGATAAGGGAGTGTACTTTAAGTAACTATATGAACATGATTCTAGTGGTACTTCTGCTAGAAAGTTGATCCGAGGGTGAAGGTGTGTCAAGCGTCATTTTCGTGAAGTAGACTTCTCACCCTCATATGCAGAAGCTTTTTGGGGTCTCTTTTCCATATTCAATCAGTTCATTTAACTTAGATACTATCTCCTAGTTCTAATAAGAGAGCATGATTAAATTGTTTATTGGACCCTATAAGTAGTTCGAAAAAAACATGTGAATGGAAACTGATAATCATAGAAAATTGTGATGATTGTTTTGTTACAAAAGAAAAAGTTGTAGACTATGTTCTTGTGCTCAAAGATTAGTGATTAATGACATTGTTTGTGTCATTCGATCTTCTAGTGATGCATGTCATGTCTATTGTTGATGGATGCATACCAAAGAATGTCTTCGGCATGCCAAAGACTAAGCCCATATATTTTTTTTTGGTTAACCAAAAAGAAAACCAACATCTTACAAATTGGCCCCTGTGTTAACCCTGTCTTTGTGTATTAGTTCCTCGAGGAAAGTCGGCCATGCAGTCATGCTGAAATGCCCACCAGGTTCCTTCAAGAACCATTTTGCCAACTTGTCTGCAGGTTCGTTTGCTTTCCTTCCAATCTTGTGTATCTGCACCACCTCACCTTCGCACTTATCCTGTTGGATTCTTCTAACCTAGGATGTACCTTTGTTTGGGCATGTACTAGCCTTCTGAACGAGATCAACTGCAATTTGGGAGTCCGTAGCAAGTTCACAGTGACCCAGTTTATCCGCAGCTATCGCCCTTAGTCCAGATAGGATTTTGTTACTATACCATTTAATAATTAATTCATTCTTGATCGTAAATCCAGCAACATAAACTATTGAGCATCATGTTATTTAAAGATCAAAGGGATTTTAGAATCGTTGAAAACCCTACAATAATAGGATTGTTTCTGAAATTTTGATTTCTTTGGTTATGTTCAAATCTAATAACCTTTATAATTTAATGGACAAGGGGGCATATCCTCCCCCGCCTAAATATAGGATTAGTAAATGATTCGAGTTATTGGTGTGTATGTTATTGTATATTGTTTAGTGTCATTGAATTGAAATTTCATGTGTTTCAATGTACAAAAAGTTATGTTAATATGGTAACATATTTTTTGGTTAATAAAGTATCATTATTATTATCATTAACTCATTTATGAATTGGTATAGTAGTAATTATCACATATTATTAGAGTGTGACGGTTTGAACTCTCGGGTTTGTCTAATTGCAGCATTTGATAACTGGTGTGCCACTGCTTTGGTGCGGTGAGATGGGCCACCACAAGATTTTTGTCTGGTAGAAACAAGTTACCGGTGAATGCTGATAAATGCTAAAAATAATATAAATTTAAAGAGGTGGGTGATATTGTGTTTGATAACAACAGTTACGAGCGATTACAACCTATCCGACCTCGCCCTATCGCTGTGCGGGCAATGGTACTGCTTTACCAAACTAAACAAATATCTTATTATAAGGGAATATCGTCTGATGAGACGGTTATCACCAATTGCGTCTGTAGAGATGGGGTTTTGCAATATACATTTTGGGTGTCAATTCCATAATCTGCGAGGGTTACCTCCGTCTCACACGCGTATTATGTCAGAACGATGATTTTCACAACACAAGAAGTTTCTTGTAGTGATTGTTGTGAAATTTCCATTTCATTTCATATGACAAAATGTAACGTGTACAATGCAACATTATCGGTTTCACAATGACCACACGGGGAAATGGTAAACTTCCACTGTATCGTTTCCCGGGAAAGGATGTTATCTAAACCGGGGCCTGGGGGCCACAAGCACTTTTTTATCAGTGTTCTTTCGTGAGTTATGGCCATACTTGATGTGTGTTCTTAATTTTGTGCATGACCTCCACACGGAATCCTTTGATGGCTACGACTTGCGCAATTGCCATGCATATGACGAATATGCGAAGATAGAACAAAAAGAGTAATTTATTGCTGATTGTATTAATAGGATACGAGTAAAATAAAACGGACGCGTTTTGACGAGAGCAAGATGACGGAAACGTAGCAAGATGATTAATGTAGTTCGGTAAACATCACTTGTATCGTGAACGGTCTTGATCACTCTTGCTTTCTTAATCAAATTGTTTGATTGTCAAGCTAGCGGAATAAAATTCTAAGGCTGTTACTGACGTTTGTTTTTCGCTGTTTGGCATTTCTGGTGAATTCATATGTGGACTAGAACCGTCTGAGTTCTGATTAGTTCTGGATCTGTGTACAAATTACATTGTTATAGTTTCAAGCCTTGGTTATGTAACTTACTTATGAAAAATGTATATAGATTACCCTAGTTTCCTTTGCTGTTGAGAAGATTCTGGGAAAGCATAACCGAATCTCTAAAACAGAACCCATGTTAAGAGAATCTCACCTATTTAAAAATAGAAGTGGTATTTTCGAGGATTAACACTAAACATGGTGTTTTATATATCCATTTATTCATCTCTTTTCTTAGGAATCAAACAATACCTCCATTTTGTAATGAGTATACGATCGAGTCCAAGTAAAAGTGGTGGGGAGCCGAAGCGTCGTCATACTGTATCAAAAGTTTTCTATTGTCAAGTGCAAACATTGGTAGTGTTGGGTAAATATTATTTTAGTAAAGAAGTTAACACAGAGAATAGCAAAATTAATTTTTTAATGAAATAACACATAATGTAAATGGTACGTGTATGTGTACAACACGCTGTTGTTTTTCTTGATCTGAACCATTTTTTTAGTACTGTAATATATAGGTTAATGATACTAATTTCTATTTGTTTAGCATTAAAAAGATCGACAGAACAGTGCATTTAGGTTTTCGGCACCGTACCGATTTTTTATATTATAATAATAGGTTAGTGTTAACGATTGTTGCATCCTTACTACTAAATTATAGGTTATTTGTACTTTGTTTTAAATTCTCGGAACATACTGATTTTTTGCGTGCGACCACACAAAATATTCATAGAGGTATAAACATAAATAAGTAGAGTACCAAAATGTGTTTTCATTCCTCTCTTTGTACGCACCTCCGTCTTCTTTTCTTTCCTACATTGTTGTTTTGTATGGAGATAATGTATTATCACATGAGGTAGTGGCATTGCAAATGTTGAAGAACGATATTGTAAGCAGAATATATTGAGATGTATGCAGTTTGTATATGGAAAACTCACTTTATTATTTGTATCGGCTGCAAATTGAGGAAGAAGCACCACACGGATACCTGATGTTCCATTCATGCATCGGTCATTTGTAAGAGTTGACTGGGGAAGTCGTGCATGCTGTAATCCGGGCTGGAAAGTCAGAATCAGGATGCATAGGCAGATGCATCTCAGGAGCAAAATAAACGTACAAGAATGTCAAAAAGTAGATTGAGGAATATGAGAAGTGCGGGAGACTCCAAATGCATAGGACATTTTTTGCATGACCGCGTGGTGCGTCTTGTATCCAAAATTGTCGTCTCTGTTCACAAGTCTTCGGTGTAGGCGGAGTAAGGTTGACGTCCAACACGGGTCAGACTTGGTTTTCTAAGAGAAGATGCTAATGATCTGTCAACAAGGATAAGTACCTAAAAATGTATGACAACAATATTCCAGCCATGGCTCCAGCACATCTCTAAACGGGTCCTGTTTCGATTCACTAAAGGACTCGAGTGTTCAGACTCCGTACACGATGAAGCCGTTCTGAACAAATGTGTACGAATTTCGTATGTGGAATTCTATTTGTGCACATTATCGCGATGGTTGCGTTAGAAATGGAGATTGATTCGAGAAGAGAAACCCTAGGCGGCGAATTGCAGAGAAGAGAGGAGGCGATGAGGGGAGTGAAATCGAGAAGGAAAGAGGGAGAGAGAGCGAGGCCTCGGATGCGAGAGAAAGGATTTGAGAAAACAGAAAATGTAGTTTGTATTCCGCGCTACCCCTTAAAAGTGACAAAGTCCTTTTATACATTGCTCTTTGAATGGATCTGACTAAGCTGTCTAGGGTCCATTTACATTGACTGAGACATATAACCAAATACTATGTAAACGTGACTCATGTTACTAGCTTAGCCAATAACGCCCCCCCCCCCCCCCCCCCGCGCAAACTGGGTGTGGGCACCAGAAGTCCCAGTTTGTGTCGTAGAAATCGGAACTGAGTCTTCAGAAGAACTTTCATAAATATATCTGCAGGTTGTTGGTGTGAAGTTGTGTGAGTTGTGACTATGTGTCCAAGAGCAACCTTTTCTCTAATGAAATGGTAATCCAGCTCGATGTGCTTGGTTCGAGCGTGGAAAATCGAATTCATAGTGAGCTGAAGAGCGCTAAGATTATCACAGAACAGAGTTGCTGGTTCCAAGCTAGAAAAACCAAGATCACGAAGGAGAGAGGCAATCCACGTCAACTCATCAACAGTGGATGCAAGGGATCTATACTCAGCTTCACAGCTTGAACGAGCAACCGTACTCTGCTTCTTGGCACTCCAAGAAATACAAGTATTCCCGAAGAACACACAGAAGCCTGTAGTGGACCTTCTTGTCGAGGGACAACCGGCCCAGTCCGAGTCACTAAAGGCTCACAGGTGTAGATTAGAGTTACTGGAGATAGCTAAGCATAGGGACAAAGTGCCCTTAAGATATTTGAGAATCCATTTGACCAGAAGAAAATGGGATTCTGTTGGTGAAGCAAGGAGCTGGCAAGCAGTATTGACAGCATAAGCGATGTCCGGGTGAGTAATAGTAGCGTATTGGAGACAACCAACTAGTCGTCGATACTCTTATGGATTGGTGAGACAGGGAGAGTCATGTATTTTATGAAAATTGATAGCAATGGGTGTGGAGGCAGGTTTACCGTCACGCATGTGAGCTTGATCAAGTATTTCAAGAATATACTTTTCTTGACTCAGGACTGCGCCTGCAGGAAGAAAAGAAATCTGAATGCCCAGGACGTATCCCAGGTCGCCTAGAATGCGAAGATTAAAAGTAGTGTAACGAAGTCTGAAACTAATGAAGAAGATCGGGATTATTACCCGTCAAAATTATGTCATCGACATACAGCAGTAGATAGAGAACATTGTTGTGTTGTTAGAATACAAATAGGGAAGGGTCAGATGTGCTGCAAGTGAACCCATAAGCAAATAGAAAATCGCTTAATTTATTGAACCATGCACGTGGAGATTGTTTGAGTCCATAAAGCGCTTTGTGTAACTTGCAGACGTGATTAGGAAATTGCTTGTGTTTGAAGCCAGGTGGCTGATCCATGTATATTGTTTCTGTGAGATCGCCATTGAACAAAGCATTACAGATATCAATTTGAATCAATTTCCATTTAGAAGAGATGGCAATAGTAAGAACTACGTGAATTGTGGTAGCTTTGACAACTGGACTGTATGTCTCAAGACAGTCAACTCCAGCTTCTTGACTAAAGCCTTTAGCAACTAAGTGTGCTTTAAGTCTATCAAGTGAACCATCAGCTTTGAGTTTGGTTTTGAACACCCGCTTACAGCCCACGACATTGTTGCTAGGAGGTCGTGCTACTAAAGACCAGGTGTTGTTAGAATATAACGCCTCGAGTTCATCCTTCATTGCTTGACACCAGTTAGAGTCTTGTAAAGTAGATTTAATCGACTTGGGTACCATAGGAGTCAAAAGTGTAGTGAGGGCATATTTTGGATTAGGCTTAACAATGCCAGCCTTACCTCTGGTAGTCATTGGATGGATGTTTTCTGTAATGGGTGTGGCAGTGGAATTTGATAACTTGAAGGAGACGGGCTCAACAGGTATAAGAGCTGAAGCTGTAGAGGTACCAGTGTTTTGTAAAGAGGAACTCTCTTGCAAGTTATTGTCTAGAGGAGGGAGAGTTGGAGAGTGTGTACTCTCTGGAATAGACTCGTTACTGTGTTGGAAAGAAGACTGCTCATGCAGAACGGTGTCTGGAGAAGTGATGGAGGGAGTAGGAATCGCATACTCTGTTACAGGAGTGCCATTAATGTCTGCCACAGAGCTGGTGGTAGCATAACCATTGTGCTGAGTGGTATGGGAGTGTCGAAAAGTAGTGGATGAAGGGAGAGAAGTATCATCAGCAGATGCATCAGAGGCATTTAAGAAAGTAGAAAAAGTTGTTAACTCTCCAAGTGCAACATTGGAGGTAACATGTTGTTTGAAGGGAAAGATCATTTCGTTGAACACAACATGTCTGGAGAAGTAGATGCATCCTAAAGAAATGTGAAGACATTTGTATCCTTTATATGTGTCACTGTATCCAAGAAAGACACAAGGAAGTGATCTGGGTTTAAGTTTGTGTGTTGCATAAGGTCTTAAGCAAGGAAAGCAGAGACATCCAAAAATCTTCAGGGAGTTATAATTAGGTTGTTGTTTGAATAGATTATAGATGGGAGATAAGAAACTGTGCACTTTAGAAGGTAGACGGTTAATTATATGTGTAGCAGAGGCAGACGCTTCAACCCAATAACTGGTAGGCACACCTACATCAAACATCATAGCAAGACCAATTTCAACAATATGTTTGTGTTTCCTCTCAACTAGTCCAACTTTCTCATGTGTGTGAGGGCAAGAGAGTTGATGAAAAATTCCTTCAGATAAGAGATATTTGTTCATAGCATCATTTACAAATTCACCTCCTCCATCTGTCATTAAGACCTGAACTTTGGTATGAAATTGATTGAAAACCAATTTGTAAAAGAACATAAAATACTCGAGAAGATCAGATTTCTTCTTTAACGGATAAAACCAACAATATCCAGTGCATTCATCCACAAACAAGACATAGTAAGAAAAACCCTGTTTAGACAATACAGGAGCTTTGCCCCACAAGTCACAATATATATGTGCAAAAGGAATAGTGCCCTTAACATGCGTATTTGTAAAGGGGATTTGATGACTCTTTCTCATAGCACAACTATTGTAGAAATCAAAGGTTTTATTTGAAGACGAAATTATTTTATTGCTTTCCATGAATTTCTGAATATCGTGATTGGAATGTCCAAGTCTTCGATGCCATACTACAGATGTAGCAAGCTTCTATCCAACAACAACTAGAGCTTTAGGGCATGATGACTGAAGGACATACATGCCTTGCCTAAGACGACCCTTGGCTAGGGTTTGGTTGCTCTGTAAGTTATTAATTAGAAAAGTATCTTTGAAAAACATGAAATAACATGGATAGTCATTAGTTAATTGAGCAATAGACAACAGATTTCGTTTCATCTCAGGAACAATCAGAACCTTAGAAAGGGGAATGGGTGACGTATTTATTAGATAGGTGTTTCCAGTGTGAGTAATAGGTAGAAACGATCCATCCCCTATCATGATAAAGTCATTGCCTCTATAAGAAACTATATTTTTCAGGATACCTGGGTTATGAGCAACGTGATTTGTGGCTCCAGAATCCACATGCCACTCATTCATGTTGAAGTTGTTGTGATCCACAATGTGCATTGTAGCAAGAGCCTTAGTTTGGTTGGTGACAACATATTCAGTAAGGATCTTAGGTACTTCAGTTGACTAATAGTTGTTATTGAAGCGATGCCAACATTTATATGCCTCATGACCACGCTTCCTACAGATCTGACAGACCACAGGACCACTCTCTTGATTGTTCAGACCAGAAGGTCGGATGCTGGGACTGAAGCCTCGTCCATATGACGAGAAGCTGTAATCAGGTCTAGCACCGAGAACACTAGGATTTTTAGTAGTAGGCTGATGGATCCCAGGATTCTGACTAGCTTGTTGTTGTAGGCTAGGGCTCCACTGTTGGAATTGAGAACTTCCTCTATAATTGCCTCGACCTTAGTTCCTACTATAGTTGTTAGGGTTATTATAGCTAGTTTTCTGACCAACAAAGGCGAGATTAGGAGAAAAAAGGGATTCTGTTGTAGATCTCCTCATGTCGTGATCCTTAAGAAGAGAGACAACTTCATCATAGGCAGGAATGGGAGGACGCATCATAGAGATAGTGAAATTTTTGAAGTCGCTTCCTAATCCACTCAACAGATAATACACCTTATCATCATCAGACAGAGGCTTAGAAATAGAATGCAACTGATCACGTATTAGTTTGAAGTCTCAGAGGTAATCAGTAATAGACTTGTTTCCTTTTTGGATTCAACGGAGCTTAGTCATCGGTTCAAATCCCCTTGATTGCGTCGATTCACAAAAGTTTTTAGAAAGAGTCGACCAGATCTGAGAGGCAGTAGTTAAACCGACAACGACTCCTAGGACTTCCTCAGTAAGAGATCCCATAATCCACCCCTTCACAAGCCTATCGGTTCGCATCCACAGGGCATATTCGGGATTAGAGGAGATGTTACCTTCTTCGTCAATAAGAATCTTCTCTGGCACCTTTTCCGTTCCGTCGATGAATCCCTCCAGGGTGTTGCTCTCTATGAGTGCTCGCACCTGCACCTCCCAGTAGAGGTAGTTCAAATTCATCAGTCAGAGAGAGACGAAGTTGGCGATGTTCACTCCAGCAGAGAATGGGAACTTCCTGGAAGCTTTCGTCGGAGCCGGTGATGTCGTTTCTCCTTCGACAATAGACGATGCGGAAGCCATGTCTGGATCGAAAGCTCTGATACCACATTATAAATGGAGATTGATTCGAGAAGAGAAACCCTAGGCGGCGAATTGCAAAGAAGAGAGGAGGCGATGAGGGGAGTGAAATCGAGAAGGAAAGTGGGAGAGAGAGAGCGAGGCCTCGGATGCGAGAGAAAGGATTTGAGAAAACAGAAAATGTAGTTTGTATTCCGCGCTACCCCTTAAAGTCCAATCACAAAGTCCTTTTATACATTGCTCTTTGAATGGATCCGACTAAGCTGTCGAGGGTCCATTTACATTGACTGAGACATATAACCAAACACTATGTAAACATGACTCATGTTACTAGCTTAGCCAATAGGTTGTCCTTATTGGATATCCAGAGCCCACACGGCTATGGATTGAAATATCTACTTAGTATGGTGTCACCGTTGATGTCAGCATGACATTGTTTTGTGGTGAAAAACATGAATCTTGGGTGAAGAGTTGGAAATTCATGGAACAGGGTATCTACCTAAATTCTTACGTTAAAATAAGGAAAATCAATTTATAGAAACTAAAACCATGTAGCACTTGCAAGACAAATGAGAATTGGGAACTTGATTATAATCCGGTAAGAGGTTATGCATCCTACAATTCACACAAAAAATATATTATTACCAATTAGTTTTAAAACAAATTCAACAAAAACACAGTTGTGGTTCTAAAGAGGAAAGACTTTGTTAATGTAATAGACGAACCTTACAACAATCAGGTAAAAACAAAAACTTGGTGGTTAAATAGGCTTTCGACAGGGAAAGATGAATAGTGGCTCTCTGTATTGCACCCACATGCATGGCTGTAGTTCAACAACACCCCAGCATCACATCGATCATAAAGGGAGAACCAAAGCAAAGTTTCAGAAATGATGAATCCTATTTGAAGAATAGGAGTTAGTTATACAAAATTAGGTTCATTCTTTCTACAACACTACATGTCATTACAAGGATGACATGGAGTTACTTTTCCCAAGTGTGGGTATGTGAAATTGTGGATACCCAAATTTGAGGGTATACAAATTATCTAGCATTGTAAAGAAAAGGTCTCATGCTTACATTTTGAAACTTTCGAGTCATAGCGAAAGACGCCAGATTCATAGTCTACGGTCCTAAAAAGTTAGTTAGGATACATGAGATGGCCACATTCAGGCCTCCACATGTGAAACACACATCGTTGCCACACCTCAAAATAGTTGTTGACTTAATCTCGTATTTGGGAAGTAAAGGTGGTGGTGGAGTCATAATCTAAAGTCTCTTGGTTTTATTAATAAAAACAAGGATTCTAATCATAACAAACATTACATGATCTTAAATCCATCTCAACAAATGATATAGATGGAAATTGCATATTTTTATTAGTTTTATTTTAAAAGAACATATGAACAACCCATAGTTTTGAAGACAAAACCACAAGTAAAGGATTAGAAAAATAGGGTGCCAACATTACGTTCTCCCTAGGTGAATGTATAAGGAGGGATCATGAAGTTAACCCAAATAGTGAAGTATTTTCTTGGGGATCTATTAATGAATCAACTTTTAAAAATTATAATTATGGAGACATGGATATAATTGAAAAATCAATTACAATCTCAAAGGAATTTATACACCAAAGATTTCTTACAAAAATATGCAATGATCAGTTAAATAAAAATGTATCATGATTAGTTAAATAGATAAAAACTCAATAAAATGAAGAAAAATTTCTTTAAGATAATGAGTTTAATCGATGGATGAATCATATTAGAATCATGTGAAAATATAGATCTTGTAAAAAATGACTTTGAAGATATAGTAACAAATAGTAGCCCTTTGCACTTCACTTACATGCATGGCCGTGAATATCCTTACATCAGTGATGATATAGAAGATATATATCCATAAGTGTAAAATATGGTTTTTAGATGAGTTTTTTTATGTTCAATTATGTATCTAAATCTCAATACAAGGTTGTTATGAGATAATAGAAGTGTAAATAGATGTTGTTTGAGTTATGCAATAAATTCTAAGGAATATATATTATATAGCACTTTAAATAGCATGTGTATCATAGGCTTGCACTTGAAAACCCACAAGATAGAAAAAGAAAGTAAAACAATAAAAAATCCATATTGAATTACAAGAAGACATGCTAATTAGAATAGTGACAATTTATGCTCAAACTATAGAGACATATTTAAAATTTAGTTACTTATCTTCACATTACAAGGAAATGGTTTAAGTATAAACTTTCTTTTTGGTTTGCAGATAATATAGAATTGGATATTAGACAACGATCAAGTATAGATAACAATAAACACAAATTAACAAAACATTTAGACTATAACTAAAAAAAACAAAATTCACCTACACAACTTAAGAAACACATAGCATCGTGCATATCGTCATGATCAAATAACAAGATTAGTCTATATTTGGATATTAGAGTTGAACTAATAAAGTATCTTGAGGTGAACATACACTATGATGGAACAATACACCATTATATCAAGATACCAAAATACGGATCCAAATAGTTTTCAACTTCTACTTGATGCCAATAGGTGTAACACCCCACTTGTACCACTCTGAGTGGAAGCACATATATAAATTCACTTCAAGGGGGGTGCCACAATCATGATATTCATTGTGCAAAATAGAGTTTAAATAAACCATCATAGGATAATAATCACAATTTCTCATCCTCTAACCTTAAAAAAGTTTAGATGTACATAATCTTAGAAAAAAGGAAAAAGGATCAATAAACTAGGTATGGTTGGCACCCCACCGATTCTTTTCTCCTTGAAGGTCCTTGAGCTAGGATTTCCACTTCAGATTGCCTTCCCTCTTGAGCTATCTTCCAACCTACGGGCATCGAGCCCCCAGCCATGCCATAAAACTAGAGGTAAGTGGAATTGAGCATATTATATTTTAAATAAAACTTGAAAACTAAGAATGGACATTTAGCATTGAACATTGAAAAGACATATGCAATTTATTTAAGGTTAAAACTTTTATCTTAACCTATATAAGTGTCCTCGTGTTGCACATAGGTGCCTCTTCTCGTATGCACCAAAGTGCCTCTTAGGTTGCACCTAGATGCCTCTTCTCTTATGCACCGAAGTGCCTCTTAGGTTGCACCTAGGTGCCTCTTCTCTTATGCACCGAAGTGCCTCATCTCTTATGAGGAACTTATATAGGCCTACTTTTAACATTTTGTTTCTCTTAAAAACTCTTAACATCACTTTTGTCTTAATTTGTAACTTTATCATTAATGTTCATAATGGTTACACAACGTACAACATAAAACTCAATTCATCATAATTTTATTGACTTCAGCAATTGGAACTGTAAATAGTATAAACATGACATTCATTAAAATTCACACACACTATATATATATATATATATATATATATATATATATATGTGTGTGTGTGTGTGTGTGTGTGTGTGTGTGTGTGTGTGTGTATCTATATATATATGTATATATATATGTATATATGTATATATATATATGTATGTATATATATATATATATATATGAATCAAACAATTTATCTATCTTCAATTTGCATGGACCACTTACCTTTTCACTTAGAGAGTATCTTCTCTCTCTTCCTAGGTTGAGTAAAACCTAAACACGATCTTGGGGTTTGGTAACCCTAATTACCCTATTTAAATTACATTTCACATTAATATACATTTTATTCACAACATTTAAACCATCATTTATATTTCATATAAATCCAACATTTGGCAATTTATAAACTGACTCTAAAAACTCAATATTCATATTCCTTATGAAAAATCCTTTTCAAATCTTATTTATTCTCATTTTTCTGAGCATCCAACGATTTATTATGAATTTTAGAATATATGCCAATAAGAAAATAACAAGATGCCATGTAGGTGGTTGCTTATCCACTGGGACGTTAGGGCAATATGATGTGGACCAATCAGAGCTGACCAATCGAGCGATGGTTTCACCCAGGTGGATAAGTGGTCAAAGAAAAGGAAACACATGAAAATATATAAAAGCCCATACTCGATTAATCATTCCATTGAAGTTACAGGGGCACCAAGGTCAATACATGACCTGGCATGTAGCCCCTCGACCCATGGCATGAGAGCCAAAATCTGGAGTTTGATCTTTGATCACCACTCACACAAGCCAGTTGTTTGCAGTGACCTGAGACCTCAGATGACTCCTTTGCTTCAATGTGAAGCTGTCGAGCCACTGCTCAAGCTTGGAGGCAATCAGGAGCACCAAGACCCCTAGTATAGACATGATGAGGTTGTTAGAGGTGGTGACTCCACAATTTGGAGTACAAGAGGAAACAAGGAAAAAATGCCACATGAAGTCAAATCGAAGGAAGAAAGGAGGAAAGTGTGAGGGAAATAGGGATGAGTTTGGTATCGAAGTTTGCTGGAACATGGTGGAGATAGAGGAAAGCAATTTGAAATAACCCGCGTCAACTCAAGGTGCAAGATCATCAACCAAAGTTTCAGGGAGTTCCACAAAGGTCAAGCAGGCTCGCTCAAGAAATTGTCATCGTTGAAGGGGCCTTTGCGGCACCACGATAACTAGCACCAGCAAGGACCTTACAGGAGGTATATAGGGTACAATGTTTGGAAGCATGATGCAGTAAACCAACAATATATAAATGAAGAGCAGTGATCATGGATGCTTACAACACTCATGATTTCACTAAGGTGAACAAAGTCTAGAAAATCAGGTCATCGTCGGTGGAGAAGAAACGTGAGCAGGCCCTGGATTGTCGGGGCACAGGAGGGAAAATTGAGCAAGGAGGAGTGTAGGGTGGTGACGGGCAATGCTTTTAAGTACCTTATATAGGGGAGAGAGAGGTTGTGGCTCAGTTTGAACATCCATGGTGGAGAGGGGTTCTAATCCTAGATTGGGTGTTTCATGTACTAGGTGAGGGAGGGAACATGTTAGGGCTTGATCAAAATAGAAGGGAGAGGCGAGGTGAACAGTAAAGAAATCTCATGAAACCATGGAGTTGTGAGGGAGAGAGGAGTCCTAAAAAAAAACTAAGAAACACTCCATGTCTCGGGGAGGAGCCGAATGAATAGGATGATAAGAGAGTTATTAGATCAAATTCTGATTAAATGCCAACTGTATGATGCGTGTGAGAAAAGAAAAATCAAGGTGTGACCCATGACAATAGGGAATGATCTAGACTTTAGGCAAAATGATGATTTGAATGTATTGCAACATTAAATCCAATCAAAACTATATTCAAATGTTCCTTAGTTAATTTGATGGGTCAAACATGACCCAAACAACTTCAAATTTGAACTAGAGGCTAATTTGAAAGTCTAGAACATTCCTAGTCAATTAGATTTAAGATTTGTACACATTTTGGTCCACATTTTTTATAATGACCATTAATCTCAATTATAATGCATATACAGAATAAAATAGTTTGAAAATGCTTCTCTTGTTGAGTCCTTAAGTCAAAATTTGAAATATACACTATCACCCATCCAAGAGTCATATAAAACATCTTCATTCCATTTTTTAGTAATTTCTTGAAGGAGAGAGAAAATGAAAATTAGTGCCTTCAAATCTATAAAAAGGAAACACAAAACTGATTTCCCAAGTCTTTAATTTAAAATTTTGAAGTCTTTGCCTCTTATCTTTCTCTTTCTTCTCTTTTAAATTTATCTCATAGAAAATAAAGGGAAAAATCATTTAATATTAATTTTCAAATAAATGTAAGACATTATAAAGGAAAAAGGTGTCTTTGAGTTCCTTTTTATTTCACCTTGCCTTTTTATTCTAAGAGCAATATTACTTTGGCCTTTTCGCGCTAAAACCTTCAAATAAAATCTTCTTTAGGGAAAACCATATTAAAATTTTAAATAAACCCTAAAAATTCTGTGGTGTTACAATAGGTATAACGACCCGCACTTTTGAGTGTCTAAAAGACCTTAAAGTTGGAGATCGTCACTCATAAATTCCAAGATCAGATTCAAAAAATAATACAGAATAGTAAACAATTTCCATTACTGATCAAATATTTACATGTTTACATAAAAAGCTCCTCTAAGGAGTTACATAACTTTTAAATAGAATTAACTTTTACATGTGTGAAGATAAACCATTAAGACTAAGCCTTCATGATTAAACTGTAGTGTCTTCAACATCTTTATTTTTACCCTCATGTCCACGAATCAAGTATATCTGATACCTAAAATGCTGACAAATAAATACGTGATCAATATATTTATATACTGATATGTGGGTTCAAACAATAATCAAAAGTACACATATAACCAAAAATATTATCTTGAATATAAGAATATAAACTTGTTTTCATATTCTAACCCATATTTGGTCTACTATCTCAGGTGTAATCACTATCCCTCTGGGGCTCATGTGCATTACCCTTAAGATCAATCTAACCCATGGTTCATAGTACTATTATTTACTTTACACGGTACTCATAGGAACTTTATAGTTTGCAAGAAGTAAATAAGCAAGCAACTAGTTTATTTGTCATTCAACCTCATTGAGAAATGTCGGCAATCTCGAAATTCAATACATGTATTCATAAGTGTAACCATGTACCTTATGACATCACAGACATCATGTAGAATCTAACATATACTATAAGAGTGCATCCAAACATCCAAGAAACAAGCATATAATTGGCAAGTATCTGAAACAAAGCATATTACATATGTGTCACCATGTATTCACATTGTACTAAACATATCTTGATGCGCCCCTAAACTAGGGTTTAGGGCTACTTCGTGTTTGGACCAGGGATTAGGGTTACAAACCCTAATAGGATCATATTATGGTTTCTAAGATTACAATTTTAGTTATGCATTTTAGGTGAAACCCTAATCATCATCTTAAGCATATTAGATTACTCGTGACACCTAAATAATATTACTAGTCATTATGATTATAGCAAGATGTCTACATTGGTTTCAAAACCCTAAATCAGCACTGTATGAGATTATTAACCTAGAAACATAATTATCATGGATTTCCTTATTATGCATATCAAGATCAGGTATTAGCTTAACATAACCAAATCTAATCAATTAAGCATTAGATTAAGCAAAATCTAGGTTTTTCCTTACACTAATAACATTAACACATGTATTACACATACTTTTAGAACAGAAAGAATAATCAAGTTCCTATAGTATTTTATTTGGATTCCTCTCATTTTTCTGATTAGTTTGATATATAGTTTCACTATATTTTGAGTTATCAGTAATTAACTAAATTATTTGTGAGATAAGCAGATTCGACCAATTACACGATGACACATCAGCGTTTGTTGTACATTTATATGCCATGCTGGCCCAGGCTTGGCCAATGTCCAGCGGCCATCTTAGCCCAGTGCCAACAAGGCTAATAACTTAAAATAGAATGCAAAGACCATATTACCCTTACTTGGCACTTTAAAACTTAGGGGAACGCAAGTCCTTTTACTCGATCTCATCCCCCACATCGCGTCTCCCCCCTCCCTCTCAGTGATTGCATTCTCACGAGAGATGGGGCTGTCATCAGAGCCGAAAGGCAACGAGCCCCTCATGTTTTTTGATTCAGAGTGTGACTCCCCTCAGATATCATGCCACCTTGCCCTCCTCCTGCCCTCGCAGCGGCCCAAAAGGCACAACCATCGCCATGCTCTCCTTCCTCCCACCCGGGGCTACGCACGCAGGCTGCCATCTGTGGTGCTGACGCTATGGTTGCAGGTCTCTCGGCTCTGCCATTGGGCAATGCCCTTGGCACCCCGCCTCTTTATGAGGCTCCTTCAGCTCCGACCCACCATAGGCGTGCTGACACAACCACATGTGCCTAGTGTAGTTCGTAATTGGGTACAAACTGCGATGTAATCTGTAAACAGTAAATATTTTACCAGAGATACACTGAGGCGTGCAGAGAGCATTGTCCTTAAGAGTATTTCCACGACACTCAACGGTGAGCACCTGTGTGAAAGTCTACTGCGCGGCTACTCTCCCAGGATCCAACAGCATTTGCCGACGTGAAGCGCACACACGCAGTCATGACGACGAGCGAAAGGCGACTGATCGTTCTTCCAGTGGACAGACTGCAGGCGAAGGAGAAGAGAGGAAGAAGAAACGAGGTCGTCTGTATCGAACAACAGTGGAAAATAAACATAAATAACCAGGAAAGGAAGCGTGAAAGGATGCATTCATTTGCAAACACGGTGCGGTTTGGAACTACCAAACGAACAGATGCATTGCAGTGGCCCAGGTTAAAAAATGGTTCAGTGAACCGAAGGGCAAAACCAAGTTGGGGTCGCGCCCGCACAAGGGGCTCCGGGAGGCTGGATTTGCACCCCCCCTGCGCGCGGGATGCGACGTGCGCCGACGCGCCCGATGAAAGGGTTTCCAGATCGGGCCGGCCCAAACCCCATTGGCAAGGCCCACCATGCGCGTGCGTAGGGCCTATTTCCTTTCATTCCTCAATTGTACTATGGACAAGGGTCCATATATAAGGAGGAGGGAAGTCTCCAACACAAGCAATATGGGACTAAACCTTTATCCTTTTGGTTTGAAATACAGCAAAGAAGTATAACAATCCCCCACTATTTCAAAACAAACAATATAAAAACTGAGTTGACCACTGGAAGAACTTAAAAAAATGACATGCATAAGCTTTGGTAGAACTTAGTACTTTGAACTAAAGCATAGAGTAGATGTACGTAATCTGTAGAAGATTAGTGGAACTATGTTCTTGAACCAATTCCTCCTTTATCTGATTAGTGGTACATTACTCACATGACATTCATAAAATCAATTACCTTTCTTACGGATTGGCACCTTTAGGCCATGCACCTACTAGGAAAATTCATGAATGCTCTACAGATCTTCCCAAATCTCAACACGAGTGGCCCCACTCCACACTCATATAGTTGGACTTTCATCAAGCATATATTACAGTATATACACCACCATTAATGGCTATGAAATCCATTAAGAAATATATTCAACTGAATCATTGCAAATTGTTATTTACATCATAAGAATGAGATACATTTATTACAACACATTGAGTCATCCAGTGACTTCATTTTTCCCATTGAACCTTCGTCCCGGGATCACCGTTCATGAAGGTTGGGTATCCATCACTTCGACATTTGGTAAGGGAATAGTCCCATTCTCCTTGATGTATCGCTCACTAGTCTTTGACTTAATGGCTTTGTCAGAGGATCATCCAAATTTAATTCTGACTTTACATAATCCATAGAGATTAAGCTATCACATACAAGTTGTCTCACAATATTGTGACGTAGACGAATATGTCTACTCTTCCCATTGTAAACTTTGTTTTCAGCTCTTTCTATGGCAGCTTGATTATCACAGTGTATAAACATTGGTGGAGAAGGTTTCTCCCAAATGGGAAGATCCATTAGAACATGTCTTATCCATTCAGCTTCAGTTCTAGTCTTTTCTAAGGCAATAAACTCTGATTCCATAGTGGAACGAGCTATACAAGTTTGCTTGGAAGATTTCCAAGACACAGCACCTCCACCCATAGTGAAGATGTAGCCACTTGTAGATTTCAATTCATTTGAATCTGAAATCTAATTGGCATCACAAAATCCTTCTAGCACAGTTGGAGATCCACAAAAAATCAATCCATGATTAATTGTGCCTTTAAGGTATATTAAAACCATACGTAGAGCATCCCAATGATCCTTATTAGGATTTTGAGTATATCTACTTAATCTCCCTATTGCATATGCTAGATCTGGACGAGTACAATTCATTAAGTACATCAGGATTCCAATTACTTGTGCATATTTGACTTTTTGAACACTATAACTTTTATTTTTCTTGAGATTGCAATTAGGATTAAAAGGTGTACTTATCGGCTTACAATCAAACATTGAAAACTTATTGAGAATTTTCTCAACATAGTGTTCTTGGGATAGCATGATGCAATCATCATTTTTAAGAAGTTTAATTTCTAAAATTACATCTGCCTATCCCATATCTTTCATGTCAAAATTAGAAGCCAAGAAGCCTTTTGTACTATTTATTATATTAATATTAGTACCAAAAATAAGCATGTCATCTACATAGAGACATATTAACACAATATTGGTTATCGACTTTAGAATATATACATTTGTCTCCTTCATTTATATGGAATCCATATGATACAACGACCTTATCAAATTTCTCATGCCACTATTTAGGTGCTTGTTTCAACCCATAGAGAGATTTGATTAGTTTGCATACCATATGTTCTTTTCCCAAAGCTACATACCCTTCAAGTTGATCCATATAACTTTCCTCATCTAAATCTCCATTCAAGAAAGCAGTTTTAACATCCATTTAGTGTATAATTAATTTCTTAATAGATGCCAAAGCAATTAAAATCCTGATTGAAGAGATTCTAGTAACAAGAGCAAAGGTATCAAAATAGTCAATATCCTTTTGTTGTTTATATCCCTTGGCAACTAAAAGAGCTTTGTATTTATCTACAGTCCCATCTGTTTTCAATTTTCTTTTAAATATCCATTTACACCCTATGGGTTTAATACCTGGTGGAAGTTCTTCTAGTTCCCATGTATGATTAGATAATATAGATTCAATCTCACTATTAATTGCTTCCTTCCATAAAGAGGAATCAGTTGAATTAATAGCTTCATTGTAAGATTGAGGGTCATTATCCACTATAAAGGAATATAAATCATCACCAAGATTCATTTCCTTCCTCATCCTAGTGGATCTTCTAGGTTCTATATCATCCGATTCTAAAACATCATTAGAATTGGATGTACTTGGGATATTCTCTAAAATTTCATTTGAAGGATTAGCTAAGTTTTCTAAGGGAGTTTTCATAGGAAAAATATGCTCAAAAAATTCAGCATTTTTAGATTCAACAATTGTATTAGGTTCTACAACATTGTTTCCACTTCTAATAACCAAGAATCTATATGCGGCACTATTCTGAGCATAACCTATAAAAACACCATCTAGGGTTCTAGATCCCAATTTTTGTTTTTTAGGCTCAGTTAATAAGACTTTAGCTAGACACCCCCACACTTTGAGGTATATCAAATTAGGAGGATATCCTTTCCATAATTCATATGGTGTCTTATTTGTCTTCCTACTAGGAATGCGATTTTGAAGAAAACAAGATGACAAAATCGCTTCCCCCCACAAGTTGTTGGGTGCTCCTGAATTGCTTAAAATAGAATTTATCATCTCCTTTAGAGTTCTATTTTTACGTTCAGAAATACCATTTGATTGAGGTGAATATGGAGGTGTGTATTCATGTATAATACCATGGTTCACATAAAATTCATTAAAAGGAGAACAATCATATTCACCACCCCTATCTGAGCAAAGACGTTTTATTTTCTTATTGAGTTGATTTTCTACTTCTGTTTTATAATTAACAAACATTCCAAAGGCTTCATCCTTTGAATGTAGTAAATATAATTTTTTATATCGTGAGAAATCATCTACAAAAAAAATGTAGAAACGTTTCCCACCTCTAGATAGATTTCCTTTTAAATCTCCAAGATCAGTGTGAATTAAATCGAGCAATTCAGAATTTCTATGTGAAATTTGAGGACACGGTTTCTTGGTAGATTTAGTTTTAGCACATATTTGACATTTATTATTTAAATTAACAACACCATCAATATCCTTTAGTAAACCTAAAGATTTCATGCTTCATAAATATTTAAAATTAACATGTCCTAATCTACTATGTCATACATCAAAAGAATCAACGATATAAGCAGAAGGACATATTTCATTAGCAGAAGAGTTTGGTACATTCAACAGAAAGAGACCATTTGAGCAGTAACCCATGCCTAAGTAGTCCCCAGACTTGGTGAGAATGACCTTGTTTGATTCAAAGAACACTTTCACCCCAAACTTAACAAGTTGAGAAACAGAAATTAAATTAACATGGATATCTGGGACAAACAACACATCTTTGATTAGAAGAGTTTTTCCATAAGTCATCTTGATCATGACATTGCCCTTTCCGGTCACAGGAGAAGCAGTTGAGTTGCCCATGACAACCCGATGTTCCTCCTGTCCTACTTCAGTGTAGGTCACAAAGGCATCTATGTTGCCACTGATGTGGTGACTAGCCCCCGAGTCAATGATCCAATCATTCTGGTGGAATGATCCCATACTGACAATGCTGACAAATGCCACAAATACGTCCTCAGTAACAAGGTTGGTTGAAGGTTCCTTCGAATCCACTGCTTGTTTCTTCCTATGCCTGCATTTAGGAGAAGTATGACCAGGTTTGCCACAAACATAGCAAAAAACATTCTTTTTATTAATATCTTTGCTTCCTTTATATTTATTCTTATTTCCTTTCCCTTTCTTATTTTTCCACTCATTTTTATATTGATCGGTAGAAACTTTATTTTCTGTAACTTCATTATTAACAAAGTTAGCAGTACATGACAACTCTTTATTTAGTTCAGATTTTTCTCTAGTACGGTTTTGATCTTCAACTCGGATATGTATTATTACATCATCCAGTGACATTGTCTTTCTTTTGTGCTTTAAATTGTTCTTGTAATGTTTCTAAGAACCAGGCAATTTTTCAATTAAAGAACCCACAGCGAAAGACTCAGGAAGATCAATTTTTTCATTTTTCAAATCATCAAGTAAAATCTAAAATTCATGAATTTGAGTTGTTATATCTTTATCTTCAGTCATATGAAAATTTAGAAAATTCACAACATTAAATTTTTGGGTAGAAGCCTCTTCCAGAATATATTTCTTATTCAGACTTTCCCAAATTTTGGATGCAGTTTAATTGGAAAGTATGCGTCAAACAATTGGTTAGACAATGTACTTAGAATCACATGTCAATAAATGTGATTTGCTTTTTCCCAATCAACAGAATCATTTTCAAGTTTGGGTTCAGTTAAAGCAAACGAGAAATTAGAAACTTCTAAAGCAGTAATAATTTTTTCTTACCAACACCTATATTGTTGTCCATTAAACTGTTTAATTTTCGTAACATCAGGGATTGGTGTTTGCAAAATAGTAGAAACAGTGATGATTTGGTTGTTATTATTTGATGACGAGAGAAGTTTTTTCGTCTGTGTTGAACGACAGTGGAAAACAAACATAAATAACCAGGAAAGGAAGTGTGAAAGGATGTGTTCGTTTGCAAACACGGTGTGGTTTGGAACTGCCAAATGAACAGATGCATTGCAGCGGCCCAGGTTAAAAAATTGTTTAATGAATCGAAGGGCAAAACCAAGCTGGGAGGCCATATTTGCACAAGGGGCTCCAGGAGGTCGGATTTGCACCCCCCTGCGTACGGGATGCGACGTGCGCCGACGCGCCTAATTAAAGGGTTTCCGGACCGGGCCAGCCCAAACCCCATTGGCAAGGCCCACCATGTACGTGCGTAGGGCCTATTCCCTTTCATTCCTCAATTGTACTATGGACAAGGGTCCATATATAAGGAGGAGGGAAGTATCCAACACAAGCAATATGAGACTAAACCTTTTGCCTTTTGGTTTGAAATACAAGTATAATACCTAGCCGCAAAGTCCGAAGGTGGAGCTGCCATGCTTCATCCAGCATGGCCACCACCACAGCAAATACCGCCAGCCTGAAAGTAGGCAGCACCTCCTCTCCAGTCACCTTTCCCCTGTGATCTGGAGGTTGTGCCTCTCCTTATGTAGGTGTAACTCCCGTACGTACACCGCCCTATTAGCCTTCACTTTCGGCTCCTCCTCGCCCTCCCTCGGACTAGTTTGACAGAGGTTTCAGACCTCCACAAACTCTTCCATGATGACCCGACGGAAGGTGGGCTCTTGCTCTCTCCTTCCTGGCATACGGCTGCGCACGAAGCTCAGATGGTGTAATCCATCTCTGAAGAACCTACCTCGAATATCTAGGCCGCCCAGAGCTATCGGGGCACTCTACTTTGTAGGAGTTCACAGATGTCACCAGAAAAGATGGTGCTCAGACGTCTGTATGGGGATGACAGCAGTAAGCGGAAGATGGAGGGGACCCGTCCACCCTCATCCTTGACCATGGCCATGTTGTATCCTGTAGTCTGTTTTGTTTTCATCTGTAGGGTTTCACTATGTTCTACTGCGACTGGAGCATCTCTTGTGATTACCGTTCCCTCTGCAGTCCTCCACATATATATATGTATTGTTTGCTCATGAAACCCTTCCACAAAACCCTAAGTCCTTGGGACCAGTTTCCCTCATACGTGATTGCCAAGAAAACAAGTACTCACATATATTTCTTCCCAAAGGTAGATGGACTCCTTTCCTCATGAGAGTCCTAATAGCCATAAAATCATATCTATTTACACTACTACAGAAACAGCCTTTGGCGTCGGTTGTTTAACCCCCTTTGGCGTCGGTTTCTGACCGACGCCTATGTGGGCGCCGCTAAAGGTCGAACACTTCGGCGTCAGTTTTTTAACCGACGCCAATAGTCCATATAGGCGTCGGTCTTTTAGTAGATAACCGACGCCAAAAGAGTCCTAGATGACACTGTTTTCTGTGGCGCGAACCCTTTTGGCGTCGGTTTTCTATAAAAAACCGACGCCATACTTCAAGACGACATGGTCGTGCTTCCCTGCACGGCCGTGTTTAGTACTATAGGCATCGGTTTTATATGAATAACTGACGCCTTTTCCACCACGGCCGTGCTATCCTGCACGGTCGGGTTGTTTGTACTATTAGGCGTCGGTTTTTGTCCAATAACCGACGCTGTAGGTCTTTGCTGACGGTTTTCTGTAAATAACCGATGCCTATATCTATTTTTTTTATATCAGTTTGCAGGCCTGCTGTGGCTGGTCAGCAGGATGAGAACCTGCAGTTCAGTTTTCTGAACTGCAGGTTTACGACATCCATTGATATCAGCCTACAAACAGGCCACAAACCTGTAAAAGTCCCAAGGAAAATTTCACACAAGTAGATACATTCAGACATCAATTCAATTCTCACATTCACACATATAGAAACATTCAAATACATGTATTAACATTCAGAAATATTCATTTACAAAGTATCATTCATTATCGCTATCAACATCCCAATTATATCTTATAGTTGCCACTGCTTGTATGGCTTTTGCCCATTCTTCTCTTATTTCATCTAATGCTTCCATCGTATATGGAGCATGTATATTTTTTAAGCGTTTACCTATAGTGTGGTCAGTTTTAAACACCTGCAAAGAGATTGATATATATATAAGTAATAATATAAAAATAAGATTGATATATTTCATACTAACTAATGAGACTATATATAATACCTCATGTATGTTATCGATGTCCAATGCGGCATGTCGGATAATCATCTGCATAAATCGCATCACATAGTATGCGCATGCCCAGCCGTTGTCTTGTGTAGCGCACTATAAATTGAAACATACGAAATAATACAACTTAGCACAATTCACATCAATAATATATACATTGGAGTCGGGAACTTACTTGTACGTTCTGCCAATTTATTGGCTGGTTCTTTTTCCTTGGGACCGTTCCTCCAGCCTTTTTGAATGCATCTAAACCCCTACATGTTAATATAACACAGTAAATTGCATAAGTAAATAGTAATGTAATAACAGATGTTAACGGATACAAAAATGAAATATTTCTCACCAGAATAATGGCATTCTCATTACGTGTCCAATTTTAGTGTTTAATGTACTTCCCGCGGGATCTAGATAATAAATAGTGAACATCCCGGGGACAATAACTAGTAACTCCCAATGTTTACCGCTAGAGGTAAAAAGTTAACAATTAATAACTCAAAATGCACAATAAAAATGGATTTTTCTCAAGTCCAAATTATAAATAAAGTAAACTTACTTGACATTGAATGGAGCTATTATTATCGTCTTCTTTTTCTGACCAAAAATTGTAAAAGCATCTATACAGTATTGTTGAACACTATCGGGGTCTTTAGCTACCATACTAATCAATGATGGAATCAAAAATCCCACATGATCAAATGCAAATTGTTTGCATTGATCTTCGACTAAGTAGCTGCAAAATATGTATTACATATGCATTAATATATAAGAAACCAGATCACCGGATCTTACACAAGGTATATATATGTACAAATAAGATCTCACCTTATCCATGTCTCTATCATTGATGTATTCAGCCAAGCATACATAAACAGCTCAATAATATCTTGTATAAATAAAGAGCTATCGTATGATTGACCTGCATAATCTGCATCTAAAGAAACAATTATAGGGAAATGTATATTATGTGCCCGTAGCCAACATGCCATTCCCCTACAAGCAGGACCTAACGGGTATGTTAGGTCAGTTGGAACCCAACTTGGTAATGCTGGAAGTAGAGGTGGAGGCCTAGGTGCTCCTAGTGTCTTCTTTTTAACCTGTAAATATAATTTCAGATCAGTTGACCTCATATATACACATTAACAGTCTAAATCAATGTAAATCACCCTCTTTTATGTATTCTCTGTTCAGATTTGTCCTATAATTCCTAAGCATCTTTCCAGCGCGTTGCATCACACTTTTACGATGCAACTTCTCATCCAATGCAAATAGATTCTGTAAAATAGAAATGTTATTAACTAGTATCCAAAATAGAATTGCAAATAATAGAATTTGTAATCTACAAAATAGAATTGCAAATAATAATAAATCACACATAAATCCTTCCATATCAAGTCTTTTTTCCCCTGAGGAACTTTATGCCAGTTATCATACTTAACACCACAATGGCTCCGAGTGGTACACCCAAGATAGTTTACAAAATTATTGCGGTTCACTCCAATTGCATTTCCTCCATTATCAAACTCCACAACCAATTTGGATCCACTGCTTGATGGAGTTTATGATCTTCTTACCTTTTAATCTTATTTTTATAACTTATGGTGATGAGACCACGAGATCCGAAAGTTAGAACACTGGTATGGAAATGACATATTCTTGATGAGACCCCTAATAGAATTTTTTTGGACAGTTCGATAAGAATCCTCCAACACTAAGATACCAAGTTTGAGTAAAGTATAACCCTTATGAGATTTATGCTCCATAAGGACACAAATCCACATGGTCATGATTTAATCATTAAAATTAAGGAGTTGATTCCATTAAAAAAATGTGGTCTATGGCAGCGATCCCCAGACCCCAAGTATCTTTTAATATCAATCAACCAGTTTGATTTTTGATATTTTAATTTCTTATTTAGTTTGATCACTCGTTCAAATTGGATCTTAAATAGTTTTAATTGTGAATGGTTCAATATGATATACTTGAAATAAAATTATTCTTAAGAAACTATACCTTTCATACTAAGAATTTACTTTCTTATTTATACATCAGTTGTTTTTTTATTAAAGGGTTAAACTCCAAGCTTTCCTCCTAGTGAATTTGTTGTGCAACTATAGCACATAATATGTGGAATGGATAATGGAAAATTAGAGGTCCCCTAGTATTGGTTACCCCCACATGTGAAGTGTTGTTCTCTCATAGAGGGGAGAACACTTAGCACCTAGCTGCTAGCGAAGAAAAAATACTAGATTTCTTGTGTCAATATATAAATCATTTAATTTGAATAATTTTATATATTCATATTAGTTTTGAGAATCTCTTTACAGTTTCTACTTACCACTTTGAATTGGTATACCTTTTTAAAACTATCATGGTGTCTAGGTCGTCTTATTTTCCTTACCATACTCCACCAAGAAAAGTTGCATAGATTTGATTCCATTAATTTTATCCTAAATAGCTAAATAACTAAATTAAGTATCATCATTTTTAACTTATGTTTCCCTTCTTGGGGTCCATGTGTGGTTTCATTACCTTTGAGAATTCATAAATAGGTGATGTAAATAAGTCCTAGAAGAGACGTGCAAGATTTATCTCCTGTTGAAGAGTAGATAGGAATAATACCTATTCTTAAAATTTGTAATTATATTTGTAAGCTTTCATGATTCTGATGCAAAGTAGGATTCTAAATAGATTTGTTTATACTTTTTGATATAATTTTGTAAATAATTGATCATAAAGATGAAGTCTTTACAGTTAATGTCTTTTTTAGGTATTTAAAATTGACATGTCAAATAGTTGTTTTTACCACTAAATTCAAATAAAATGCATGTTGAAATGTGATAAATCTATGGTTAAATTTTCATAATATTTTGATGCTCCGAGAAGGATATATCTAGGTTTTAATATGGTAAAATAATTGCCATTTTGATGATAGATGGAGTAAGGTAAAATAAGTCTATCCTAAGTTTTGATGTGTAGTTGCAAGACTGAATGAAGGTTAACCACAAATCTTCAATTGAAGTGAACCTATCCTAGCATTGATCTTTTGATCATATGGATAAGATTTTTAGGTTAGCGGTTACTAAGCGCTATTAACTTCTTCAACAGAGTGATGCCCCTTTTCTTGTTAAGTGTTTGGTGCTGCGCATCAAGTTGCTCCAGTGCTTCAGTGGGTACATGTGCATCATCAACCTAAAATTTGACAAAAATAAACACACTAAATTAGCCCAATATAGAAATATAAGAGATATGACATAACTAGAAGATAATGAATTTTATAGAAATACAGGATATGTTTTTAGAACTTACATTGGTATCCTCACCATGCTCATCATGGACAACATGCTCATCATGGACTTCATGCTCATCATGGACATCATGCTCATCATGGTCAGCCATCTGAAAATGTAATTAAAAAGGCAAACATTTAGCATTTGTATTAACTAGAAAAAGGCAAACATTTAGCATTTGTATTAACTAGAAAAAGGCAAACATTTAGCATTTGTATAAACATACATGTCTCTAAAATTGTGATCTTTTATCAATTAACAATCCTTCATTGTGATCTCCGCGCACATATAAGTCATCATTAGCTTCAATATTTTGTGGAGTTGGCAACCCAACTGAGAATGGACTGGAGTCATCATACTTATCATAGTACTCTTCTTCATCTATAGGATCTTCAATGAACTATCTTTTACCATGAAGAACAACCGACCATTTATCATTTGCAGGATCATCGATATAGAATATTTGTTTCTCCTGTGATGCCAATATGAATGGTTCACCCTTCTCGCCAATCTTTTCAAAGTTCACCAAAGTGAAACCCAATTCATCCACTATAACTCCTTTGGTGTTATCAACCCAATTACATTTAAAGAGCGGAATTTTGAAATCTATGTAGTCAAACTCCCAAATGTCTTCAATGACACCGTAATATGACATTTTAGCTTCACGTGGACTCTTATCCTTTGCACTTGCAAAGTACATAGTCGACGCTTGAAGAGTGACCCCACTATTTTGGACGACACTCTTATCATCTTGGCGCTTTGTGTAATATGTGAATCCATTAATGTCAAACCCTTCATAAGACATAACATTCGGTTTTGGTTTAAAGGCGAGGCATTTGATAGTTTCTATAATATCATTTGGTGTTTGAGATAGTTGATGTAAGACTTTATCTTCAAACCACTTAGTAAAAGTCTTATTATGCTCTCTAGCAAGCCACATTGAACTTGCTCGAGGATGTTGTCTCTTTATGAAATTGGTATGTTCCTCGATATAAACACTCACTTCGTCCATATTGTGTAAAATATACAAGTGAGCTTGTACCAACTGCTCACGGCTGATTACTTTCACCCGTGATCCCAAAATTCCTTTGCCCTCCTCAATATTCTTGTCATTATCAGGAGTGTCATTACCACTGAGAAAGTCATTGCAAAAATCCATAACCTCTCTCGCCACATAACCTTCAATAATACTCCCTTCAGACCGATAACGGTTTCGAACATCACCTTTAAAAATGCTCATGTATCGTTCAAAGGGATACATCCAATGCAAGAAAACTGGTCCCAACATTTTCACTTCCCTAGTCAAGTGGACAACAAGATGTACCATGATATCAAAGAATGAAGGAGGGAAATACATCTCAAGCTGACATAGGGTAACAACCATATCTCTTTGCAAATTATCGAGAGTATCAGGGTCAATAACTTTGCTGCATAGACTGTTGAAAAAGAAATAAATTCTGGTAATTGCAAACCTTACATGCTTCGGCAATATATATCGAATTGCCACGGGCAATATTTGTTGCATAAGAGTGTGAAAATCATGAGATTTAAGACCTATCAACTTCAGATCTTTCATTGATACCAATCTACGGATGTTGGATGAGTAACCATGTGGCACCTTAACATTTACCAAGCATTCACAAAAAGTTTTCTTCTCCTTTCTAGACAACGTGTAACAAGCGGGAGGTAAGTATGTTCTTTTATTACCCATTTCACGTAATTTTGTTAATTCTGACCTTATTCCCATTTCACGTAGGTCCAGTCTAGATTTTATCCCATCTTTAGTCTTACCTGGTATATTTAACAGAGTACCAATTATGCTATCCCCTGGTATAGGTTTAGGTGCACTCCGTTCATCATTCCATCCATTGAATGCTTTGCGCTTCCTACGATACGGATGGAATTTTGAAAGAAACCTTCGATGACCAAGATATACAGTCTTGCCGCCATGTTTTAGTCTTATTGAATCAGTGTTTTCTTCACATATAGGACACGCTTTAGCTCCTTTGACACTATATCCAGACAAATTCCCATATGCTGGAAAGTCATTAACAATGCAAAACAACATAGCGTGCAAACGAAATGTCTCTCTTGCTGAAGCATCATAGGTCATCACACCTTCATCCCAAAGTTTCTTTAAGTCATCAATCAAAGGTTCAAGATAAACATCGATATCATTTCTGGGTTGTTTAGGGCCCGATATCAACAACGACAACATAACGTACTTATTTTTCATACACATCTAGGGAGGAAGATTGTATATAACAAGCATGACTGGCCAAGTGCTATGTTGGCTGCTTAATGTCCCGTACGGATTCATCCCATCTGTACAAAGCCCAAGTCTTAGATTCCTATCTTCTTCACCAAATTTGGGGTACAATAGATCAATCTTCTTCCACTGTGGGGAATCAGACGCATGTCGTAGGATCCCATCATTATTTTTCTTAACATTTGCATGCCACCTCAAATTCTTCGCATCTTTCGGATTTGCAAACAAGCGTTGAAACCGTGATATTATAGGTAGATATCACAACACCTTGGCAGGAGAACCAGTTTTGGACTCCCCCGAAGTCATCAATTTATACCTTGACGCACCACATTTTGGACAATCTTTCAAATCTACATAGTCCTTTTGAAATAATACACAATCATTCGGGCATGCGTGTATCTTCTTGGCCTCCATTCCCATTGGGCACAACATTTTCTTTACCTGGTATGTTGAGATTGGCAGCTTGTTTCCTTCAGGAAGCATTTCTTTCAACAAAGTCAACAATGAAGTGAAGCTTTTGTCGCTCCATCTATTGTTAGCTTTCAACTTATACAATCTCAACACAGCGCTAAGCTTCGTAAACTTAGCACAGCCTGTGTATAATGGTATCTCAGCATCATGCACAATGTTTCTAAAGATAGGAGGTGGATCGGTGTGCTCTACCCTACAACTATCCAGCATCGCATCAACGATGTCTGCTGGAACTGGTTCGTTCACATTTACGTCATCGGAGGCAATTTCTTCTTCCACCCAAGCACTGCTATCGACATCTACTGGTTTCGATTTTGAAATCTCTCCATGCCAGTGCCATTCTGTATAGACTTGTACAATCCCATTGCACATGACATGAGTTTTGATTTCCTCACCAGTGTTGACTTTCAAGTTGTTACCGAAATGCCTACATGGACAGTAGAACCTATCTGTAGGTTTTTTCCTATGTTCCTCGGCAAATCTAATAAACTGATCAAGACCAGATATAAACTCTGGGGTGCAACGATTACGAATGGACATCCATGATCTATCCATTCTATGATCAGAGAAAACAAGTATATATTAGGAAACAAGTATATATTAGGAAAAGATTAGGGTATACACTTACATCCTAAGTGTATAATGTGATGTCATTCTTATATATAATAAATGTGTACCACCTATCCCATCCTTGAACACCTAATCTCACTAGTAAGTGTATAATGTGTATTGGGTTTTCCAGAAAATTTCGGCAGCATTTCCCCGTTGTTCTCTAAGTACATATGTACTTAGAGAACAAACAGGGAAATGCTACCGAAATTTTCTCGAAAACCCAATACACATTATACACTTACATCCTAAGTGAGATTAGGTGTTCAAGAACAGTCCCAAACCGGGGACTATCCAAGATTTACTCCTAATGAGTCAATCTTGGACGGGTTTCTAGGCCAACAAACACATTTGATGTCATTCTTATATATAATAAATGTGTACCACCTATCCCATCCTTGAACACCTAATCTCACTAGTAAGTGTATAATGTGTATTGGGTTTTCAAGAAAATTTCGGCAGCGTTTCCCCATTGTTCTCTAAGTACATATGTACTTAAAGAACAAACGGGGAAATGCTGCCGAAATTTTCTCGAAAACCCAATACACATTATACACTTACATCCTAAGTGAGATTAGGTGTTCAAGAACAGTCCCAAACTGGGGACTATCCAAGATTTACTCCTAACGAGTCAATCTTGGACGGGTTTCTAGGCCAACAAACACATTTGATGTCATTCTTATATATAATAAATGTGTACCACCTATCCCATCCTTGAACACCTAATCTCACTATTAAGTGTATAATGTGTATTGGGTTTTCAAGAAAATGTCGGCAGCATTTCCCCGTTGTTCTCTAAGTACATATGTACTTAGAGAACAAACGGGGAACTGCTACCGAAATTTTCTCGAAAACCCAATACACATTATACACTTACATCCTAAGTGAGATTAGGTGTTCAAGAACAGTCCCAAACCGGGGACTATCCAAGATTTACTCCTAATGAGTCAATCTTGGACGGGTTTCTAGGCCAACAAACACAATAATAGATATGTACATGTTAGAGTTTCATCACAATTAATGTTAGGGTTTCATCACAATTGATGTTAGGGTTTCATCAATGTTAGGTTTAATCAAATAAAATTAGGATGCTAGAATTTACAAGTTTAAATCTTATTTCAACATGCATCAAAATTTACTGAATTAAGTCAAACATTAGGATTAGAAGCACAAATATATGCAAGCAAAAAATTTATTCATATCCTAGGATTTACATAAAACATTACATGAAAATTTGTTCATATCTTTACCAACAGCAAGCACGGCCATGGCTGTGTTGGCCTACCACGGCCTTGCTGGACAGCACGGTCGTGGTAGGCCAACACAGCCACGGCCGTGCTTGCTGCATGTTGGTAAATAGCTAGGGAGAAGGAGAGGTAGCGCAACCTGGAGCTAGTGTGGAGAGGACCGCCAGCGGCAGCAGCGTGTGGAGGAGCTAGAGCAGCAGTGGCAGTGACAACAACAAACGACCGGGGGCAGGTGGCGGGCAGAAGCAACTGACGGTCGGAGAAGCATCAGGCGCCGGCCGGAGAAGCACCAGGAGAAGAAGCAGCAGCGGCGGGCGGCGGGCAGCGGCGCCGGTGAGCAGAAGAGAACCAGAGCAGTGGCGGCGAGCAGCAGCAACCGACGATGGGTGATTTTGGGAGAACGACGGCGAGTAGCAGCACAGAAGAGAAGTCACGATAAAACAGGAAGAAAGGGGGAAGAGTCGGGTATCGGGTCTATTAAGTTGATCAACGACGTCGGTTATCTACACAACCGACGCCTATTATGCTTTAGCGTCGGTTGTTTGAACCAACTGATGTCCAATTGGATGATATTTTCACAAAAATGTTTGGCGGGAACCACTTTCAGCGTCGGTTATAGAAGGTTAACCGACGCTGAAAGTGACATTTTTCGCGCAAATTTTCATCGCGCATAGGCGTCGGTTTCTATCTACATAACCGACGCTGAAAGTGACACTATTTTTTTTGCTCGAAAATTGGATTTCGCGAGCAACTTTAGGCGTCGGTTTGTTATTAACAACCGACGCTGTATTCAAAGCGGTACCCGTGTCTGGCTGGTCTTCGAATATAGACGTCGGTTTGCCTAAATAACTGACGTCTAATATTTTAGGCGTCGGTTTTCCTAAAGAACCGACACCCAGAAAAGCGACACTAAATGATGTTTCTGTAGTAGTGAATTATCTCAAGTTCTGGGACAATAATATTTTATATAATTTATCCAATATTACGTCTTTCCTTATTGATATCTGATACCTTTATTCTTATTATCAAGATTTATCTCTTTGATTATCATGGAAGTCCATGAAACACCGCCAAGTGGACTCCCTATCTTTCTCTTTCTTTGTCTTCCTTTAAAGTATATCCTAAATCAAATATCCTTTGCACATGGAACTCATTAACTCCTTTTCTAGTTATACTTCCGAATTAGGGTTCATTGGGTATCCTTTGTATACAAACTTCTTCTTTCCTTTAAACCATGTCTCCTATTTCCTTCGGGTATTTACATATTGTTCCTTTATTTGACTTCCAAGAAATAGGTGGATCATCCTATAATTAATTATCTAATCAACATATTATCTTTGATATCTATTATGATCATGAACATCCTCAATGTCCAAAACATATCTCAGGGACCCATATGTAAATCTCGATTATCCCAAATGGATTGGGATGTGTCCCTAAGGCCCATGAATCACACTTGAGCTTGTTCACATTCTTAATCACCACATTTGAGGATTTGGTATAATTGCATCTTATATTCACCTCATATGAACACATATGTTCAAAAGTACATTATTAACTTAAATTGATCATTTATTATGAGTCTAAGGCCTGGATTCATCAACCAAGACCCGTCAAAACTCTCCATTACTTATGTTCCCTAATTTTATTTAGGCTTGAAATCCACAAATTTCAAGGATGTAACAATAGGTGTATAGATAGTATAGGATCAATTGCATTGTGTCACCACCTATCCATCATTACCAAACTCAATCGTCAAGGGAAAAAATAAAACTACCTATATCTACTTAAGAGTATAAATTTACAAATGATTCTCTATGTCATTACTTGATTTAAATAAGTCAGACATGTAGTACACCTATATCACTACATATCAAACCTTATTATGTTCTTTGTGAACTTGTGAAAGAAAACCATCTAGAAACCTAGATCTCTCTCCTAAATTTAGTGTAGAAGGTAGAAAAACTTATATGGGGAAAAGAATATATTTTTCACATGAATCTAACATGTGGAAATCATGTGTGCAATATGCAAGTGTATTATCAAAGTAATAAGTGAACCAAAGAGGTTTGAGTACTTAAACTCTAGGAATTTGAGCGCTATAACTATTACTTGCTATTTCCAATCATATACACTAATGAAAAGGTTGATTCATTTGAGCCATGGACTAATTAGTACACCCATAAAGAAGATAAATGGTTGATTTAAGATCAATATGAAGGGATATATCCATGTTTACCAATCTCACTAGGGTGTTATCTATTACTTAACTTTATCCAACTCTTAACATATTATCACTCCTTTTGAATAAGGATTTGTGGTTAGCATCACCTACTCTTCAATCCTAGTACCACATTAAAATTAGTCAAAACATACTTTTGTATTGTTTACTTTTCTATCTTGAATTGATAATGTCTGATCTCTAGATTATTTTTCACAATTATAAACCCACAATTGTTGAACTTTAATAACTACATGTAGATTAATATGAGTCAAAAAACTAATTTGTCATTGTTTACTTTTCTATCTTGAATTGATAACGTCTAATCTCTGGATTATTTCTTCACAATTATAAACCCAACAATTGTTGAACTTTAATAACTATATTTAGAAATGTCTTCCAATAGTTAATTTCCCTATACATGCTAGGAATTTTCTAGAATATTACCTATCATGATTAATCATAAACAAAAACAATAAAACTATATTTCATAAAGATAATCAACAAAATAGTATTATAAACATTATTTCCAAGCAAGAAATTAACATTGGGCTACTCCCAAGTTGTAGATACATCAAATATCATCAAATCGTTGCAAATGGACCAATAGTTCTGCATTTTCCTCCTGCTCTGCGCATATATCCGTCATGCAGACCTTTCCCTAGATGAGACCTATCTCAGGATCCCAAGTTTGCGGGTATAGGGATTTTTCTCTCCCACTTGGAGTCTAGTCCCAGTGGGAATCTATTTCCATCATGGTTCTCAGTAATCTATTTTCTCACCCTTTCTCTTGTATAATTCATCCTTGTATGGAGATTCCTGATCCAAAACAATCTGCATATCCTCCCAAGCCAAACCATCCCAGCTTCATAGGGTTTTGTGCCCTAGTTATCACAGACCCTAAATATTACCAGTCGCGTTGTGATTCTAGATCCCCTCATCACCATGGCCACCACCTATATAAGTGAGGCCTTGAAAATGATCTTCCCACATTGAAAAACCCTCTATAAGTGTGAGATCCCTCTCAATTGCCTCGTACCTAGAGACCCAACTTTTTCCAAACTGTCTTACAAGATTGATTTCTTCCATACATCTCCTGTCCTCTAGATCATCAAAATAGCCAAAGAGAACTTTGTGCAACCTACACAAAATCCTTTGCAGGCCCAATTGGAACCATGACTCATAAATTCATTTTCCCCCTTCTTACTCCCAGTATTGAATTTGTGAGCAATTTAGATTCTTGAGTCCATTGTCTTCAAAGAATGTGCCACTTTTTTTACTAGGTCATGGCAAGTTGGTCACTTGTTGGGACCAAAGGTAATAGAGGAAGCCCTGAGTGCCCTCAGTTTATGGCAAACTGTTCTTCTTGAAAGAGATTCGATTTCCAACTTTCTCAGGGTGTTGAGTGTCAGAGGTTTCTGTTCTTCATGAATTAGATGAAGATGTTGATGGTTTAAAGTACTAATTTTCCCTGGGCAATCTAATCGACTATTTTGGGTCACAAGGACTTTTTGGTATTTTTAACACTCTCTAGATGTGCTACTACGTGCCTGCTAAGAAGGCTTGCTCCAGGTGTTTGATTACCTTTGGGTCACCTCAGTAGAGCGGGATGGGCCCTCCAATGTTTTCCTAGATTGGATAATATGCATGGCATGGCATTTTAGATCTTTCTAATTGTTCTAGACTTTGAAAATCATAGCAATTACATCCGAGTTCACAAATTTATGAGAAAATAGTCCGTGGAAAGGTTTTTGAATAAGGATCAATAATATGATGGTTTTGAATCCTGATGTGACTTCATTCTCCCATGATTAATTAGAGAACCATGAAACCCTAGAAATCAAGTTAGGGATTATTCATTAATGGATGTTAATTTATTTAATAGGTTAATTAGTGTTTCTTAACCCCATTAATGTCATTAGGGTTTCATCAGCATAAGAAGAGAAAATAGGTTTTCTTCAAAAAAAGATAAGTGGTCTATGCACTCTAAACATAAGTAATAGTTGACTTTAAGTATATATGTACAATAAATGCTATGAATGTATTATTTACTATTTCAACTGTTTAAAGTCAATGAATCTATAATGAATTGAACAATGTGTTTAGTGTCAATATTTATTGTATAATCTTTCATTCCTATTAAAGGTGAAGTTGTAAACAAAGTCTCAGAGAAAGTTAAGAGTTTTAAAGAGAAAGACAATGTTAAGAGATATCTTATATAAGATCCACACCAAGAGGCTTCTTGGAGCAAAACTATGAGGCACTTTGATGCATAATAGAAGAGGTACTTCATTTCATAAGAGAATAGGCACTTCGGTGGATAAGAGAAGAGTCACTTCAATTCAACCTAAGAGGCTCTTCAGTTCATAAGAGAAGAGGCACTTATGTGCAAACTGAGAATTCTTATATAGGTCAAGATAAAAGATATAATTTTAAGCCAATTGTGTCTCTTCATCAATGTTTAATGTTCAATGTATATTTTTAGTTTACATGTTCTCTTTAAGATATAATATGTTCAATTCCACTTACCAATTTGTTTGATGCATGGATGGGGGTGAGATGCCCATAGGTACAGAGAAACATCAAGGATAGATTCATATGAAGATCAGCTTAAGTAATAGGTCAAGGTTTCTTAAGGTTTTGCCTGGTGGAGTGCCATTTACCTAGATGATCCCATCATTTAGAATAGAGTTTCTTTCATGTTCTAAATCATGTTTACAGGTTAGATTGTGTATTCAAGAACTCAACTGTACTAGATTGCATTTGAAGAATGTATGAATCAATTTCAATATTAATGCATGGTGATTGTTTACTTTATTTGCAATGTTTATTATTCTTGTGACATCCCTTTGAGATAAAGACCCCCATGTTATCAAAAATGTGGGTGATGCTTCTGCTATCACATGTATTCTTAAAGAGGGTGTTACACTACCCATTCTTGTTCTTCCTTGCCAGGAGGCCTATAATTTCCACCCTCATAGTTGGATTCTCCACCACAACTAGACCTCGTGCCACCACAAAACTCCTCTCCCCACTGGCATCTTCTTCCTAGATACCTTCTTCTCTTCCCTGAGGCTTTATTCCCTGGTTGTTCGCCAAGGTTGCTATTGCAACAAAAAGTTACATCTTTACAAAAACTTAGTCTCTGAAAACACATGTGTGATGTCTCCAGCAGTGATAAGTAATGCATACTCTAAACATTTGCCTTATTGCATCCACCTCCAACAAATACCCATATGATGCCTTCCTCCTCCAACAACATCTTCATCTTGTTTCTCTTTCCTTTGCACATTTACCTAAAATCATGGAGGAAAACCTCCCAACATGTGGAGAGTGGGGACATTAGGTTCCCAAACGAGCATGTTAGTGCTAAGAAATAATGAACATGGTTCGTATGAGTGTGACTTCCTACACATAATCTACATGTAACAAATTTCTCCTCTGGTTTGAACCTTCCAATAGGATGAATTGAAATTGGTATTCATGCATACCCCATTTTAATTTAGTCTATGTACCTAAATTAGCATGATATTTAAAATTTGTATAGCCATTATATAATTTTTTGAAGTTGTATATTTCAAGGTATAAACTTAACATGTGTTCCTAGTTAGATGCTTTTGTATGGATAATCGGGACCTTATAAAGAAACTTGAATTACTATATCCAAAACCATATGTCAATACACTTAATAGTAACCATGTATATAATTGACATGACCCTTATTAATGATGTCTTAGCTATGGTCTAACAACCCTTCATCTACTAGTCCTTTACCTAATTTGACAATTCTATCCAATATATCTAATGTGAAAAAATCATATCACTTTTTGAACAATTTTTTGGTACAAAATTTATTCATTTTAACCATAATTCCGTTCTCAATCATGCTAGATTTCTCACTTTTTAGTTGTTTACTCATCTCATGTTTTTATCACATGTAAATAATAATGATAAGGAATTGGGGTGAATCCAACCAAAATCCAACCTTAGTTGAATTCCCTAGGATATTGCACATACCACAAGGAAGTTCTTGATGTTTCTAAAGAGAACATGGCATGTGTGTTTTAGCACATGGTGTGTTATTATACATATGTATTGCTTTCCCCCTTATGAGAAGCTACATAGTGTATCCCTCGGATGACACAACGTGTTTGATCACTCAAAAGATCTCACAAAAGTTTCTGCCAAAAAATACGGCATGTGTTTATTAGCACACGATGTGTTCAACCCATCTAGGTCTACCCAAGTCTGCACAGATTCTCAACAACATGGTGTGCCTCTCAGATAACATGCCTTCAACCCTTCAAACAAAGAAATTTTTGATGTCAGTCACTCAAGGCAAAACAAAGTGTGTCTTCTCAGACACATCATGTTACAGTCAAAATCTGTAGTTTTTTAAAGAAACCATTCCTCATTTTTAAATATGAGATCACACATATTAGATGGTTATCTCTTGTTATTTGAAGAACTTTTCGTCCATAGAATGAAGCAGAGGAGAAGAGAGGCTAATTTGAATAATAAGAGGTGGTTTAAAACTCAAGTGAGGACCTCTTTTCTGCTTCATTCTTCTTCATAGACTACATGAGAAGCTTCTCTACTCCATTCCAACCACTCAGGAGAGAAGGTTGTTGGAGTAGAAGCACCAATAAGGGTGGAATTTCATCTTCAAGCCAAAGTTCTTCCTTGTTCTTCCTCTTTCCTTAGATTTTCCATGCTCTTTTTGTAACATCCCTGACCTGGGTTATGAGCTAACCCTAGGTGTTTTGCCTAAATATGTAATTAAATCTTTGTGATTAACTCTGAGCATGTAATTAAGCTTCTCAGAAATGTATATTTCAGTTTTTGCTCCTTTTTATATAAAGTTGTAGCACTGTTTTGTAATACAGGGACCTATGTGCAATTTACCCATTTAGAAGGGTTAACCTGCAATTTGCACATGATGAGGTGTTCCTCTGATGTTGAGACATCATGAGAAACATTTTGGTAAAGTTTGAGGGATTTCCCAAGCTTGAGCACCAAGGTGCAGCTGTGGAAGCAATCCCGGTACTTGAAACCCTAATTTGGGGTAAAATGCAATTTACCCAAATAATGGGAAGCAATTTGTAAAGAATGTTATCTAAAGTATCTTGTTAGACTCTTGCCATCATTTAGAGAAGAAATGATGAGGAATTCACCTCAATTGAGTTATCAAGTTAAGAAATAGGCTCTGTGATTGAATAATCAGGGTATATGTGCAATATCCCTTTAAGTATGAACTTTATTATTAGATTGTCCTTCCTTGCCTTCTTTTCTATAACTTAAGATAAGGTTTGTCCTTAGAATAAATAGGAAGGGACGAGCAAGTAATGAAGGAAGGACTTAGTTGGAATTAAGGGAAACTTATGAGCTAATGTTGAAAATCCTACCCCAAGTATATAAGCCCTCCTTTCCTTAGTTGCAAGGGAACTTAACCTTCGTTCCCTTACTGTTTCATTTCACCAAAGACGACCAAGGACTGCCTTGGAGCTAAGGAGGACGAACAAGGGGTGCAAGGTAGGTTTAAACCCCTCTTCTTGCCTAATTCCATGGTTAGAATTCGAATTCAAGGTCATCTTCATGGCTAATTCTCGAAACCCTATCTTTCTAGCCGTCTCTTTTCATCCTTCCTTGGAGTTTTCACCTTGGCCAACCTGTGGGAACTCAAGGACGCCATTAGAGCTTGGAGCTTGAAAGCTTGGAGCTCAAGAAACAAGCTTTAGGCGGGTTTTATAACTCTAAACCTATGCTTTACTATGTTCATCTTTATATGCGAGTTAATGATAGCTCCTAGTATTTCCCTACTTTTCCCTGCTATTTTGCAAGCAAACCCGTGGGATATCTGTACTGTTCTTGAGCTAGAAGATGAAGGCGTGATTTCCAAGAAAAACCCACCGCTTTTCTTTTCCCTAAACGGTCCTAACAGTTTGCTCTCACGACCTCAAGACCGTGAGAGAGCCTCGCGGTCTCGAGACCGTGAGAGGGCTCGCGGTCTCAAGACCGATTGGCCCTGTTGACCGAGCATGGACCATATAAGAAACTTGTTCCTAATTATATAGGCTGAATACCCTCAAAATTTGGGAGACTAACTCCAAAGGAATCGGGAGATATGACCTTTTTAAGTCACAACTTTAAATGAATTAATTGCTGATTTTCAAACGGTCTGAAATTGCCTTTTTGGGCAAAAGGTCTCAAGACCGTGAAAGGTCGTTGACTAAGCGTTGACCCCATGAGATTACTGTTCAAAATTATGTTAATTAACAACTCACCAAGTTTGATGGTCTAATTCCAAACGGGCTAAGAGTTGAAGGGTGAATACTAGGGCTAACCCTAGATAAAATCAGTACTGAAATTATGGTGATCTAATTAGGGTTTTTAGGGTTGACTGACCTAAAACGGTCTCAAGACCATGTGGGGTCCACCCACATGACCTCAAGACCGTGAGGACAATCACCCAAGACCATTTGAAGGTCTAGGGTTGAGTAATTTGAGCAATTGAACACCAATTGCAAATAAGTTATCAATTTAATCAAAATTCTGATTTTTTGACCAATCAGGGTTCAACCTCTATCAAATCACCTTAGATTTTTATGAAATCTTGGTCAAACGATCTCAAGACCATGTGGGGTCCACCCACATGACCTCAAGACCGTTTGAGCCAAGTTTGGGCCCAATTGGAGCTCAATTGAAGGGTTCAACCTTGTGTTGATACACATTGTTGAGTGTTGATGGGTGAACATTGATAAACCTTAATTGAATCGATTTCAATCCTAATTGGTCAACAATTGAGGGTCAATTGAATGACCATTTGGTTAAGCATAACCTTAATTAACTCAATCCATAGGTGGTCAACAGTTATTGGACCTTTTGAAGGCTTCAACATCGGTTGACATCATCGTTTGATTTGTTGAACCTTTGTTGAAGGACCTTGCGGTTGAGACCATGAGAGGCTCACGACCTCATGATCGTGAGGTGGCTCACGACCTCAAGACCGTGAGGTAGCTCACGACCTCAAGACCATGAGGTGGCTCACGACCTCAAGACCGTGAGGTGGATCACGACCTCAAGACCGTGAGGTAGCTCACGACCTCAAGACCGTGAGGTGGCTCACGACCTCAAGACCGTGAGGTAGCTCACGACCTCAAGACCATGAGGTGGCTCACGACCTCAAGACCGTGAGGTGGCTCACGACCTCAAGACCGTGAGGTAGCTCACGACCTCAAGACCGTGAGGTGGCTCACGACCTCAAGACCGTGAGGTAGCTCACGACCTCAAGACCATGAGGTGGCTCACGACCTCAAGACCGTGAGGTAGCTCACGACCTCAAGACCATGAGGTGGCTCACGACCTCAAGACCGTGAGGTGGCTCACGACCTCAAGACCGTGAGGTGGCTCACGACCTCATGATCGTGAGGGGGCTCACGATCTCAAGCCCATGAGGAGGCTCACGGTCTTGGAGCTAGAAAGGGGCTCATGGGCTTGAAAGGTCAAAGTGAGCAATCGGTCAACACTTTCAACCGAATTCAATCATGTGATGGTTCAATGTTGCTCAAATCAAACACTAATGATAATCTAAGATAGTAAGGAGTTATTTGATTAAGGTTTTTGACTATGATGATGATCAATGGGGTGAATTACCAAGATACCCCTGAAGGGTCAATTGAGTTATACTTTACTCAATTCAAACCCTAATTACATGAGAATGATGTTTTTAGTTATAATGACTCTATCTAACCTGATCTAGTCTAATGTTATCATCAACCATTAGTATGATGAAAGAGAGAGTACTCTAGAGAGAGAAAGTACCCTAGAGAGAGAAAGTAACTCTAATCACTTAAGGGTGATGTTTTTGGCTATGATAGCCTATGATGACTCAACCCAACCTGTTTTAGAGTGATGTTGATATCACCTAACCTTATGATGAGAGAGAAAGTACTTCTAGAGAGATAAAGTACTTCTAGAGAGAGAAAGTACCTCTTTTAAATGGAAACTCAATTGAAGCATCCCCAATACACAGAAATGAGCATAATTAGGGTATGATCCACCTGTGTGAGATCATAGAAACCCTAATTATGATAAATGATGAACCTTTAACTAATCCAAGAGCATCAATGAAGGTGTTACTCATACATGATGATGTTATGAGTTTAATTCACCTGTAATGTGAATAAGTAAACCCTAATTCAAGGGTGATGACATGTAATATGAATAGTAAACCCTAATTCAAGGGTAATGGCATGCTTTTGAGCAATAAACTCTATTTGATTTAAATTAAAGATTTAACTCTTATGACAAGAGTAGGAAGTACATTCCTTATTGTTATATTACCTTTATCAGATGTATTAATCATGCAGGTTCTGATATGAAGATAATTATATCCAGGTATGGATGTTGATGTTATATTCATTGAAGGCATGTTGTAGCCTTATGAATAAGTAATGTAATCTGATGCCTTGCTAGTGACATCCTATGCTGATAATGGGCTATGAGAGCCATGAATACCATCAAGGTCATGCTTTAGAGATGACTTGTGATGAGGATAATGAGAAATGATGATTGATATGAGTTAGGCCTGTTACATTTAGTATTCTTCTTTTATAGCTGCTATGCTACTGTTATTGTTTGAAGAACAATGTATGCTGTTAAAGAATACTGAATGTACCTAACTAATCAAGTATAATGTAGAGCCCTGATCATAGATCCATCATTGTCAGAAATTAAGTGATGGTGAAACAGGTTTTCCATAGGGAACTCCTGGAGCACATACTTTTGAGTATGTGGGGTACATGGATGTGTAGAACCCTACATCCTAGTGTAGGAAAGTGATGTAGATGTGGAATCCATCCATCCTTCACTATAGTTCCATACCGTATCAGTGGTAGGTAAACATGAAACCTCCTGATGATGAAGAAAGCACAGATATCCGTATCAGTGGTAGGTAAATATGAAACCTCCTGATGACGAAGAGAGTACAGAACGCCACGGTGACTCTAGAATAGCGAAGGACCAGTTTACCCTGGTGAGCTATAGTAGTAGAGACACAAGATGTCCTACAAGTGATCCTCTTACTGACTGAGGAAGATGAAGGTCATGAGAATCCGGCTCTCTTAATGACCTATGTATGATACTGATGCGGCTTCTCAGCGATCAGTTGGAGTATGAGTGGTAAGCCTCATCTCCACAGGGCATAATGTTGTTTGTAAAACATAATCAACCATGTAGTATAACTTGTTAGAGATGACTCCAAGTTAGTTGATTGATGTTACATTGCAATAATGTTGATATTCTCCATATCTCCTAATTTGTAGAGATCTTGTTATATCTGCAACTGTTATAGAATGCTTTGAAGGCTTTACTGTTTAAAATAATCTTTGATGTTATAATAAAGCTTCTGGCGAAGAGTTATAACTCTCGCTGGGAAAATTATGTATAATTGTCTCACCCCGTAGATTTCAACTTTTTAGGTGGACGTCGAAGACGAAGAAACCAGCCTACAAGTGATCAATCTCAGCAGCAGCACCAGGGGCAGCAGTAATCTCAGGTGGAGATTTGTCCTGCCATGTGGTGTAGTTAGAGTCAGTCCTATGTGTCCTCTGTACTCTCAGGTCTTGGAGTCTTGTGTTATGTGATCTTGAGATTTTGTATCTTGAATGTATATAATTACTCAAGAAGTAATTATCCTGAGATGTAAACAGTTACCTCTCTTTATGAAAGGAGTTTTTATGGATACAAGTTCTTATCTCGAAAAGTTTTAATTTCCCGTGATTTTTGTCTTCCGCTGATTATCGATTCGCTTCCTCTAAGTTTTAATCGTGTTTATGTCATGGTTTGGAGATCAGAGCCCACAACTAGTGGTATCAGAGCTCCAGGTTCAGTTGAGTCTACAGAGGCATAGGACTTAGGATGTCGAGTCTACCTTTAGTACTCCTTCCTTATCTAATAGAATCTTCTGCTCCTCAGGAGAAGAAGATACATAAGAATGTCAGAACATCGTGATGAGCACGTGGCAGAGAGTAGTGCTAGTGCACCTCGAGGCGGTGCAAGAGTTCCGAGAATAGAACAACCTGCACCTGAGTCGCCAAGAGAGCCACCCCAGTTCGACCCAGCTGACATGAGTGATCCAGCTGTACAGACGATGTTCGGGCAGTTCATGACTGCCATGACACATATAACCGATAGGATGCCCATTCCTGCACCTAGGGCACCTGTCCAGCCTGAAGTACAAGGTATTGGTAAGACATTCGAACGACTTCGTCGTGTCGGAGCTACCGAGTACTTCGGAACTGCCGACCCAGCAGATGCTGACTTATGGTTGACAGAGTTGGAGAAGGCTTTCAGGATTCTTATGATTCCGGAAGCTGAGAAGGTTAGACATGCTGTCTATCTTCTCAAAGGCAGTGCTGGTCACTGGTGGAACATGGAAGAGCAGAAGAGACCTGGAGTAGAGTTCTCATGGGAAGAGTTTCGTCGGGAATTTATCAATAGATATTTTCCAAAGACCTTCCTAGATGAGAAGATTTCTCAGTTTGAGAAACTAAGGCAGGGTATGATGAACATTAGCGAGTATGAAGCTAAGTTCATGGAGCTGTTGCGGTTTTGTCCGCATATGGCTGCTACAGATGAGGAAAGAATCAGAAGATTTGAAAAGGGTTTGAATTCCGATATGTCAACCCCTGTGTCTGCCTTAGAAAACAGAGAGAGATTCTCTACCTTCGTTGAGTCAGTCCGAAGGATAGAGAGATCTGTGGTTGAGAAAAGACAAACCCATAAAAGATATCCACAGTTCCAGGGTTCTTCATCTAGGGATTCCAAGAAACCTAGATTCTCTGCACCTAACCCTCCACCACCCAGATCGAGTTTTCAAACTCAATGGACACCAAGTAGAGGTAGAGGACGGAGTCAACCGCTTCAAGGGACACACAGTTCTGCATCAGTGTCAGTTACTGGACCACCCAGACCACAACAACAGGAGAAGAGTTGCTACAACTGTGGTAAGGTGGGACACTTGATGAAGGATTGCCGTTCTAGGCCTGTCGGTGTGACACAACAACCTCCGAGACAGAATCAACAGGGATCTCAGAATAGACAACATCAAGGAGCAGCTCGAGGACGTGGACAAGCGTCTCAAGCTGGATCATCAGCACCACCTCAACACCAGGCGACTGCGAGGTTCTATGCTATGAACCCACCTGAGGCAGTTGTCAATCCACGGGTAGTGGCAGGTCAGATGAAACTTTTATATTCTGATATGTCTATATCCTGTAATATATCTGTTCTGATTGATCCGGGTGCTACGCACTCTTTCATCACTCGTGAAGTGATTCGTAACTGCAATATGACTGTTAGTCATAGAGCAGATAGTTTGTTGTTAGAGACTCCGTTGAGTGGGTCTGCCGTTTTGCAGGAGGTATGTTCTCCCTGCATCCTTTTCTTTTCTGACCATCGCATTCAAGTGGACCTTATACCACTTGATATGCAGGGGTTTGATATAATCCTTGGGATGGATACCTTAGAAAGGTATAGAGTTGTCTTGGATTGTGAGTCCAAGTTGGTTGTGTTTGCTGATGAAAGCAACACATGGATCTTTCAAGGTGAAAGAAAGATTCTGCCCACCTGTCTTGTGTCAGCTATGGTTGCTGATAAGCTGTTGAGGCAAGGATGTTATGCATTCTTAGCCCATGTGGTAGATGTTACCAAGGAAAGTTCCAACCCTGCTGAAGTTCCCATAGTCAGGGAATTCGAGGATGTGTTTCCTGAAGAACTTCCTGGTATACCACCACCTCGGGAGATTGACTTTGAAATCAATCTGATTCCAGATACGAAACCCATAGCTCAAACTCCGTATAGAATGGCTCCTGCCGAGATGGCAGAACTCAAGAAACAGCTTCAAGAGTTACTTGAGAGAGGTTTTATCCGACCGAGTACTTCACCTTGGGGTGCTCCGGTCTTGTTTGTTAAAAAGAAAGATGGGTCAATGCGGTTATGCATCGACTATAGACAACTCAATAAAGTGACAATAAAGAATAGGTATCCTCTGCCGAGGATTGATGATCTCTTTGACCAGTTGCGTGGTGCAACAGTCTTTTCAAAGATAGACTTGAGGTCTGGATATCACCAACTTCGTATTAAGGATAGTGACATATCCAAGTCTGCCTTTAGGACAAGATATGGTCACTATGAGTTCACGGTTATGTCGTTTGGACTAACCAATGCACCAGCTGCATTTATGGAACTCATGAATAGAGTTTTTCGACCTTTCCTTGATCAGTGTGTTGTCGTCTTCATAGATGACATACTGATTTATAGTAAAGATGCTCAGCAGCATGAGCAGCATCTTCGCCAAGCTTTGACCTTGCTAAGAGAACATAAGTTGTATGCTAAGTTTAGCAAGTGTGAGTTCTGGCTGCCGGAGGTATCTTTTCTTGGACATATAATATCCGCCTCGGGAATTCGTGTTGACCCTACAAAGGTAGAATCTGTTCTACAATGGGAACAACCGAAAACACCGACGGAGATTCGAAGTTTCTTGGGGTTAGCTGGCTATTATCGAAGGTTCATTAAGAACTTTAGTTCCATAGCTTTACCCTTGACCAAGTTAACCCGGAAAGATGTTCCTTTTTCTTGGAATAATAAGTGTCAACAATCTTTCCAGTTGCTGAAGGAGAGGTTGACAAGTGCACCTGTATTAGTGCTACCTGAACAAGGAAAAGGATATGTAGTTTTCTGTGATGCTTCCAAAAATGGACTAGGATGTGTGTTGATGCAGGATAAACAAGTGATTTCTTTTGCTTCCCGACAGCTTAAGAAACACGAGGAGAATTATCCAACACACGATCTGGAGTTAGCAGCTGTGGTTCATGCTTTGAAGATCTGGAGACATTATCTCTACGGAGAGACATTCCAGATTTTCACAGACCACAAAAACATTAAGTATATCTTCTCTCAGCATGAGCTCAACATGAGGCAACGTCGCTGGATGGAGTTAATCAAGGACTACGACTGTACAATTGATTACCATCCAGGTAAGGCCAATGTTGTTGCAGATGCCTTGAGTAGGAAATCAGCAACATCAACCATGAATAGAGCACAACTAAACTCTTTAGTATGCTCTAGAAGAGATATGCTTATCTCTTTAAGGCAAGACAATGTACAGTTGAAGGTATCATTGCTAGCCGGTTTGTTAGCTGAGATGCATATTAAACCTACCCTAAGAGAGCAAATTAAAGAAGCCCAGCTAGATGATGCTGCAGTTCAACATATAAGATCTGAGTATGGAAATGAGAAGCAAGATGGGTTTCATGACTCAAAAGATCAAGTAGCTTGTTATAATGGAAGAATGATAGTACCGGATGTGGACAACTTAAGGAAGTTAGTCCTGGAAGAAGCCCATTCTTCCATGTATGCTATGCATCCAGGGAGCACCAAGATGTATCAGAATTTGAAGGATCTATATTGGTGGCCTGGGATGAAGAAGGACGTTGCAGAGTTTGTTCTGAGGTGCCCTGTGTGTCAGCAATTTAAAGCTGAACACCAGAAGCCTGCAGGGACAATGCAACCTTTACCCATATCACAGTGGAAGTGGGACCATGTGACCATGGACTTTGTTGTTGGCCTACCCAGGACAAGCAAAGGACATGATTCCATTTGGGTAATTGTTGATAGGTTGACTAAGACAGCACATTTCTTACCTGTTAAAACAACCTATTCTGCTGAAAGGTTATCAGAGTTATATGTGCAAGAGATAGTGCGTTTGCACGGAGTTCCTATCACAATAGTTTCAGACAGAGGACCTCAGTTTACAAGTCGTTTTTGGGAACAGTTGCACAGTGCCTTAGGCACTAAGCTGAGGTTTAGTACGGCCTTTCATCCACAGACTGATGGACAGTCAGAAAGGACCATACAAACCTTAGAAGACCTATTGCGAGCATGTGTTCTCCAGTTCACCGGAAGTTGGGATCTACACCTAAGCTTGATAGAGTTTGCCTATAACAATAGCTATCAGCATAGTATTGATATGGCACCTTATGAAGCCTTATATGGTAGACGTTGTAGATCACCCTTGTGTTGGTTTGAGACTGGTGAGCACCAGTTGTTAGGTCCTGACCTGGTGCAGCAAACCACGGAAAAGATTAAAGTAATACAACATAAGATTAAGACTGCTCAAGATAGGCAGAAATCTTATGCTGACAAACGTCGTAGACCTTTAGAGTTCCAGATTGGAGACAAAGTGTATCTTAAGGTCTCACCTTGGAAAGGGGTCCTTCGTTTTGGAAGGAAGGGGAAGTTAGCTCCTAGATATATGGGGCCTTATCCAATCATTGAACGGATTGGAAAGGTAGCATATAAACTAGAGCTGCCCCCAGAGTTACAAAGGTTACATCCTGTGTTTCACATTTCTATGTTGAAGAAATGTCACCCAGACACCGAGTCAGTTCTACAACCTATGGAAGTAGAATTGAATGATGACATATCCTATGAAGAGGGACCAGTGTCAATCCTTGATAAACGAATTAAAAAGTTAAAGAAGAAAGATATAAGTCTTGTGAAAGTCCTCTGGAATCATCGTGGTATTGAAGAAGCCACTTGGGAGTTAGAGGATGAGATGAGAAGGAAGTATCCTACCCTTTTCTCGTAATATGTTTTATCGATTTCGGGGACGAAATCCTTGTAAGGGGTGGATAATTTGTAACATCCCTGACCTGGGTTATGAGCTAACCCTAGGTGTTTTGCCTAAATATGTAATTAAATCTTTGTGATTAACTCTGAGCATGTAATTAAGCTTCTCAGAAATGTATATTTCAGTTTTTGCTCCTTTTTATATAAAGTTGTAGCACTGTTTTGTAATACAGGGACCTATGTGCAATTTACCCATTTAGAAGGGTTAACCTGCAATTTGCACATGATGAGGTGTTCCTCTGATGTTGAGACAACATGAGAAACATTTTGGTAAAGTTTGAGGGATTTCCCAAGCTTGAGCACCAAGGTGCAGTTGTGGAAGCAATCCCGGTACTTGAAACCCTAATTTGGGGTAAAATGCAATTTACCCAAATAATGGGAAGCAATTTGTAAAGAATGTTATCTAAAGTATCTTGTTAGACTCTTGCCATCATTTAGAGAAGAAATGATGAGGAATTCACCTCAATTGAGTTATCAAGTTAAGAAATAGGCTCTGTGATTGAATAATCAGGGTATATGTGCAATATCCCTTTAAGTATGAACTTTATTATTAGATTGTCCTTCCTTGCCTTCTTTTCTATAACTTAAGATAAGGTTTGTCCTTAGAATAAAGAGGAAGGGACGAGCAAGTAATGAAGGAAGGACTTAGTTGGAATTAAGGGAAACTTATGAGCTAATGTTGAAAATCCTACCCCAAGTATATAAGCCCTCCTTTCCTTAGTTGCAAGGGAACTTAACCTTCGTTCCCTTACTGTTTCATTTCACCAAAGACGACCAAGGACTGCCTTGGAGCTAAGGAGGACGAACAAGGGGTGCAAGGTAGGTTTAAACCCCTCTTCTTGCCTAATTCCATGGTTAGAATTCGAATTCAAGGTCATCTTCATGGCTAATTCTCGAAACCCTATCTTTCTAGCCGTCTCTTTTCATCCTTCCTTGGAGTTTTCACCTTGGCCAACCTGTGGGAACTCAAGGACGCCATTAGAGCTTGGAGCTTGAAAGCTTGGAGCTCAAGAAACAAGCTTTAGGCGGGTTTTATAACTCTAAACCTATGCTTTACTATGTTCATCTTTATATGCGAGTTAATGATAGCTCCTAGTATTTCCCTACTTTTCCCTGCTATTTTGCAAGCAAACCCGTGGGATATCTGTACTGTTCTTGAGCTAGAAGATGAAGGCGTGATTTCCAAGAAAAACCCACCGCTTTTCTTTTCCCTAAACGGTCCTAACAGTTTGCTCTCACGACCTCAAGACCGTGAGAGAGCCTCGCGGTCTCGAGACCGTGAGAGGGCTCGCGGTCTCAAGACCGATTGGCCCTGTTGACCGAGCATGGACCATATAAGAAAATTGTTCCTAATTATATAGGCTGAATACCCTCAAAATTTGGGAGACTAACTCCAAAGGAATCGGGAGATATGACCTTTTTAAGTCACAACTTTAAATGAATTAATTGCTGATTTTCAAACGGTCTGAAATTGCCTTTTTGGGCAAAAGGTCTCAAGACCGTGAAAGGTCGTTGACTAAGCATTGACCCCATGAGATTACTGTTCAAAATTATGTTAATTAACAACTCACCAAGTTTTATGGTCTAATTCCAAACGGGCTAAGAGTTGAAGGGTGAATACTAGGGCTAACCCTAGATAAAATCAGTACTGAAATTATGGTGATCTAATTAGGGTTTTTAGGGTTGACTGACCTAAAACGGTCTCAAGACCATGTGGGGTCCACCCACATGACCTCAAGACCGTGAGGACAATCACCCAAGACCATTTGAAGGTCTAGGGTTGAGTAATTTGACCAATTGAACACCAATTGCAAATAAGTTATCAATTTAATCAAAATTCTGATTTTGTGACCAATCAGGGTTCAACCTCTATCAAATCACCTTAGATTTTTATGCAATCTTGGGCAAACGATCTCAAGACCATGTGGGGTCCACCCACATGACCTCAAGACCGTTTGAGCCAAGTTTGGGCCCAATTGGAGCTCAATTGAAGGGTTCAACCTTGTGTTGATACACATTGTTGAGTGTTGATGGGTGAACATTGATAAACCTTAATTGAATCGATTTCAATCCTAATTGGTCAACAATTGAGGGTCAATTGAATGACCATTTGGTTAAGCATAACCTTAATTAACTCAATCCATAGGTGGTCAACAGTTATTGGACCTTTTGAAGGCTTCAACATCGGTTGACATCATCGTTTGATTTGTTGAACCTTTGTTGAAGGACCTTGCGGTTGAGACCATGAGAGGCTCACGACCTCATGATCGTGAGGTGGCTCACGACCTCAAGACCGTGAGGTAGCTCACGACCTCAAGACCATGAGGTGGCTCACGACCTCAAGACCGTGAGGTGGCTCACGACCTCAAGACCGTGAGGTAGCTCACGACCTCAAGACCGTGAGGTGGCTCACGACCTCAAGACCGTGAGGTAGCTCACGACCTCAAGACCATGAGGTGGCTCACGACCTCAAGACCGTGAGGTGGCTCACGACCTCAAGACCGTGAGGTAGCTCACGACCTCAAGACCGTGAGGTGGCTCACGACCTCAAGACCGTGAGGTAGCTCACGACCTCAAGACCATGAGGTGGCTCACGACCTCAAGACCGTGAGGTAGCTCACGACCTCAAGACCATGAGGTGGCTCACGACCTCAAGACCGTGAGGTGGCTCACGACCTCAAGACCGTGAGGTGGCTCACGACCTCATGATCGTGAGGGGGCTCACGATCTCAAGCCCATGAGGAGGCTCACGGTCTTGGAGCTAGAAAGGGGCTCATGGGCTTGAAAGGTCAAAGTGAGCAATCGGTCAACACTTTCAACCGAATTCAATCATGTGATGGTTCAATGTTGCTCAAATCAAACACTAATGATAATCTAAGATAGTAAGGAGTTATTTGATTAAGGTTTTTGACTATGATGATGATCAATGGGGTGAATTACCAAGATACCCCTGAAGGGTCAATTGAGTTATACTTTACTCAATTCAAACCCTAATTACATGAGAATGATGTTTTTAGTTATAATGACTCTATCTAACCTGATCTAGTCTAATGTTATCATCAACCATTAGTATGATGAAAGAGAGAGTACTCTAGAGAGAGAAAGTACCCTAGAGAGAGAAAGTAACTCTAATCACTTAAGGGTGATGTTTTTGGCTATGATAGCCTATGATGACTCAACCCAACCTGTTTTAGAGTGATGTTGATATCACCTAACCTTATGATGAGAGAGAAAGTACTTCTAGAGAGAGAAAGTACTTCTAGAGAGAGAAAGTACCTCTTTTAAATGGAAACTCAATTGAAGCATCCCCAATACACAGAAATGAGCATAATTAGGGTATGATCCACCTGTGTGAGATCATAGAAACCCTAATTATGATAAATGATGAACCTTTAACTAATCCAAGAGCATCAATGAAGGTGTTACTCATACATGATGATGTTATGAGTTTAATTCACCTGTAATGTGAATAAGTAAACCCTAATTCAAGGGTGATGACATGTAATATGAATAGTAAACCCTAATTCAAGAGTAATGGCATGCTTTTGAGCAATAAACTCTATTTGATTTAAATTAAAGATTTAACTCTTATGACAAGAGTAGGAAGTACATTCCTTATTGTTATATTACCTTTATCAGATGTATTAATCATGCAGGTTCTGATATGAAGATAATTATATCCAGGTATGGATGTTGATGTTATATTCATTGAAGGCATGTTGTAGCCTTATGAATAAGTAATGTAATCTGATGCCTTGCTAGTGACATCCTATGCTGATAATGGGCTATGAGAGCCATGAATACCATCAAGGTCATGCTTTAGAGATGACTTGTGATGAGGATAATGAGAAATGATGATTGATATGAGTTAGGCCTGTTACATTTAGTATTCTTCTTTTATAGCTGCTATGCTACTGTTATTGTTTGAAGAACAATGTATGCTGTTAAAGAATACTGAATGTACCTAACTAATCAAGTATAATGTAGAGCCCTGATCATAGATCCATCATTGTCAGAAATTAAGTGATGGTGAAACAGGTTTTCCATAGGGAACTCCTGGAGCACATACTTTTGAGTATGTGGGGTACATGGATGTGTAGAACCCTACATCCTAGTGTAGGAAAGTGATGTAGATGTGGAATCCATCCATCCTTCACTATAGTTCCATACCGTATCAGTGGTAGGTAAACATGAAACCTCCTGATGACGAAGAAAGCACAGATATCCGTATCAGTGGTAGGTAAATATGAAACCTCCTGATGACGAAGAGAGTACAGAACGCCACGGTGACTCTAGAATAGCGAAGGACCAGTTTACCCTGGTGAGCTATAGTAGTAGAGACACAAGATGTCCTACAAGTGATCCTCTTACTGACTGAGGAAGATGAAGGTCATGAGAATCCGGCTCTCTTAATGACCTATGTATGATACTGATGCGGCTTCTCAGCGATCAGTTGGAGTATGAGTGGTAAGCCTCATCTCCACAGGGCATAATGTTGTTTGTAAAACATAATCAACCATGTAGTATAACTTGTTAGAGATGACTCCAAGTTAGTTGATTGATGTTACATTGCAATAATGTTGATATTCTCCATATCTCCTAATTTGTAGAGATCTTGTTATATCTGCAACTGTTATAGAATGCTTTGAAGGCTTTACTGTTTAAAATAATCTTTGATGTTATAATAAAGCTTCTGGCGAAGAGTTATAACTCTCGCTGGGACAATTATGTATAATTGTCTCACCCCGTAGATTTCAACTTTTTAGGTGGACGTCGAAGACGAAGAAACCAGCCTACAAGTGATCAATCTCAGCAGCAGCACCAGGGGCAGCAGTAATCTCAGGTGGAGATTTGTCCTGCCATGTGGTGTAGTTAGAGTCAGTCCTATGTGTCCTCTGTACTCTCAGGTCTTGGAGTCTTGTGTTATGTGATCTTGAGATTTTGTATCTTGAATGTATATAATTACTCAAGAAGTAATTATCCTGAGATGTAAACAGTTACCTCTCTTTATGAAAGGAGTTTTTATGGATACAAGTTCTTATCTCGAAAAGTTTTAATTTCCCGTGATTTTTGTCTTCCGCTGATTATCGATTCGCTTCCTCTAAGTTTTAATCGTGTTTATGTCATGGTTTGGAGATCAGAGCCCACACTTTTCTTCTCCATTCATGTTTAGCTTCAAACTTTGTAACTTGTACTTGTGTTTCACCATCATGAGCTAGTAGACTTTCGTTTCTTAGGCATGGGAGAGTAACTCCCATGTCATACAATGTTGAACACGAATTTCATATATCATGCTAGTTATTTCACTATTCTAAGGTTCATTATGTTGGCTAAATGGACATCTATAAATCCCTTGTTTTGATTATGACAAACATTTCATTCTTACTAATCTAATGTGCTACTTGAGTGTGCAGGATGACAAAGTAACAAGGGAAAATCTACAAGCTTACATATTTATATTTTCATGCAATGTAATCACTGTTGTAAAAACTTGTACAAAAATTATAATGTACAAGTACTTAGAATTGCATGTAAATCAAGCGTTAGATTCTCCCTAGCTAAACACCACAGTTAGACAAGTCATCCTATTCAAATAGGATTACTTATGCACACTTACACACATAATTAGTGCCTAAATTGAAACCTTGAAACAGGATCAATCTCGGTCGACAAACTCCTCGACTGAGACACTCTCGGTCGACAATCTTCTCGACCGAGAAAGATCCAAAGTAGCCGTTAGACACAACAGACAAGTTAGTTGGCAGTTGATGAAAGACGTTGCAAATCTCTTGTTCCAGAGAGCCTGTCGGTCGACAAAAGTTCGACCGAGTAGGTGTCTCGGTCGACCATTTGTCGACCGAGATGGTCTCTGACAGCAACTGCAGAATTAATTAATTAGCCATTGTTAAAGCAACAACTTTGTACCTAACGGCTAGTTAAGCACTTAGAAACCCCTAGAAGTTGTCTAGAATGTCCTTAAGCTTCCTTAGGCCATTCCTATAAATAGGACAAGCCATAGGACACCTAAACTCACTTGTTTTACACTTGCTACACTTGAGAAATACTTGAGCAATCTGTTGCAAGAAATTTGAGCATTGTGATCATTGGCCTACTTTCTCCTTAGCTCAAATTCGTGTCCTATAGGCTAGTATCTCCTACCCACTGCAATCACAAGTTCACATACTTGGTTAGGAGATCTATACGCTTGATCTAGGCAAATCAAGCCTTGGGCTGTAAAGGATAAGTTGTAATTTCCTTTTTCTTTCTTATTCCCTATTATTATTTGTACTCTCCTTGCTACTCCTAGGTTGGAGGCTGCGGATTGGAGAGGGTGAAGATCTTCTTGGCGAAGAAGGAGACTTTGAGCTACTTCAAAAGGCTGGTGCAATGGGAGGTTACTTCTAGAGAGGAAGGCTACTTCAAGGGGGAGCTTGGAGTTACTTCAAGAAGGCTACCTCAGGGTTGGTGCACCTACTTCAAGTGAAGGTTGTTCAAAGGGTGTGGTTGAAAGTATTGTATTTTGTATAAATCCTCGAGAGGTAATAAAATAAATACTTTCAAATCCCGATTGGGTAAGCAACCGGGTAGTGGACTGACAACTATAGTATTTGCTATAGTTGGAACCACTCTAAACGCCTGTCTCCTTCTTCTAATCTCAATTTTGGTTGTTTGAGTTAAATAATTATTAAAATCACTATAAAACTCTATTCACCCCCCCCCCCTCTAGTAGTTTTCAGTTGGTATCAGAGCAGGCTTCAAGGAACCCTAACCAGGTCTTGAAGAATGGAGGGAAATGGTGAAAGGTGTTGTTTGGACAAAACCACAACATGCTGCAATTGGTGTTTAGGAACAAGCCACAAAACAACTGGATGCCCATGGAGATCAAAGGAAGAGCACAAAGAATGTCTTATTGCTACAACTAGTGAAGAAGAAGAAGAAGAGGTAAGTCTCTTTGATTTATCTAAAGAAGAACTAGTTGCTATTATTGAAGAGACACATAATAAATATGTTGAGTGCAAAAAGAAATTAAAGAAATAAAATAAGGAAAATGATGATCTAAATGTTAAACTTCTTGCTCTTGCATCTGAAAATGAGGATCTCAAAGAGGGAAATAAATTTTCTGATCTTAAGTTAAAATCTATGGAAGCCGATTGCAAGCTCCTTTCTGTTGAAAATTCAAACTTACAGACTCAAGTAAACGATCTTCAAAAACAACCATTATTGTGCACCCATATAGATTATGACACTATTGTTAAAGAAAGAAATTTATTGTCATCTAATCTAGACCAAGCAAAACTAGATATTAAGAAGAGAATGGAAGAGATTGCCAAGTTACAACAAAAAGTCAGTAATTTAAATAATAATGGCATTCTTGATCAAATCTTAGATAATTCCTATCATCAGATTGGGAGAAGAGGACTAGGTTATAAGCCTAAAGGGAAGTCCTATCAACCTAGTTGGAAAAAGTCACAAACCCATCAATCTATATATGTACCTAAAGGAACAAATACATTTTTACCAAAGAACAACCTAGAACAAAACCATAGAAAATGACTTGAGGTTGATTCTATATGTTGCCATTATTGCTCACGTCTTGGACATTACTCTTTTTCATGTCCTTATAAGAGAAAAGATGTCGAGTTAGTTTGGGTTCCAAAACCTCCAAACTAAATGAACAAAATCAAGTTGAGATATGACCAAAGACATTAGTTGCATATTTCTATGTCTATCTCAACTCTACATAATTACAAATGTAAATGAAATTAATATTAGTTTGTTCCCTAGATGATTTAAAGTTTAAACTGAAATTATGCTTAGTCAAATGAAGAGAAAATTCCTATTTTCACATGATTATTCGTAAAAGTATTTTCTGGTCTATTCATATACTAATCATAAAATGAAATTATCATTGTATGCTGTTATTACCATTATACCATGCTTTCATCATTGGGTGCGCATAGATAATGAAAATTGTATGCATGGATCCATGAAAATATATAGGCAAGCAAAATGATTTATTAGTTATATGTTATTGCTTGCAACAAAATCTCTAACTTAGTATCTTTGAAATAATTAATTGTGCCTCCAATTAAGTAGAGTAGTATGCTTCAACTTGATATTTAATTAAATTTTATGCAGATATTATACTCAATATATTCAATCTGAAAATCTGCAAAAATTTGCCTCTTGGTCAAAATAAAATTTGACTAAGGGGCGCTATGGTCGTAGTCAAATTCGACCTAAAATAAAGTTTGACAAAATCACTATTTGGATATCCTTTTATGATTAAAAGAATAATTAATTTATGATCACAACTTGTCCAAATATTGTCAATAATATACACAATATTACTCCCTTGGAAAATCTATATATGTGTTCTACAAAAATAGTCTATCAATTACATTAAAAATTAGCTTCAAATTCGTACTCAGTAAGTCTCTCGGTCGACGAACTCTTCGTCCGAAAACCTTTCGGTCAGCCCCTCTCTCTCGACCGACAGAATCTAGACAGATTTAGTATCGGACACACTTTCGGTCGACAAATGTTCGACCGAGACAATGTCGGTCGACAATTGTTCGACCGAGAAATAGCCATTGGATATAACCGTTGTAAACCGACCGTTATGACCGTTTATGACCGTTATATGACCGTTGGGAAGTGGCGCGTCTGCAACATGACCGTTGCGGACGCTCGGTCGACGAGTCGTCGACCGACCAGGTCGCTGGATTGTTATAAAAGGAACCAAAGACGGGTCACTACCTCACACTTGCATACTCTTGCTTCCATAGGCTCTCTCTAGTGCATTTTTGTGCAACTCTTTAGCATCCTCATCCCCAAGCCTTCCTTGCTTCTTCTCCACCTTCAAGCAACACAATGGCCTCATCATCTGCTCGTGGGAAGAAGAAGGTCGCCGGCAGGAAAGGAAGGGAAGCTCGGGAAGCTACTCCACCACTGACGATCATCAACGACATTGCCTTCGTCGATGGAGATGCTGGTGATCGATATCTACGGCTTTCCTCTAAAGCTCCTCTCCCACGACGACCAGTTGAAGTTATGGACTTCATCAACATCGTCGACTTGGAGGACCTTTTCGAAGTACAAAAGTTAAAAGAATTCATCAACCCTTCTTTTCCTTCCTATTCAATCAAGGTAGTGAATGAATTCTATGCAAACCTCATTTCCCACTCTGAAAATGAAACCATCTTCTTCTACACTATGGTCAATGGGCATAGCTTCCGATTTACTGAAGGGGATATTCTTGAAATGCTAAACATTGACATAGATGAATATCAAGACACCCTTGACCTTACTTCTGGAAACCCCCTTAACCAATTTCTCCAAGATGACCATACCATTAGTCTTAGTGACATCAAAAGGACCATTTTTAAATCCAATACAACCTGTCACGAAGATAGAGGCACATATTATGCTATAAATCTTAAACCAACTGCTAGGATTGTAAACCTTATTGTATCAACAAACATACATCCTAGAGCAAATAAGTCTGAAGTTCCTGTTTTTCGTATGTGTCTAATATATGCCATTATCCAACGTATTCCCACAAATTTTATCCGCATCATTCTTAAAAACATGCTTGAGTTTTCTGGCAATCCTCCATATGCCGATTTTGTATGTCAAATTACTCAACATTTCCTTAAGACCCCACTTGAGGATATGGGATATACATGGGAGCGTAGACCACAAAAAATAAGTAAGAATACAGTAGAAAAAATGGGAATTGATTTTGGTCATAAAAGGGCTAGAGTTGAAGGAGAAACATCTCATCAAGACATACCACCACCCCCTCCTTCTACTAACCTATCACATGATCCCATTCAAAACACTCTTACTTATATTGTTGGCTCCCAATATCACCTGAGCAAACAACTAGACTATAACCATCATGCCATGACTTATATAAACCAAAGAATGCAAACCCTTTCACCAAACCAACCTGATGAATATCCGTATTCTTTAAATCCTGGCATGCTCAATCCATACAATCCTTCATACAACTATTATCAAACTCCACCTCCACCATCTGTGGATCTTACGCACACTCAGTTTTCATCCATGCAACTGCAAGATATTGCCGCTCATTTCCGATTTGACCGAGTTCCTACATTCTTGTAAGCATATGCTTTAACTAAGACAGGTGCTCTAGATTGGCAAACCTTGGTCCAGTATTATGGAACTGAGCCTTTTCTTGGGAAAGACCCTGACATTGATGTAATCCTTAAGTCTTTCCAGTAAATGTTGGAGTTATTGTAATGATATCTTTTGAAAAATTGTAATGGGTCATCTCTATATGATGTGTCTATCTTTCTATGCTTGTAGTACATGCTTTTAATGAAATTGGCCATCTTTACTTGATTCCAATGGATATTTTTATGTGAGACATCTTCAAAATATGGATTATAAGATCATCATTGTAGAACATACAAAATAAGGGGAGTAATAAATAAAAATGCAACCTTTAAAATTGTGGCAAAATTGACAAGGATCTATGACACAATTACTTAAAACAGTTATGAAACAAATCCAGACACATTCTCGGTCGAGAAACTGTTCGATTGAGAACACTATCGGTCGAAAGATCGTCGACCGAGCAGGTTTCTGTTGTCAAGTTTGCAATAAAACTGAATATATTTGCAAATTAATCATGTCTTCCCTTCATCATGTTGAAGATAAAATTGGCTAAACCGCTTCCACTTTGGAAGATGCTTTCTTTGATATCGGTGCTACTTAAACACAAGCTCTTGGTTTTTTTATGGACATCATTTTAATGTACTTAATCTTAGTATACTTTTGATAAAGGTCAAAATCAAAATTTAAAATCATTTGTAACCTTAGAAGCTTACAAAAACATTGTAAACATCATTTGGAGCTTGTTACGACCTTAGTATTTTTCTTTTTGGTTATGAAGAAATCTATGAATTTCAGAAAAATGATATAACTTGTACTTAAAGGAACTCTCTAAACAAATCGGGGCTTAACATCCCTTGCATTTGGATGGAGACATTTTTATGTACTCTGAGATTAAAGGATTCTCATATCATTTTATGGGCTTAACATCCCTTGTAAAATGGATGAGAAATCAATACATATGCCATGAACCTAACAGGATCTCATATCATTTCAAGGCTTAACATCCTTTGCAAATGATTGAGAAACAAATTGTGGCTAAATTAGACAAAAATGATATTAAATCCATGTTCCTAATAGAATATCTATCTAAGGGGGAGCATAGTATAAAATTAAGGGGGAGAAGAAATATAAAATATTTTACTTGGATATCTTTTTGAAATGACAAAGGGGGAGAAAGAATATAAAATCAAAACTATAAATGAGTAAATAAGTTTCATAACATCTTAGCCAGCACTCACTTGCAAAACAAAAATGGCTACAAAAGGTAATCCTCAGGTATGAAACTCACATGCTTTATATTTCCTTATTTCATATTTTGGAAATGTTTGTCATCTTCAAAAAGGGGGAGATTGTTGGCTAAATGGACATCTATAAATCCCTTGTTTTGATTATGACAAACATTTCATTCTTACTAATCTAACGTGCTACTTGAGTGTGCAGGATGACAAAGTAACAAGGGAAAATCTACAAGCTTACATATTTATATTTTCATGCAATGTAATCACTGTTGTAAAAACTTGTACAAAAATTATAATGTACAAGTACTTAGAATTGCATGTAAATCAAGCGTTAGATTCTCCCTAGCTAAACACCACAGTTAGACAAGTCATCCCATTCAAATAGGATTACTTATGCACACTTACACACATAATTAGTGTCTAAATTGAAACCTTGAAACAGGATCAATCTCGGTCGACAAACTCCTCGACCGAGACACTCTCGGTCGACAATCTTCTCGACCGAGAAAGATCCAAAGTAGCTGTTAGACACAACAGACAAGTTAGTTGGCAGTTGATGAAAGACGTTGCAAATCTCTTGTTCCAGAGAGCCTGTTGGTCGACAAAAGTTCGACCGAGTAGGTGTCTCGGTCGACCATTTGTCGACCGAGATGGTCTCTGACAGCAACTGCAGAATTAATTAATTAGCCGTTGTTAAAGCAACAACTTTGTACCTAACGGCTAGTTAAGCACTTAGAAACCCCTAGAAGTTGTCTAGAATGTCCTTAAGCTTCCTTAGGCCATTCCTATAAATAGGACAAGCCATAGGACACCTAAACTCACTTGTTTTACACTTGCTACACTTGAGAAATACTTGAGCATACTTGAGCAATCTGTTGCAAGCAATTTGAGCATTGTGATCATTGGCCTACTTTCTCCTTAGCTCAAATTCGTGTCCTATAGGCTAGTATCTCCTACCCACTGCAATCACAAGTTCACATACTTGGTTAGGAGATCTATACGCTTGATCTAGGCAAATCAAGCCTTGGGATGTAAAGGATAAGTTGTAATTTCCTTTTTCTTTTTTATTCCCTATTATTGTTTGTACTCTCCTTGCTACTCCTAGGTTGGAGGCTGCGGATTGGAGAGGGTGAAGATCTTCTTGGCGAAGAAGGAGACTTTGAGCTACTTCAGAAGGCTGGTGCAACGGGAGGTTACTTCTATAGAGGAAGGCTACTTCAAGGGGGAGCTTGGAGTTACTTCAAGAAGGCTACCTCAGGGTTGGTGCACCTACTTCAAGTGAAGGCTGTTCAAAGGGTGTGGTTGAAAGTATTGTATTTTGTATAAATCCTCGAGAGGTAATAAAATAAATACTTTCAAATCCCGGTTGGGTAAGCAACCGGGTAGTGGACTGACAACTATAGTATTTGCTATAGTTGGAACCACTCTAAACGCCTGTCTCCTTCTTCTAATCTCAATTTTGGTTGTTTGAGTTAAATAATTATTAAAATCACTATAAAACTCTATTCACCCCCCTCTAGTAGTTTTCACATTAGTGTTGATTTATTCTTACATGCTATGCTAGCCACTTTGTATGTATGATTTATGCTCTTTGCATAATCTGGGAAGATATGCATAGGAGTAAGGAATGCACCTTAGCTGCACTACCTTGACCATAGAAGTGGTTGGGATGAGTCATGGAACAAAGGTCTATAGCCCAAATATGAGTTATCCACAGGAGTGGTGTACAAAGTAAGGATTGTGCTACATTATCAGGAGGTAGATGTAGGATACAAACCTTCATTGTGTTATTTCTAGTATTATTGATCTATGTTTTTCTTCATGTTATGATGTTCTTATGAAATTCCTATCCCATGATTCCTTTAATCTAATCTTAATCTCTTTTGAAATAATTAGTTCTACAATTTTCTTTTAACCAGTAAAATAGTTTGATCTAAACCAAATCACTCCTTTAGAAATCAAGTTATATTGTTGAACATCAACACACTTTCATTTAACAACCTGCTCCTTGGAATGTCTTTAATATACTATATGCACCCATATACTTGCGAGGTAGTGCTCAAGTTTACAAATTGAATTGGTGTGCACACGAGTAACAAGATTTTGTCTCCATTTCCAGGGAGCATTGGTATTTTTGTTAGAGTAAGATGTGTTGAACTATAAGCAATACTAGATCACACCCACATTCCATCATCCCATCATCATTTTTATCATATATCATATTTTCCATTATTTGTTAAGTGTTTCTCACTCAGTTGTGGATTTTGTAGGACTATATGCGGTGTTTAAAATAGGGTCTTTAGTCATCCATATTCCTAGCCCAGATATCGAGCGTACATTCAATATCCATGGACGAGCAAGGAGGAGTAAAGATCTTCAAATGTGGATAGTTCACCTTCATTTTTGCCATCATCTTCACCGGACCACCAAGAACCAATCATGGAAGATGATCGTCCTCTTAAGGACTTTGTTGTTCCTACTACTATAAACATTAATTGGCTATCAACAACCCACATAGTGAGGCAAACAACTTCTTAATCAGTCAGACGATCATGCAAATGATTCAACAAAATTGTTTTCGAGGGACCCCATGGAGGATCCTAATCTTCTTGTAGTTGAATTCTTGCAATACTTGAACACCTTCAGGATCAATGGTGTTAATCCTTATGGTATAAGCATACTTCTATTCCCATTTTCTTTAAGGGATAGAGCCAAGGTGTGGCTCTCATCATTGCCAACAAATTCTATAAATAGTTGGGAGGAGTTTTTGAATGCCTTTCTAGCTAAATACTTCCCACCAAGAAAGACCACCCAGTTGTGAAGTCAACTCACTAATTTATCTCAAAGATATGGAGATAGCCTATATGATACATCAGAGAGGTTCAAATATCTATAACATTTTTTCCCTCACCATGGCCTAAGCAAGTGTCTATCTTTTAGACTTTCTACAATGTGTTGTATTATAACACAAGGATGTCTTTAGATGTTGCAGATAATGGATAAAGGGAAGCATATGAAATCATTGAATACATTGTAATTAACCATTTCCAATGGAGTATAGAGAGGAAAAAATCATCCAATGTTGCTTCCGGGAAGCAAGTTGACATACATTCTATTGATGTCGTTGATTTGATTGAAGCCAAGTTAGATGCCCTTACACAAAAGTTTGAGAGGTTGAACACTCAACCAACTTAATTGGTTAATCTTATTTGTGATTCAAATGAAGCCTTTGGGAAGCTAGATTCTTAAAGTTACCCTTATTTCATTCCTTTTGAGGATACTACAGAGAAATGCAATGTGATAGGAAACTATGGAAGCAAGAAACCTTACAATCCATACTCCAACACCAATAATCTGGGTTGGCATGATCATCCATATTTTTCTTACCGCAACAATATTTCTCAAATCTTCAACAACCTCAAGGTCAAAAACCATTACATGTGGGGAGTAGACCACCATTGGCAGACAATCTACTGGGGTTCAACAATAATGCTTATAGAAATTTCAATCAACAACAAAAACTGAAGTCCAACAAAGAATCTCTTTTAGAAGGTTTTGTTTTATCTCAAATGAAGAAAATGAGGAGTTCCATCAACATGGATAGATCATGAAAGATGTCATTCAACACTTTCTTCCAAAGTTGATGGCATTACCACTCACACAAGAATGTTGGAGAACCAAATTGCACAAAAAGATATTGCTATTCATTAAGCACCTTTTGGACCTTGCCTAGCCAATCAGAGATGAATCTAAAGGATACTTGTAAATATGTGACATTGAGGAGTGGACCTGTAATTGGAGGACCATCACCACCTTCAAAGACAAAATCTAAAGAGGTTGTTAATGTGAATGTAGATGAGGCAGCTGAATATCAAAGGAAGAAGTATGTAGGAAATCCACAACCAAGTGATTCTTCCATCAAGCTTGATGCCCCTTTTCCTAATAGGTTTGTTCACAAGAAGGATGATGTCAAATTCCACAAATTTATGAACATCCTCAACAAACTTAATGTAAACCTTCCTTTAGCTGAAGTTATTATTGAGATGCCCTCATATGAAAAGTTTCTCAAGGATATCTTGACTAGGAAGAGAAGAGTTGATCAAGTGGAGATTGTTATGTAGTCTGAGAAGAAGAGTTACATCATCCATAATAAACTATCAGAAAAGCTTGATGATCAAGGTGCCTTCACAGACCATTATGTATTCAAAGAAGATGAGTTCCATCATCCATAATAAACTACCAGATAAGATTGTTGATCAAGGTTCCTTCACATTATTGTGCATGATTGGTGACACTACTTTTAACAAAGGCCTAGCTGACCTTGGATCTAGCATAAGCCGTATTCCTTCGACATTGTGGGAACAACTTGATCTTTGAGACATGAAGCCAACCAAGATGTCCATTCAATTGGCAAATCACACAATGAAAAATCCTAAAGGAATCATTGAAGATGTGCCTATTCAAGTTGGAAAATTCTATATTCCATGTGAATTTGTTGTGTTAGACATGAATGAAGTCCCATCCAACCCTATCCTTTTCAGAAGTCCTTTCCTCCACATAGATTATTGTACTATCTATGTACAAGAAGGTAGGCTCACTCTTAGGGTAGGAGACGAAACAAAGGAATTTTCTGTTCTAGATGCAATGAAAGCCCCACACAAGACTGGAGACATTTGCTTAGTTGACTGTGTTGACAAGTTTCTGGATGGAGACAAAGATTTTTCTAATTTTATTACAAATTATTGTGAATAAAGTAATTTGAACACAACCATGAGTACAAAAGTCTCATATGCTTCCTCTATTCTTGATTCACATCCACTCAATGAAGACACTCTACCATTGGAACATGATTCTTGTAAGACAACTATGAAGAAAAAGGTAGAACTCAAACTCCTTCCATTGGGGCTAAGTTATGCTTCTTAATCCTAATTCTACATATCATGTGATCATAAATGCTAATTTAACTGATGAATAAGAAATCAAATTTTATTAATGAACTTCCTTTGCATAAGGAAGTAATCGGTTATTCCATCATAATTTTAAAGGCATAAATCCTTCCATTTGCATGCATCGAATTAATTTAGAAGATGATGCCAAACTATGTGTAGAACCTATTATGTGTTAAATCGAAATATGCTTGAGGTTGTAAAAAGAACATTTTGAAATTGAAAGATGCAGGGATCATTTACCCCATAAGTGGTAGTCCACGGGTGAGTGCTATTCACATACACTAGTACAGATAACACATTTAGTGTCGGTTAAGTAAGACTTTTATCGTCAGTTTTTAAGCGACACCCAAGTGGGTGACACTAAAAGTAGACTCCTTCACCGTCGATTACATAATCGATGATAGAAAGTCATTCCTGATTACAATTTAACCCACCAGCACCAACAGTCAGACCATAGGCGTCAGTTAATAGCAAACAACCAACACAATTAAGCATTCGTTGTCAGTTTTCGGTATTTAACCGACGTCGATGTTTTTTTTTCTTATCAGTTCCAGACCTGCTCTCTGGATGGTCAGCAGGATACAGAACCTGCAGTTCAGTTTTGAACTATAGGTTTACAACATCCCTTTGATTTCAGCCAACAACAGGTCACAAACCTGCAAATATTGACAAGATACAAATTATATATTTTATATGGATCATGTGATTCACACATATATCTATAATAAGCACATTTAATTTTCAAATATGATTCATTACACACATGCATGTAGAAACCTATAGTTCCATTTCATATTCACATACATTTAGCAACCATGCAGTTCGATCCATTCATTTTTCTTTTGACATTCGCACACACAGAAACATTCATTCATTCCATCTTCACAAACACATGTATATAGATAAGACAATTCAAAAAAATTCATTCGTACATCGTCTTTCAAAGTTGAACATGTTATTGAAATACTAATTACAACAACAAAGTTTAGAAAATAATATGACACAGTAGATAATTAAATAAGGGGGGCTACCCTAAACATGTGCATATACGGGAAAGTAAATTTGTTGCTAGCTTGGACCTACTTTGTTGATGTTGTTGTGTCGCAGAGCTCGTCGTTGTTAGACAAATCTGAAATGATGGTGATAGGGAAATGGACGGTACGAATAGTAGGAATAGAAGGGAAATCGAGTGTGCTCTCCTCATTGAATGAGTCCAAATATGTGTTATCCCCTGTTGAGTACTCAAATCAGACCAGATGATCGGGTGTCTCATTGTTGATGTTGGTTATCCAAACCTTGATGGTATTATGGCCAACCGATCGAAGAAAAAGCTTGTCACTACGTCCCAATAGCATCTTCCCAACCCACTCACACCAACTGGATGTGGATATAAGATTTTCGTCAACATCATACTTAACCTCGATAACAGATGTTGAAGTTCCAAAATTTAGGGTCACTTCATCATCCATGTAGCATAATCCATTTAGATAATGCCAATGTTTAGGTATAGTGAGTTTTGCTAATGAACGATAATCTAGAATGATGTTCAACTATTCTTCATTAGGAAATAGTAACATTGGGGTAGAGTCCCAAGCCATTATGCCTACAACAATGTAAAATGATGACAAAAAGTAATATAAACTAACAACACACAACAACATGAGTTATTTCATATTCATGACAAAGAAATAATTGATGATGATGATGATGATGATGATGATGATGATGATGATGATGATGATGATGATGATGATGATGATGATGATGATGATGATGATGATGATGATGATGATGATGATGATGATGATGATGATGATGATGATGATGATGATGATGATGATGATGATGATGATGATGATGATGATGATGATGATGATGATGATGATGATGATGATGATGATGATGATGATGATGATGATGATGATGATGATGATGATGATGATGATGATGATGATGATGATGATGATGATGATGATGATGATGATGATGATGATGATGATGATGATGATGATGATGATGATGATGATGATGATGATGATGATGAGGATGATGATGATGATGATGAGGATGATGAGGATGATGATGATAATGATGTGATGATGATGATGATCATCATCATCATCATCGTCGTCGTCGTCATCATCGTCACCATCACCATCATCATCATTATCATGATGATGATGTGGAATGATATGACGATGAGGATGATGATGACGATTATGATGATGACAATGATGATGAGGATGATGACGATAGTGATGATGATAATGATGATGATCATGATCATGATCCTCATCATCATCGTCATCATCAACATCATCATCATTATCATCGTCATCCCCATCATCATTGTCATTATCATCATCATCATCATCATCATCCCACATCATCATCATCACATGATGATGATGATGATGATGACGATGATGATGAGGATGAAGATGACAATGATGTGATGATGATGATGATGGCGATGATGATGACGATGATGATGATCATCATCATTGTCGTCATCATCCCCATCATCATCATCATCATCAATCATCGTCGTCAACATCATCATCTTCATCATCCTCCTCCTCATCATCATCATCATTATCATGATGATGATGTGGGATGATGACGATGAGGATGATAATGATGATGATGAGGATGATGACAATGATGATGATGATGATAATGATTATGATGATGATGATGACGACGACGATGATGATGACGATGATCATGATCCTCATCATCATCATCATTATCATCGTTATCCCCATCATCATTGTCATTATCATCATCGTCATCATCATCCTCATCATCATCATCCCACATCATCATCATCATCACATGTGATGATGACCAGGATGAAGACGATAATGATGTGATGATGATGATGATGACGATGATCATCATCATCATCATCATCATCCCCATCATCATCAATCGTCGTCGTCATCATCATCATCATCATCATCATCATCATTATCATTATCATCATCATTATCATGATGATGATGTGGGATGAAGATGATGAGCATGATGATGATTGATGATGATGATGATGGATGATGATGATAATGATGATGAAAATGATGATGATCATCATCATCATCGTCACCACATCAACATCATCATCCTCAACATCATCGTGATCATCATCGTCGTCGTCATCATCCCACATCATCATCATGATAATGATGAGGATGACAATGTTTGATGATGAGGATGATGATGAGGATGATGATGATAATGATGATGACGATGATGATCACCATCATCATCATTGTCACCATCATCATCATCATCATCATCATCATCATCATCATTGTGATCATCGTCATCATCATCATCATCATCATCATCATCATCATCATCGTCGTCATCATCATCCTCATCCATCATCCCACATCATCATCATCACATGATGATGATGATGATGATGATGACGATGATGAGGATGAGGATGAGGATGAGTATGATGATGATAATGATGATGATCATCCCCATCATCATCATCCTCAACATCATTGTCATCATCATCATGATCATCCTAATCATTCATCATCCTAATCAATTAATTCAATTCATTCTTCCATTTTGTGTTTATTCATTCATTATTAAACCCTAATTCAATATTAATCAACTACACAATGGTGGCATTATTAACCCTAAGTTCAAATCTTGTACTAATTAAACCACTCACCGCACTGATCAAACTGTAGGTTGTGGTGGCAGCACCCGAAGGTGGAGGAGGCCAGACGGGCTGGAGGTGAAGGTGGCCGGCGTTGGAGGTGCAGGCGGTGAGTGGAGTATATGAAGGCGGAAAGAAGAAGGCTCCTCACTCTTCCTAGAGCAGGTGGTGGTGGTGACGGGAGCATGTAGTGGCGGCCAGCGACTGGGTACAACAACAGCAATAGCATCTCCGGACAGCAGCAACAGCTCCGACGTGATCAACTTCAAGCTCATCGCGACAGCGCGCGGAGGCGGAGAGCAGCTTCAAGCTCGTCGTGGCCACGCGCGGAGGCAGTGGGTAGAGAAGGGAGGTGACAGAAAAATCACCAGACCTAGCTATGGGGGGAGAAGATCTAGAATTAAACAGCGAAGGGGAAGAGTTTGGCTCGTGTGGTGCTCATAAGTTAACTATCAGTGTCAGTTATTCCTCCAAAACCAACGATAAATAAGGCAATGAATTTTTGCCTCGCAAAGTGTATTTAGTCGTCCGTTCTTTAGTAAAAACCGACGACATATGAGGGGACAAAAAGTTTCGCGGGGCTTGGTGTGGAACATGTATCGTCGGATTTTTCACAACCGACGCTGAATTTAAAATTTTTCGAGCCAAATTTTTTTCGCTGAAAAATTGTATTTTGCGGGTGATTTTGGACGTCAGTTTGGTTTATTAACAACGGACATTAAAGAAAAGTGATACCCGTGTCTTTTGTAAATCAACCAGTGTTCACACATAGGTTTCATTTGAGTTTATACGCTGATGTCATAGACTATGGGCGTCGGTTTTTGCAACAACTGACAACATAAAATGTGACGTTATACGTCATTTCTATACTAGTGATAGTACCCAAAAAGTGGGGGTGCAACTATCATTAAGGGGGATAATGATGAATTGACACAAACACATGTAGTCATTGGATCGTTCATGTGTATGAATTATAGAATATTAAACAAGACAACCCGTAAAGAGCATTTTCCTTTGTCATTCATTGATTTGATGCTATAAAGATTAGCCAATCATTCCGATTTTTGTTATTTATATGGCTATTCTGGATTTTTTTTCAAATACCAATTTACCCACCAAACCAAGAAAAGATAACTTTCACATGCACCTATGGCATTGACACTTACATACTCATGCCTTTTGGTGTTTGTAGTGCACCAATGACTTTTCAACATTACATGATGTCTATTTTCTTTGATCTCATTGAGCGTATTATGGAGATTTTCATGGATGATTTTAGTGTTTACAGAAATTCATATGATGACTGACTGTCGAACTTATCTATAGTCCATGAGCATTGTAAAAAGGTTAACCTAAGATTAAATTGGGAGAAGTTCCATTTCATGGTACAATCTGGAGTAATACTAGGGCATGTGATATCTAACAAGAGTATTGAAGTTGACAGGGAAAATGTGGAAGCAATAGAAAATATGTGCACTTTATCAATAGTTAAAGAAGTTTGAAGTTTTCTAGGACTACATGATTTCATAGGAGGTTTATCAAATATTTTTCCAAGATAGTCGAGTTGTTATGCTCATTGCTTTACAAAGATGTGGACTTTATGTTTGATGATGAATGTCAAGTTGCTTTCAAAAAGATCAAAGATGCTCTCATTTCATCCCCTATCATTTAGCCACTGGACTGGAATGCACCCTTTGAATTATTGTGTGATGCTAGTGACTACATACTCAGTGTAGTACTAGGTCAATAGAAAAACAACAAGTTGCATGCAATATATTGTGCCAGAAAAACCTTAGATGATGCCCAGATTAATTATGCTACCACAGAGAAAGAGATGTTAGCCATAGTATATGCCTTCAACAAATTGCATCAGTATCTAGTGGGATCCAAGGTCATTGTCTACACTAGCCATGCAACAATCAAATATTTATTGAATAAGAAGGACGTAAACCACACATGATTCGCTAGATTTTATTGCTTTAGGAGTTTGATCTTGAGGTTAGGGATAAGAAGGGTACTGAGAACAATGTGGTTTATCACCTTTCCATTCTGACTATAGACGCATCTAGTGCACTTCCCAGTGATGATTACCTTCTGGTTGAAAGATTGTATGTTGTTGGTACATTACAAGCACCATGGTTTGAAGACATCATCAATTTCCTTGCTACCGATCTTTTTCCTCCAGACTTAACTTATCAACACAAGAAGAAATTCCTACATGACGTCAAATTCTACTATTGGTATGATCCACTATTTTTCAACCAAGGAACCAATGGACTAATTCAACGATGTGTGACTGAAGAAGAGATTCCAAACATTATTTCTTAATGTCTTTCTTCTTCTTACATAGGTCATTCAGAGGAGAGAGGACAAATACAAAGATTTTTTGGGCTGGAATCTATTAGTCAACCCTATTTAGAGATGTACGTGCTTATGAAAAAGAATGTGACAAGGGCCAAATAACATGTGGAGTATCCAAGAGAGACAAAATGCCTCTCAATATCCAGAATATTCTATTGGCCAATCCTATTTCAAGATGTGCATGCTTAGACAAAGGATGTGACAAGTGCCAAAGAACAGGTGGAATAACCAACAGAGATGAAATGTCTCTTAACTCCATTCTAGAATTGAGGTATTTTGATCTATGAGGAGTAGACTACATGGGTCCTTTCCCATCCTTCTATGGCTATAAATATATCTTGGTTTCTTGTGATTATGTTTCAAATTGAGTATAGGCTATTCCTACCCAAGCTACAAATGCAAAATCAATCATAAAACTATTTATAAGGTCATTTCTCCTCAATTTGGAGTTCCTAGAGTTGTCATTTCAGATGGACATACACACAATGAAAAACATTTCAACAATCTTCTCACCAAATATGGAGTGAAACACAATATCTCTACTCCATATAGTCCCCAAACTGCTGGGTAGGTTGAAGTATCAAATATGCAACTCAAGGGAATTATGGAAAAGAATTAAGTTCAAGGAAAGATTGGGACCTCAAATTAGATGATGTGCTTTGGGCATTCCAGAAAACATTAAGATAGCCATTGATACCATGACATTCAAGCTCATATATGGCAAGTCTTTCTATCTTCCTCTAGAGCTGGAGCACAAAGTCCTATGGGTCATCAAGTTTTTCAACTTTGACATGAAGAAATCAGGAGAAAGTGACTTCTATAACTTCAAGAACTTGAGGAGCTTTAGTTAGTTGCTTATGAAAATGCAAACATCTACAAAAAGAGAACTAAGGTGTGGCATGATAAGAAGATAATAAGAAGGGACTCATCAAGGAAGACCAAGTGTTGCTCTTTAATTCAAGGCTAAAACTTTTTCCTGAGAAGCTCCGTTTATAATGGTGAAGACCATTCTTAGCTTTGAAGATTTATCCATATGGAACTATGGAGCTATAGGGAAAACAATATACATTCAAGGTTAATGGATAACATTGCAAACTCTACATACAAGGAGAGAAAATAGAAAAAGGAGTCTCCTGTTCCCTCTTAGATGTTTGAAGATGTAGACTCCAGTCTCACTCTAGACTCTAATGGAGGACCTTGTGCGAGTTGACACCACATTTAGTATAGATTTCAATTTTGTTTTTACCTCAAGAACATTTCCTTTTCCAATAAGTATGCCATGGATGAATAAAATAATTTAGACTGTCATATCACTCCTATCATTATCAATGTAGGTGAAGAAGAAAAACAAGTAAAACATTGAATTTCCATGAAAATTTAGTCGAACATGATGTGTTGTTCCTTGACACGACGTATCTCATGAGACAGATAGAGGATGAGTAAACACTCAGAAAACACGGCGTATCCCTACATCCACACATTGTGCCACATAAAGATTTTTCAAGCATAAAGTCCCACCAGAACCACACACGTTGTGTGTTTAATATGCACATGGTGTGACGACATGGTCATTTGTTTTGGATAAGAATGCATGGTGTGTGTCACAAACCACATAGCGTGTATAGATCGAGAGATGGATATAAGTCTTCCTGTTGGAAACCCACATGGTGTGTTTTTATTAAACACATGACATGCAATCGAGAAGGTTTATCCACAATAGTTTTTTGGGAGAGAACATTGCATGTCCAAATTAAGATAGGGTGTTCATCATCAGGAAGATCAAAAATAAGATTGGACAAGGAAACTTGATGTACTCGTTGATACAGTGTGTGTCTACTTTGACACGATGTGTCCAAAATTCAAAGATAGGGCTTTATGCCCCTATTTTGAAATTATTCTTCACTTCATCCTAGGACTCACACCGAGTTCAATTCAGAACTACAACCATCGCCGACATGTTAAACCTCTAGCAATTTACTTCCTCATCATCATTGCCCCGATCCAAGTAGTTGAGAAAGTAGCTTCTCTGCCACCATCAAAGATACAAAGCCAAGCTTCAAGCTGCCACTGTGACCCCCATCGACATCAACAAACAAAGGATCGTTGTTGTGTTCAAGAAAGATCTGGAGCCTGTAAATACACTCATCTTCATCGCTTGCTTCTCCGGCAGACGCACTTCCCCTTCATTTCAACTCAGTTTGTGCATAGAAGGCATTGTGTGTGCACACCCAAACACATTGTGATGCTAGAGTCAAACTCGGCCCGCAACTCAATTCTAAGCGTAGAACACACGTTGTGCATGAACCCAGAAATGATGTGCACCTCAATTGTTTCCTCAACATACATCTCACCCAATTCGAATTAGAAAACACATCGTGTGCACCAGCAGACACGCCGTGTCTGTTCATCCAGTAACTACATTCCAATCATCATGGCTCCCATGAAGGAAACAACAAAGCACCATAGGGGAGAGAACTCTTCTTTCGCCCAACATACATCTCTTAAAAATAGTTCAACGTCACCAAGGAAGGAGACAAAACATACCAAACTATGATCGCCCATAGGGTCTTGCCTACATGCTTTTCTTGTGAAGAGACATTGGGGGTGTTGGGGTTCAAAAATGAAGTCTTGGGATTTCTAGAAGATCTAGGGCTCAAGTACACTTGATGCACTGTAAGCCCTACCTATCCAAGACCCACTTATGAATTCTTAACTACATTGAATGCTAAAGATGACCCAAGAAGGCTAAATGAACCATTTGGAATTATTACATTTGGACTTCTTGGGTGCAATTATAAGATTACATTCAGACAATTTTGTGATGAATTTTGGTGCCATTGTGGAGGGGCAATGTCATGCCCACCTCATTTTAATAGTGATGAATTTTGGAGAGAAATCACTAAAGATCACTTGCATGAGGCCAAAGCCTCTAGAGAAACACACATCCACAACCCCACATTTCGTTATATGCACATGATCCTTTGCACTTGTGTATTTTCTAGAAAAGAAACACAAGGCATTTATTGAAAGCAAGATCTATTCTTCTTATGGGAAATGCTAAATGATTTTAAAATTAATGTTGGTTATTATGACCTCTATCGTTTCTTTAAAATCATAGAGAAGAAAGTTGGTGAAATTATGGTTGGAGGACTAATCACACACATTGCCCATAAAGTTAATGTTGAACTGATAGGATTAGAATTTTCTCCCAAAAGGAACAAAATCAACCTCCAGTTCCTCATTTCCTCATGATAAGGGATAAATCTAATGATAACAAATTTAGACAATAATTTCATGGTCATGAAGAGTTCATTGAACTCCCTGATCTAGAGGGGTCTACCTTGATAAATAAAGACAATTAGAAGGTCATTTTTTATGATAATACTGACTATGGAGGCCAACCTAAGGCTTCTAATGTAGTTATGGTACCACCTCACCCTCCTTCTACTTGCACTCAGATAGAGTACAACTGGGCTATGCCAGACGTGCAACATCTTTATGGGTATGTCCAATAGTGTTTGATCAACAGGACTCCCGCCTAGTCCAAATGAGCAAGGAGTACTCTGATATGCACAACATGATACAATGGATGTATATGTGGCACATCTCTTAGGTACACTATGATATACCTCCTCCACCTCTTTCGCCATAGTAGGAGTCGACCCTCACTGATATTCTGGATGATGCCCTTTTGATCCAGCATTTTCTTGCTAGACATGAGGGCACTGACCCTTCATTTTGATTCATCCTGGTAGGTACCTAGTTTCTATCCACTTGAGTTTGATTGATGTAGTGAGGACACTAAAAATTTCAAGCTTGGGGGAAGAGAAACCAGCTAGTAGTTTTAGTTTTAGTTGTTTTCCCTTTCATGTCATTTGCTTATGGATTTGTTTTTGTAATTTGTTTCTATTTATATGTTTCTCAATGTGTTTCACCCTATATTGTTGAAATCTTGTATGATGATGAGTTGATAGTTTGGTTGTGGTCAAATCTCTTTGATTGCTTGAACCATCTATTTACATTAAGATAATGTCTATAAAATGAGAGTTGGGCACACATCACCCTAAGTGAAATTTTATGAATCATGACTATTCATCTCTGCATTTAGGTATTTGGTTAAACATGAATTGTTTTTCTTTTTCTCATGCTCTTTGATCATATAATAATTCAAATGCTTTGAATTTCTCAAATGTATAGCCTTGATTAGCTGTTTGATGATATTGCCAACTTTATAATGAATTTTTCACTACTCTACTTGATATATTTTTTTGCAAAATGAATGACTTTCCATCTTTTTTCTATTATCCATTTTCATGAAATTTCTAAATAGTATGGGAAGGTGATTGCTTAATCACAAGATCATGTGGTTCCAAAGTGGAGCTCGATTCACATTTAAAAAGGGATTCTGATCTTGATTTGAAAAAATTTAAACCCCACAAAAAATGGCTAAGTCGCCCTCATTTTCCACCAACTCAATGAAGGTTGGGGATTACATTTGAAAGAGGGAAATAAATCCTCAAATGGTATTCCATATGTGTGTAAGCCTAAATTAGAAATCAAGTATCGTACAAAAGAATCCAAGTTAAAAAGATTTATGATTTTGAATAATAATGTCACTTCAGATGGATATATATTTAAAAGGAAATTTCATTTTATCTCATATGAACTATCAATGGAGTTTTGTGGACAATCACTTTATATGTGGCTCTGTCATCTTATTTCTACTGATTGCTCTCTAGTTATTTCATCTAAAGAAATTTGAATATCCATTTGGACTCATTTTTCTATATTGAGAGTTAGAATTGATTTCATTGGTTACATATCTAAATGATAAATTTTCCATTCACTAATTATCAATTCATATACATGAATTGATGTTGTACCCATATATTATTCCTTAGCCATATATCTAATTCTTTTTTTCTTGAGGAAAATCAATGGTTTCAAGCTTAGGTGGGATTTGATGTGCACAAATCATATCTTTTTAAACCATTTTTGGGTGCACAATTCACTCTTTTTTAGCATAATTCCATTCTCAATCATGCTAGATTTCTCACTTTTTAGTTGCTTCACTCGTCCCAAGTTGTTGATCACATGTACATATTAATGATGAGGAAATGGGATTACTCCAACTAAAATCTGACCTTCCTTGGATTCCTCAGGACATTGTACATATCACATGGAAGTTTTTGAAGTTTCTAAAGGGGAAACAACTTGTGTGTTTTATCCCATGGCATGTTAATCTATATATGGATTTATTTCCCCTGATGAGAAATTACATGACGTGTCCCTTAGATGAAATGGCATGTCTAATGAGTTAAAGATCTCACAAAAGTTTCTACCAAAAAACACAACTTGTCTAGATCTACCAAAGTTTGCACTAATTCTAAAAAACACAGTGTGTCTCTCAAACGACACACCCTGCACCCTTTGAGCAAAGTAGTTTTCAACTTCACTTACTCAAGGTGAAACGTCGTCTGTCTTTTTAGACATGTCGTCTGGCAGTAAATTTTGGCAGTTTTTCAAAGCAACTGTCTCTCCTTTTTAAATACAAGAGAACACATATGGGATGGTTATCTCTTGTCATTTGAAGCACTTTTTGACCAGAGAACGGAGTAGAGGAGAAGAGAGGTGAATTTGGAGAAAAAGAGGTAGCTACTTAAACCTCTTTTCTACTTCATTCTTCTTCATAGACTGTAGGAGAAGCTTCTCCACTCCATTCCAGAACCTCAGGAGAGAAGGTTGTTGGAAGAGAAGCACCAACAAGGGTGGAATTTCATCTTCAAATCAAACTTCTTCTTTGTTCTTCCTGTTTCCTTATATTTTTCTTGCTCTTTTATTTTTTATTCAATGTTTAGCTTCAAAATCTATATCATTTACTTGTGTTTCACCATCATGAGCGTGTAGATTTTTATTTCTTGGTCATGAGAGAGTAACTCCCATGTCATAACAATGTTGAACATGAATTTCATATATTATGCTAGTTATTTTATAGTTCTAAGGTTCATCGATGTTGATATCTTCTTACATGCTACACTAGCCACTTTATATGTATGATTTATGCTCTTTGCATAATCTAGGAAGATATGCATAGGAGTAAGGAGATGTACCTTAGTTGCATAATCTTGTTTAGAGAAGTGGATTGGATGTGTCAGGGAACAAAGGTTTGTAGCCCGAATTTGAGTATATCTACAGGAGTGGTGTACAAAGTAAGGATTGTGCTACATTATTGGGAGGTAGATGTAGGATACAAACCTCCCTTGTATTGTTTTTAGTATTATTGATCTATGTTGTTCTTCGTGTTCTGATGTGGTTGTGAAATCCCTATCCTAGGATTCCTTTAATTTGATCTTAATCTCTCTTGAAAAAAGTTGTTCTACTGTTCTCTCTTAACTAGCAAATTAGTTTGATCTAAACCAAATCACTCCTTTGGAAATCAATTCAGATTGTTGAACATCGGCACACTTGCATTTAACAACCTTTCTCCTTGGACGATCTCGAATATACTATACACACTCATACACTTGTGGGGTAGTGCTCAAGTTTATAAATATAAGACTTGTGTGCACACGACTAACAATATCCGATTAACCTAAATGACCTATTTCACTTAAGTTGGATACCTTATCATATATGTGGCCAACTAAAATGTGTATCTAACCACTGGCACAAACTTTTAGTTATATACCTTATTCCCCCAAAGTCCATGCTCCCTAATACATGTGCCCTTTGTTGCAGCACTCAATTAAGATCTCACTTTAACCTAATTGCCTATTTGGTAATATAAGGGATAATAGTTGTTTTTTCATACATACTGGCCATAATCCCATCACTCATCATTTATATAAGTATTTTTAAGATTGAATAGTGTAACTCAACTTCATGAAACCAAGTTTAAGCATATATCTAATTTTGTTTATATATAGGCATACAGAATTAGAGAGAGAGTGTGTGTGTGTATATATATATATATGTATGTATGTATGTATGTATGTATGGGATTAAGAGAGAAAGATTTCTCCCCCCCCCTCCCATGCCCGTGGCGGAGGCCGAATGCTCGGGAGGGTGGTAAATCAAGGTGGAAACTGGTATTCAAACCTGTGTCCCTTTGTTAGGGGACACCATGCTTGACCACTTGAGCCACTCCTTGTCAGCTGTATGTATCGAAATTAGGTAATTTTATTCCAAAACCCTTAAGCTAAATAGCTTTTGGGACAAAGATACATTGTAGTCCAACACTACAGTACTCACTCCTTCGTACATTGAACTTCTATGCACTCATTCTATTACAAAGGATTTTATGAATTTTGCTCGCCAAGTCCTCTTCCTTTCTCTTCTTTGCCTTGTGTCTTCTGTTGTTTCTCTCCTTCCATACATGAAAATGTAGGGCTGATAGCATCAACAAGTCTTCTTTGGATAGATTGTTCTTTATCATATCAACTGTATCTTTCAGAACTCGTCTTCTCTTCCCCTTTTTGGAGTACAGAAGCTCCCATACTGTCTTCGTGTATCTACATGCCCCAAATATGTGACTCTGTGATTCTGGATCTTCTTCACATAAGTAACATCTTGTATCTGTGCCTGGGTACCATTTCTCCACCTTGTCTAGGGTGGGTAAAGAGTTATGTGCAGCCCTGTATAAGCTCATATCCCATTTCGGAATGCCTTTGTCTGTCCATATATTCTTCGAGACATGTTCTTCATTCTTCTGTTGTAAAAGTTCCTAGATTCTGTCTTGTTTTTCCTTCAGACTCCAGCAGCTCCTAGCATCATTGATGCCTTTCATTTCCTGCCAGAGCTCAGTCATTCGATTGATGACCCTCGAATATCCCTCTCTGGTTCTAGGTTTGAAGTCCAGACCTTTGTGATATCTCGTTCTCATCCACTTAGCCCACAGAGTGTCATTTTGCAGATACTTGAAGATTCTCTTGGCTGTACCCCAGTTAGCTATCAGTCTTGGAGCTTTCAGACCGACACCTCCTTCCTCCTTTGGTCGTGCCAATCTACTGTACTTCATTGGGTGGTTATTTCTAGCCCAGACAAAGTTGGAGATCATCATCTCCATTCTTTCTAACACAGCTGGAGGTATTTCTCCTTGTTGTACCCAAAACATCAGTAAACCTTCAATCGCAGATTTGGTAAGTGTGATTTGACCTGCCATGGAAGTTTTAGCTAATGGCCATCTACTGATCATGTCATCCAGCTGATCTGAGCATTCAATAAAGTCACTGACCTTCAACTTTCCTCCTTCTAATGGGAATCCGAGGTACCTTGTCAGGAGCTTGCTAGCAGTGATACCCATAGCCTCTTCAATACTCTCAGTTACCTCCTGACAGTTTGTAGATAGAAACAGCTGCGTTTTCTGTATATTTGTATGTAGGCCCGTTTCTTCCCCGAATTGAGTGAGTAACAGTTTCAGTTGAGCGAGGTACCTGGGCTTCGCTTCGAGGAACACCAATACATCGTCAGTGAAAATAAGGTGACTCAAGACCCTTGTCCCGTGGACAGTGTAGGTGTTAATATCCTTCCTCCTTTCCTTCAGTTCCATCAGTCTGGAGAAGTACTCCATTACAATTGTGAAGAGCAATGGAGATAGGGGGTCGCCCTGCCTTAGTCCGTTTCCTCCTTTGAATAGGCCACAAGGTGAGCCATTAATCAGAACTGAGAAGCTCATCGTGGTTACACATTATTTCATGATATCTATCCATCTTTGATTGAACCCCATCCTCGACATGATCCACCACAAGGTCTTCCATTTAACACTGTCGTATGCTTTAGATACATCAAGCTTCAAACACGCTTTCTTGTGCCCTCTTTTCACATTGAAATCAAGCATGAACTCACCCGCTAGCAGAGCACAGTCGTTGATGCTCTAGCCTACTATGAACGCCCCCTGGTTCTCTGAGACAATTAGAGGTAGCACCATCTTTAGTCGCTCTGCCAATAGCTTAGAAATTATCTTATACTGTACATTGCAACATGCTATCGGTCTAAAGTCCATTAGCGAGGACGTCGTTTTCTTCTTCGGAATAAGAACCAGAAAGACATGGTTGACTTGCCTTAGGATGCAGCCTCCCTCCATAAACCACTTCACTGATTCACACAGATCTTCTTTTATCACCTCCCATGCGTCTCTGTAGAAATATGAATTGAAGCCGCCAGGACCTGGTGACTTGTCAGTGCCTATACTCCATAGAGCTTCCTTCACTTCTTCTTCGTTCACCTGCCTGCAAAGAGTGTTATTATGTGAGTTCGTTAGCTTGTATTTCCATTGGATGTCGTTATCCTCCATCTCAGGCTGGTCGCCAAAGTTTTTATTATAGAGTCGAGTATAGAACTCCGTTGCCTGATTGCCCAAATCCTCATGACTATTAAGGATCCTTCCGTCATTGTCCACCAATTCAGATATGGTATTAAGCGCCTCCCTTTGTCTGATAGCATTGTGATAGATCTTCGTGTTTTTATCTCCATCCTGTATCCATTGCTGCCTACTTCTCTGCCACAGGAAGCTTTCCTCACATTTCTTTAGTTCTTCTAGGATGTATTTCAGTTTCAGTTCCTCCTCTATGTCTAGTTCATTCAGAGGGTCCTTCATCAGTCTCCTTCTGACCTCCATGAGTTCCTTTTTGTTCATTTCAATTAATAGAGGAATATTGACATGTTCTTTCGACCATGTCTTGAGTTTCCCTTTCAGTCTTTTTAGCTTCTTTGCGAACACAAACATGGGGTTGCCTTGAATTGGTTCCTCCCAGCTATTTTCCAACACCTCCTTGTATCCTTCCCACTCCGTCCAGAAGTTGATGAATCTGAAAGGCCTTTTGTTTCTGCTCTTTTCATGCATTTGCATAACCAACGGAGCATGGTCGCTAATGTCAACACTCATTGCTCTTATGCTAGTGTTGCCATTCATGTCGATCCACCTGCTATTCACCAGTGCTCGATCAAGCTTACAGGCTATTCTCTTGCCTGGTTTACCTTCATTATTCCAAGTAAAATTGTCATCTCCTTACATAGGTAGTTCGCACAGTTCCCCTTCATTTATCATTTGGTTGAAGGACCTCATCACTGTCTCAGGGACGAGTCTGCCCCCTCTCTTTTCCTCCTGTAGCCGGACATTGTTAAAATCCCCCATTATCATCCATGGGAGGTCTATCCACTCAGCCTGCGCTAGTAATTCCTTCCATTGTGATTGTCTTTGAGAATGTTGGTTGAACGCATACACTGCAGAGAAGAACATCCTCAAACCTCCTTTGTTGTTGCAAATAGCATAGATCACTTAATCGTCGTTAACCTCCACCTCCACCTCCCAAGCGTTTGGGTTCCAACCCAGGCAAATTCTGCCCAGATCAACTGATTCATGATTAGAGACACTCTTCCATCCATTAGGGAAAATGGATGTCACACATCTTTTGTTACATCTTCTTATCTTCGTTTCCAGAATTGCCGCCATTGAAACTCCACTGGATTTAATCCAGTTCCTCACCTCACGTCTCTTGTCAGGGTCACAGACACCCTTAACGTTCCACGTGAGAACAGACATAGGTAACTTATTTCTTGTTCCTGGTACGCCTACCAGGCTCCTTCTCCTTCTGCTTGTCTCCTCCGTCTTCCTTCCCCTTCTCCTTTGAGCTTTGATTCTTGTTCTTGCGTGATGAGGTAGGGTTTTTGTCCGTCTCGAGGATCCTGTCAATCTCTTCCTCCGTTTCACTCAGGGAGCCGAAAGCATTGGTGTCCACCTCGCCTTCCTCCTTCTCCTCTGAAGTGCTTGCCTTCTCAACTGGGATGTTCGTCTTCCTTGGTTTCCAAGTCTTCTTTGGGTTCTGAAAACCATCATCCTCCTTCGTTTCCTTCTCTTTTCCTTTGTTCAATGGGCATTCTTCCAAACCATGTCCAAAAACACAGCAATTTGTACATTTCTTTGAAACAAATTCATAATTGATATTGAAAGGGATTGTTTCCTTCCCTGGAACATTAACCCAGACTTTATCCGGGTTAGTATCCTCTGCTTCAATCTCAACTAGCACCCTAGCCTCGTCGGACCCATCCGCTTCAGCAGTTCTGGTCTCGACGTGCAGGACCTTCCCAACCCCAGAGGCAATAGTACCTGCTGCCTTTAGAGTCCACATCTTTCCATTGGAGGGAATACGTATCCAAACATGTAACGTAGCTAGGTTCGTCTGTTGGTATGTATGCCCTGAGAGCCAATCATGGGATGATTGGTGGGATACATTAAGATTGATTTGATAAACATCAAAGGCAAGCTTCCAATTCTTTCTGGTTCAGTCATATGAGATAGTGACAGAACAGATTGAATGTCTAGAGAATGACAGTACTCAATGACGTATGCCTTCAGGTTCATGACCTGAACGATGAGATCATACGGATGCTAAGAGTTTGTACATTCTTGTTATGTCCCTAGTCGGATGTCATTGTGGAAGGTAGATAGACAGCAATGACACATAAGACTGGATTGTGGTGTTGGTTGATGACAGAATCTCATTAGTCATGATATAGAGATATCAAACCAAACACATAGGTACTTGTTAGAGAACAAGGTACCGGACAGACCCACCGTGAGTTTGACACATGGAACCATGAGATGGTAGTCACAGTCAGTACTCACAGTGATGGTGGTGAGTGTGATTCTTAGACCTGAAATCACTGCACTCAACACATGTCGTTGGGCACACTTTGACATCATCAAACGCAGTCCTGAAACATGGGTTGTTATAAAGGTGATGATTGGGTGGCTTTGACACATGGGGCTTTTGAGGGGTGAGTGATAGATATGGGATTTGTCCCTCCTGAGGGAGTTTGATATCCAAGGCCACTTGATGAGTAGGATTGAGATAGGCGTGCGCATGCATGTGTGAATCAGTATGTGATATTGATGTCATACATATCTCCTTCAATCTACTCTGAGATCAAGAAAGTGAATGAACGTTGACAGGATGACAGTTCCATGCCTTGAGTTCATTCGGGATATCAGTGACAAAGGAATTATACATTCACTGTAACACCATTCACGGATTGTAGGATGAAAGTTGTTCTCCAACTTTCTACTTTCACTTGGGTAGCACTGATGTGTGACTAGGCACCGCTCTTTGCTTGTGAAGTCATAAGTGTTATGGACTTTCACTGCCAACGTGAAATGGACCTGCAGGGTCACACACATAGGATTTAACCTGGAAGAGGAGTTTTGTCCACAAAGCAATGTTTAGATTGATTACTAAAGGAGTTTAGTAGTTCAATTAAACACTCAATCAGTCGATGGCTCAATATCGTATGGTTCAAGGTGTTGGACGCATTGATTGGAGTATCGGATTGATTGAAATCGCAATTGACTGATTTTGCCCAACCTGTGCTCCCAACCGATCGACTCATGTGATGAACCGGTCAGCTGAGGTGCTGAACCGGTAGGATGGAGTGTCCAGGCCGACCGGCTCATGCCCAGGTTGAAACGACCGGTTCAAGAGTTGAACCGATCGGCTCAACTGGTGCAACCGACCAGTTGGGAAAGTCATGTCGTCAAGAATTTTCCTTTGGTTTCAAATTGCCCAATTCGATTGGGAATAACATTGGTATACGATACCAATTGAGAACGAAACAAGGAAAGTCTTTTTGAGCCGGATTAGGACCGTGAACCGATCGGTTCAGGGCACCAACCGATCGGTTGGAGTGCCCCAAACGATCGGCTCAGGTCCAACCGATCGGCTCAATGGTTGAACCGATCGGTTCAGTTGTGAACCAATCGTTTCAAGTTTCGAACCGGTTGCTTTTGTGGAAAATTCTCAAACCCTTCTACTCCTGCTTTAGTCCCGTATTTCCGGGCACAGAGAACCCTATCCCATGACCCGCCTATATATATAGGGGTATTGGGGGCTTCTCAAAACACAACTCAATGCAAGCCGGTTGCTTTGCGAAGTTGTCGTTCTCTCTGGTTTTGGTAACCGTGAGAGATCCCGAGCAAGTGCTTCCTGCAAAAGGGAGGTGCAGCAAGGGAAGGACAACTGCAGTTGCAACTGGCAGCAGGAGAGTGTGTTGGAGACTAGTACGTCAACAGGAGGGTGTGACTCCTTCCACTTCCTTGTGGGACAAGGAGAGTGGAGTTCTAGGTGGTCTGTGTGGACTACTATAGAGGCGGGAGGACACTGCCGCTCAGGAGGACAACTGTCATCCGACAGTCCGGTAGGAGGAGGAGGAGTCGGTCCCGGTGCGACCAGGAGCTGCACAGACGCCGTCCAAGACCGGAGTTGAAGACCGCGCATTGCGCGAGGTATTGTCGCCGAGCAAGCCTCGGGACAAGGTATGATTCCACAAACCATCCTTTCCTATTATATAGACGTTGACGCGTTTCCTCGGTATGGGTTGGGGGAGAAATTTTTTTTTCCGCTGCCTTCTCTGTCTCCCCTAAAACCCAACAGTGGTATCAGAGCCACGTCAACTGTTCTATATTTTAGGAATATCGATATGATCGATTTTGGTTTGTCGCCTTTATTTATTGCATACGATGCGAATAATATTGGCTTTATGCATGTCCAATCCTAAATCCACAAATCCAAAATTACATATATGATATGTATTATTAATGCACTCGATACGCGTCGCCCTTAAACGAGTTTTGTGGTGGATGTGTGTAGCGTGATTATGGCCTATAAACCCCTATCTGTGTGTGGTTGTTTGTGGTTGCTTGCATCTCGGTCTGCGCACCGATCTTCCCTCTCTTATTCCTGATGTAACTCGAAATAATTTGAGATTCTTTCCTACCTTTGCTCCCCCCGAATGTAACTCGGGGTTTCTTCTTTTATAGCAATGTAATAAATAGGATAGATTTTTATTTCCTGTTATGTCGAAGACCAGTGGACATTAAGACGACAGCCGAAACGATCGGTTCAAGGCGTGAACCGATCGGTTGACGTTCCAGACGGTCGGTTCAAGAAGTGAACCGATCGGTTGATGACCGGTTCGAGGAGCGAGACAAGCGGGTGGCGGACATGACGAGATGCACGACGACCTGGCGAACTGATTGGTTGGAGGAGCCAACCGATCAGCTGGTGGCACCCAGACGACCGGCTGGAGAGTACAGATCATTCATGTGATGAGTTGATCAACTCGGATGGCAAGGCACAGAGTTCATCTTGTACAGGTTGCATGTGATGTAGACCTAGATGACCATGATTCCTCTTGGCTCGAGGAATCACATTAGGATGGCCATAATCATCGCTTTTTATCGTTTGTGCATGTTTTCTGTGGGATATAGCATGTATATGATATGTACTATGTATTGTGGTGATTGGATATGTATATGTATATAAAAACCAAATCCCTCATTAAAATATTAAGTTTTAGATGCCTTCCAAATGCGACACACGTGAAAAGCTTGTTTGACCAAGTGTGGGCACGCCCTAGCGTGGTGCACCGTCTACCTCGTGGAAGCGTGAAGGATGAATGTGTGGATCTGCCCTAGCAGGGTGCATATTCATCGTGTTTGCTTTGGGTTGGACTTAACAAGGTGACCTAGATAGGATCTAGTGCCTTGAGGCATGGAGATGATCATTGCAAGGAGTTGTATATGACATCTTATCAAGAGTTGCATATGATGCAATTGGCAAAAGTTGCCTACCTGAGAGATCTATGTTGTGGGTGACAGCCCAAGCTGGTCCATGACTTAGAGGATTTCAGGATCTTGCCCACTAGAAGGTTGTACGCTGCAATCTTCCGAATTGATGGTGAGGGCTATCAATTTGAAGTAAAATAGTGGGAGCGATAATTAATTAAAGGCCTAATTTTATCGTCAACTTTTCAAATCAATCAAACAAGTCAAAAGAGTTTTGGACTAAAATTGCATATATTTCCTTTTGTTAAAATAAATGGTTAATCAACAAATCACTTTATTTGCGATCGGTCTTTGAGACCAACAAATTAAATGGGAATAATTCCACGACTGGTTAGGATGATGATGAGAAGTGTTCTCAATCAAAGAGCGAAAGCTCTAAGTCCTAGTTATACCAGAACCAGATGAACTCGATCCCACCACATCAATGGCTGAAAGTATGCTTATGGAAGCATACTGAGGATGACATTGATGAGGAGTGCTTGATGTTGTGTTCTCTGAACTATGAGTTGCAGAGACAACATGAGACATATGATGTCTCCAAGATACTATCCTAGTATGTCATGACAGAAGGAGATCTAGTAAGGTATTCACACACTCAATGTGATTGGGTATGTGGAAAACCTGATTAAGAAGGATTCCCTCTGAGCCAAGAGTTGGCTATTGGTATTATACTGCAAATGTTGTGAGAATCATACAATTCATGATAAGCTACAACATGAACAACTTTGACAAGCGTTGACAGAGTTGTTGGACATGTTGAGGATAGTAAAGGCAAAGATGAAGAAAGACAAACCATAATCTTTGATGTGATCAAAGAGAAAGGTAATTCTTAAGGGCAAGGATAAGGGCAAAGCAAAGAAGTGTTCTGATGCTAGCCAGCAATCCAAGCCGTCTTCAGCCTCAAGGCACATGGGGAAAGGGTGTATGAGGGAACTGCCCTCTATATCTGGAAGAACAAAAGAAGATGAAGGAGGGGATGGAGATCTCCACCTAAGGTATCATGAAATGAACCACTTCTTTATCCGAGGTATATGATACCAAGATATGGATATGTCATATATGATATGCAATATCCGCAAAGAAGTGATGGCCTTTGTGAAAGGACCAAGAAAGAAGTACCCATCATTGGAGCAAGTGTTGCGGCCATAAATAGGAGTATCTTTCAGTTTATTTCAGCCTAAAGGGCACGAAATAGAGTTGAGAATTGCTATTTCATATATTGCCAATAGATAGAAACACTTTATTATTGCATATTGTATGACAATGATGGCAATTAATAAAGTTGATGTTTCAATCTTAAAAATATGATCTTTGTGGCAATGCCTTGTTTATCTTGTGATACATGGTATGCATAAGATAAAATGATACCTAAAGTTATTGATAACTCAAACAATCAAATTAGCATCAATCATGAGAAATTCATTTCTAGTTTCCATATGATGGATAAACCTAGACTCTTTTGGTTAGAGAACCATTAAGAGACATGAATATCTTGGACATGATTAATCAATCTTCACTAAAGGTAGTGGGAGAATGATTATCCTATTAGGCATAATACATGTGATGTATTTACTTACCTATTGGAACAAATGCTAATACTTCAAATGGTGTTTAGAGAAATACCAATATGAATATCTTGAAGTGTTCAAGATTATCATAAATGAAGTACAAATTTGGTAAAGCATTAATTCTTGATGAGATCAATGAATGAAATACTTGGACTAAATGTTTGAGATCCTTATGAGTGATTATGATAGTGTATCATAGTGAACTCATGATTAAGGCATGGTGATGTCTAAATTAAGAAGGAATCATACTCTAAGGAGTTAGAGAATGATTATCAAATAACTGAATTCTTCTTAATAAATGAATACCCCACACTAATAAAAGAAATTAAGAATCACAAGGGTTGTGAGTTCTTATATCTTTAACAGATACACCTCAATTATCTATGTGATGAGTTGTTCATATGATGAGTCAACTATCAAGATGAATATGAGGAACCGAATCTTGAGTTATGGTTTATGATCATTACATCCTAAATGACATCCATATGAACCATAAGGTATGACCTTGATGGTAGCACTCATTGGATCGTATCCATAAGTGCAAATAAGTCTTAAGTGTTAAGACACATGGATAACATTTTGACAAGGATGATGCTTGTTGATTGCAACTTAATGACTAAGACATTTGGCATATGGATACTAAAACCGCATTCCTATGAGGGATAAAACCAGGATGTGTACGTGATACAACCTATAAGGTTTATGAATCCACTAATGCAAATGAAGTCTATAAGTTACAATGGACTAATCAATGTGATTGATTGAGTACAAGAAACTCAAAATTGGATCTTTACTTTGATGATACAGTCAAAGGGTTTGACTGATATGTCAAAGATAAAGAAGGGATCTGTGATTTAGTGGGAGCGTGTTCACATTCCACATGTTGATGTGAAATGGAAATGTTCTAGAATGGAAATCCAAAAGTGGAAATTATCGTTAAGGAAGATAGAGATGTTTCCTATATGATAGGAATAGAGATCTATAGAGATAGTTCTCGAAAACCTCTTGACCTGGAAAGAGAAAGCATACATTGGCAATCTGTACTGAAGTGTTCAGTATGCACAGATTCAATGGGAGAAAACTTGTCCATATTATATGGATATTAGTATCCCAAGGCCAAGTGTCCAATTCTTATAAAGAATGGGAACACTAAGAATAGATATGGATCTATCATGTATGTAATCATCCCATTGTCTTGCATGTATGACATGGCAAGAATAAAATGCATTCATCATCTTGTATGTGTGACATGACAATATGATGTGCTCATCCTGATAACTCGTATGTGAGACATGACGAGTGGATGTCTGTCTGATTCCAGTAAGGGTTACTGGAATACCATAAGAACTTGATAAGTACTTGGGAAGTACTAGTTCTATGGAGATAAGGAAGAGTTCGATGTAAAGAGTTACATTGATGCGAACTTCCGAAAGGACAGAAAATTAATCGCAAAATATGCATAGGATGTATAAAAGTGAAAGTTGGTTGATAATTGGAAATGTTCCAATAAAACTATTTAAAAGGGAAATGCCGAGTATCTGTGTGTTAGAGAACAGCAGTGGATACTATATGGATCTGAAGGTTCATGAGATGAACTTATATTCCACTCATTGATGACAAGTCTGGAATCCTTGATCATGCAATGTGGCTAAAGGTTAGCAATGGAATACTAGATCGCATATTATGGCAACTCCATCTCATACGTGTGACGTACAGCGAAGAGATGAGAGACATGCAGTTTATACTGACTTTGGCAAGGTGTTGTCATTACTCACTATGTTTGCACTAAGAGCACAATAACATGTGGGACATGTTTGAAGATCACTATGAATATGATTCAAGAGTGATTGGCTCGCAGTGCAAGTGGGAGTCTGTTGGTATGTATGCCCTGAGAGCCAATCATGGGATGATTGGTGGGATACATTAAGATTGATTTGATAAACATCAAAGGCAAGCTTCCAATTCTTTCTGGTTCAGTCATATGAGATAGTGACAGAACAGATTGAATGTCTAGAGAATGACAGTACTCAATGACGTATGCCTTCAGGTTCATGACCTAAACGATGAGATCATACGGATGCTAAGAGTTTGTTCATTCTTGTTATGTCCCTAGTCGGATGTCATTGTGGAAGGTAGATAGACAGCAATGACACACAAGATTGGATTGTGGTGTTGGTTGATGACAGAATCTCATTAGTCATGATATAGAGATATCAAACCAAACACATAGGTACTTGTTAGAGAACAAGGTACCGGACAGACCCACCGTGAGTTTGACACATGGAACCATGAGATGGTAGTCACAGTCAGTACTCACAGTGATGGTGGTGAGTGTGATTCTTAGACCTGAAATCACTGCACTCAACACATGTCGTTGGGCACACTTTGACATCATCAAATGCAGTCCTGAAACATGGGTTATTATAAAGGTGATGATTGGGTGGCTTTGACACATGGGGCTTTTGAGGGGTGAGTGATAGATATGGGATTTGTCCCTCCTGAGGGAGTTTGATATCCAAGGCCACTTGATGAGTAGGATTGAGATAGGTGTGCGCACGCATGTGTGAATCAGTATGTGATATTGATGTCATACATATCTCCTTCAATCTACTCTGAGATCAAGAAAGTGAATGAACGTTGACAGGATGACAGTTCCATGCCTTGAGTTCATTCGGGATATCAGTGACAAAGGAATTATACATTCACTGTAACACCATTCACAGATTGTAGGATGAAAGTTGTTCTCCAACTTTCTACTTTCACTTGGGTAGCACTGATGTGTGACTAGGCACCGCTCTTTTCTTGTGAAGTCATAAGTGTTATGGACTTTCACTGCCAACGTGAAATGGACCTGCAGGGTCACACATATAGGATTTAACCTGGAAGAGGAGTTTTGTCCACAAAGCAATGTTTAGATTGATTACTAAAGGAGTTTAGTAGTTCAATTAAACACTCAATCAGTCGATGGCTCAATATCGTATGGTTCAAGGTGTTGGACGCATTGATTGGAGTATCAGATTGATTGAAATCGCAATTGACTGATTTTGCTCAACCTGTGCTCCCAACCGATCGGCTCATGTGATGAACCGGTCGGCTGAGGTGTTGAACCGGTCGGCTGGAGTGTCCAGGCCGATCGGCTCATGCCCAGGTTGAAACGACCGGTTCAAGAGTTGAACCGATCGGCTCAACTGGTGCAACCGACCAGTTGGGAAAGTCATGTCGGCAAGAATTTTCCTTTGGTTTCAAATTGCCCAATTCGATTGGGAATAACATTGGTATACGATACCAATTGAGAACGAAACAAGGAAAGTCTTTTTGAGCCGGATTAGGACCGTGAACCGATCGGTTCAGGGCACCAACCGATCGGTTGGAGTGCCCCAAACGATCGGCTCAGGTCCAACCGATCGGCTCAATGGCTGAACCGATCGGTTCAGTTGTGAACCGATCGTTTCAAGTTGCGAACCGGTTGCTTTTGTGGAAAATTCTCGAACCCTTCTACTCCTGCTTTAGTCCCGTATTGCCGGGCACAGAGAACCCTGTCCCATGACCCGCCTATATATATAGGGTATTGGGGGCTTCTCAAAACACAACTCAATGCAAGCCGGTTGCTTTGTGAAGTTGTCGTTCTCTCTGGTTTTGGTAACCGTGAGAGATCCCGAGCAAGTGCTTCCCGCAAAAGGGAGGTGCAGCAAGGGAAGGACAATTGCAGTTGCAACTGGCAGCAGGAGAGTGTGTTGGCGACTAGTACGTCAACAGGAGGGTGCGACTCCTTCCACTTCCTTGTGGGAGAAGGAGAGTGGAGTTCCAGGTGGTCCGTGTGGACTACTACAGAGGCAGGAGGACACTGCCGCTCAGGAGGACAACTGTCATCCGACAGTCCGGTAGGAGGAGGAGTCGTCAGTCCCGGTGCGACCAGGAGCTGCACAGACGCCGTCTAAGACCGGAGTTGAAGACCGCGCATTGCGCGAGGTATTGTCGCCGAGCAAGCCTCGGGACAAGGTATGATTCCACAAACCATCCTTTCCTATTATATAGACGTTGACGCGTTTCCTCGGTATGGGTTGGGGGAGAAATTTTTTTTTCCGCTGCCTTCTCTGTCTCCCCTAAAACCCAACATATTCTCCAACTTATCTCCAAAGGTGTAATGCTTGGCGATCACTAGGTGGCTATCAAACCATCTAGGACCACTATTAAGACAGACCCTCTTATCCGTCTCGTTCGAAAAACGAATCAAGAAGAATCTGTTTTCCTTGGAGATCAGATCGAAGTCCCCCTTCGGTTGCCATACGCGCTTGATCCACGCCAAAAGATGAGGATAGAACGGCCTCTTGCCCATGACGTAGATCGCCACTGCATATTCCCACATGTCCTTCATCCTTCCATATTCCTCCACATCTAGGTCAACCATCACCTTTCCGTCCTTCCTTGTTGGTTTGGGAAAGATCAGCCCTACGCAGGGGTCCTCTTCACAATCTCAGTCCATAGACTCCTCTTGTTTCCAGTGTCTCCATCCTTCTCTAGGTCATGAATCAGGTTCTCGAGCTGTGGGGTGGTTGTGTTCGGTGGAGGGGTAGGTGGTGGATGGGTGGTGGATGTGGCCTGGCCTGAGATGCCGGCCATGGCCGCCGTTCCTTCTCAGGATCGCCCTGGCGATCGCCAGGAAACCCTAGGGGAAGGAGGGGGCGGGGTCAGCTGTATGTATGTATGTATGTGTGTATGTATGTATGTATGTATATTTGATTGAAGAATATTTCATAAAATTCACTTTATGGCATGTTTGTTTGAACTATACAAATGTAGCTTTTTTGTTTCCAATCACACATATATCATATTCATAATTAGGTGAATATTCGAGACATACACTAAAACTTGTGTTGATATTCATGAGTACATGATATTAGAAGATCTAAGTTAGAAAATGTATATTTTGTATAGGTATATACATAACTTGAACATATTTGAACTTATATTGGTAAAACAATTCCAAACATCAAAAATAATAATTCTATGCGAGAATGAAATCTAATGAATTGCTACTAGACGATATATCATGAATCATAAGTTCACTTATAAATATGAAAACCCTAAAGTTCTCTTAGGTGATTATAATTTGAATTAGAACAATATAAATCGTTATACTAGGAATGAATATGCATATTCATGTTGTGGTTTAATGATGTATCAAATGTGTTTCAAGATGTAAACCTGACTCTATGGACCAAATCATATAATAAAGTTATCTTTTATAAATGAAAATCATATATGTACTTCTCACTTGAGGTGTTTTGTCTTAAATCTCCTTTTGATACCCTTTTTCTTTTTCATTCTTCTTCTCAAATGAGACATAATCTTCTATTTTTTTAATCCAGTAATCTGTTGAAAATATCATCACATGTTCATATTAATAAAAATTAATATTAATGGATTTTTATTCATATCATGACTTATTTATTTTGATCTATTATACAAGTAATTGTGACACTTGATTAGTATACTTTAACATATAAGTGGTGTATTAGGACTTAGTTGCACTTACTCCTTAGGCTTAGTCCCTAAATAAGGGTGTTTGGCCTTAGTTGCACACGCTCCTTGATCATAGTCTGTAAATCACACATGTAGCCATCGTTACACATACTCCTTAGGTTTTAGTCCCTAAACATGTAATATGTGGTGGTAGAACTATCACTTTTCTTATTGTTAGACATTACTAGTTGATTTGTTCACATTTATATTGCTTGTTCTATATTTGAACATTGTTGCATTATTATTCATGACAAGTTGATTGATCAACTAAATTGATCTCTCTTGAAATGTCTCATAATAAATTTATACTTGTATCTTGATTTATACTTCTTAACTACATTTCTAAATTCTTCCATTAAAGTTGTACTCCATACATCTTGTTTCTTCCTCAATTTTACTCCATAATACCCATATAACCTTTATCTTACCTACTGGTGTTGGTTGATATCCTTTTATTTCTAGTTTATCTTGCATATATTCGTGTACACATTTCATGATTATTTCAATAGTTGTATATATGCTTGTCGGACCTGAAGTTTACATACCCTTGGCTCTTTGTCTAGGGACTTAAATGGGACAATTAGGTGTTGTCCTCTGTAAGTTTTCTAAATTGTGTAAATATTTCATGTTGAAAAATATTATTACGATTGTTTATGGATATATATGATACCTAAATTAATCATTTTGTTGTATATCACTCTAAATCCCTTAGGATCAAATTGTTAATATGATTAGCTTAATTACCAAAATCAATGCAAAAGAAATGGTGGGATTCTAGTGCTTTATCGCATAAACGAAGAGTCCAGGACCCCAAAAACCCCATCTTGATAAAGCAAGATATAAAATCAAGATGGAGAAGATGGCTGAGACATTGGGTAGGAAGGATGGAAAGATATGGAGAAAGAGTGTCTCCCTGATGAAGACCATTTGAACTTTTAGAGAAAAAAAACATGTGGGGTCCAATGAAAAGGATAGAAAATGAGGGGGAAGTGATGCAAGCTTTAATCCAAATCATCCATTACTCTTAACCATTTTCTTCAAGAATTTTCCATAGAAAGGGCGCCATTTGAGGTGGTCAAAGTTTCTCTTCAAAATCCAACTTAAGGACTATGAGGGAAGGCCACTTGTGGTAGAATTTCATTTTCTATAAGGTATGTGTCATGTATTTTCCTACCTATAAAGTTCATTTAATTGTTTGAAATAAGATGGTTGAGATGAGGGAATAGTGCAGAGATAAGAACCTTTTCTATGATTTTGTAGCTATAGTTTATAAGGCTAATAGGGTGGTACTTTGATATGAGATTTGTATTTTTCTATGATTTATAGATATAGCTTAGTAGCCTTAGAAAGGAGTGTTGTGGATGGATTTAAGGTTCTCCATTTTCCCTTCGTCATCTTGAACCTGGGCATTGTTCACCATCACAGAGTACAAGAGCTAGAAACTGAGAGTGGAGTTATCATGACCTTTGCAAGCCTCATAGAATATGTTTACAGACTTCACTTACTGCTGCAATTGTGGTGGTTGTCCTCTTTTTTCATAAGCATTAAAGGAGGACTCCAAGCAGACTTGCTTCAAGGCTAGTTTTTTGAGATATTCTACTATAGATTTGAATTCTAAACTATCTTCAACTTTGGCTAGTTTGAGGACATTCGTTGTCCTCAACTAGCATAGGACCATGACTGATTTTTAGAGCCTCTTTTGACAACCTTCCATGATTTGTCAAAGTTCTAGAACATGAAATTTCCTCTAGATGAGGAATATAGGAACTTCTTGGTGTCATTCGTTAACATCTGTGTAGAAGGTCTCTATCAATTGAACTTGTAGGGTGTCGTGGTGTGGGGAATGACAAAGAATATCTTTCAACTACTTCCAATATTCATCTAGGGATTCTCTTGAAACCATGAAGAACTACATGATTTTGACCCTAATTTGGTAGTTGAGGAATGATGGGTGATAATCCTTAAGAAATTTGGATTTGAGACCCCCCATGTTGTGATGTTGTCTCCCTCCATGGATATGTATCAACTCCTTATCTTGTCTATCAAGGAGTACTTGAGAAATCAAAGTTTGAGGGTGTCATCAAATATACTGGGTTGCTTGTTCAAAGCATAAAGGTCTGCGGACCATTTAAAGTGATCTCCGACATTGTCGCTCGTCTATTTCTAGTGAAGGTATTGCTTTGTAACACGGTGATCCACTGCATGTAGATCCCAAATTGTGGGGTGGTATTTGTAGGAGGTACCACATGATGATGTTCATAAGTAGCGTCACGGACAAAAAAGTCCTTGAGATACTTTTGTTCTTCTTCTTTGAGGGTGGATGCCTTTATGGCCTTATTCTTTGTAGAAATAGTTGCTCTTGTTTCCTAGACGACAACCTCACATTGGGTTGTGAGGGCCAGGTTCACCATGTAGTTGTTTTCTTTGTCATTCATCTTGTTTCAATAAGCTCGATTCAGGCAGTGAAAGGTTATATCTTCTTTGGATCAAACTCAAAAGGTGTAGATTCAATGGCTTGGGAGTGTCATATGCACCTTCAGTCGCTAATAATAGAATTGCCAATGTAAAATTTTAGGAAAGAAAAATTATAGTATATTTGAGTGAATATCATTTGAAAAAAATCCTAATTCAAAACAATGGGGTTCAAAGGATATTCCTTTGTCCTCAGAAATGACACCAAAACTTGTTGCAAGTTTTATTGCGCACACATATTCCCTAAGAATGATTATTCTAGGTTTTAAAATCATTATCACAATTTCAACTAACTCACCTACAAGTGGATGGGTCAACTATAATACAGAATAGTGTCGAACACAAAGATAATATCTTCTCAAGAAAATCACCTTCAGAACCATTATTTATGAACAATATTTAAAATCATTTTTTGCGAGTGGTTATAGACTAATGATTGAATTCAAATATTGTAATTCAAGAAAACATAATTAAACAATGGGTTGAAATCGATATTAAAGAACATTGGGACATTTGGATTTCATTACCATCACCTACATACCTATCCTATTTGTTACAACTCAATAATCTTAGCTACCTAGACTAGGACCGTGTGAATTGGACTCCTCATAGAATGTGAATTGCAAAAGGACAAAATTATCATTGGGCTCAAGTTCTCTTTACCCATAGCTCATGACTCAATCATCCTATGGGATCCTTCATGCGATCGCATCTGGAATCCTATGCTTCAACTTGTGGAACTAATCTTAACTTTTGTGGTCTCTATGATCAAAACTATATCAAAAATACTAATTGAGAGACTACCTTCAACAAGAAAGCATCAATCAATGGAGAATAATCTAACATATGAGAAAATTTGAGTTTAATAATGACTAAAATAGAGTGTTTGTGATGGGGCTACTCCCCATGCCCCATCAAGAAGGCATATTTTCTCATTGTCATGTCAAGAATACACATACAAAAAGAGAGAGGAAAAAGAATTTCACTGATGGAGAGGAAAGAAGCAACAATAGGTCTCTAGCTTCCACAATCCACTCCAACAGTGATAAGTCTGAAAAAATCCATGAGGATGATCTTCTTCCTTTCCTTCCTCTCTTGATACCTACTCTAAAATTGTGCTCTAGACTTCGATTGAATGGAATGAATGATAATTAGATTGTGCCTCATTTTGTTTACAAAAACAACTTATGGTTGGCAACTATGGAGAATTTCTCTATCCACCGCATCGGTCGAGCGACTAGTTGGTTTGGTCAGCTGATCACCCACTTAGTGGTGTGCCTACTGGACTTCTAGTTGACTGAACAATGAGGTTGATCGGTTCTGACAAGTCTTATGGAGAGTAAGTAGATTGTTTGATCCACAAAGTGGATCAGCCGATCAATGTGGACACTTGAGAGGGATGTGATTTTTTGACTTCGGAGATATATTTGTTAGTCAGCCGACTAGCTAGGAGGATCAGTTGATTGGCCTCATCTTTGAGGCACTCTACTATAGGTGGCTCGACTGATCAAGAAGGATCGTTCAATCATTAGGTCTTGAAAATTCATTAGAGCTTACTGTCAATTGGGACAACCTATGAATTGGTCGATCAATGATGGAGATTGGTTGATCTGAAGCTTGATTTGGAAATTCTTTGGGTGGAAAGGTTGGTGGGTCGATTAGGGGTCCGGTCGCCCGATCAACATGCCTGGCTTATGTTGTTTAGCTCCAATTTGCTTTGGAATCTTTTCCAAATCTTAAACATGAGTTTGGGGAAGGAAATTCATCTTGCTCTTGAGTTGATGTGTTCTTTCTTCTACAACAGAGCAAGAAATTTGATCAAAATTATGTTATTCAAGAATAAAGACAAAATAGCAAAACTAAGAAAAACATGATGCGAATAACAACTAAAATGAGAAAAACTAATCTAGAATTTGCAATAAAAATGTGATGGATATGCATTCATCAGATACATGTGTCAGTTATGTGATTGCAATATGTCATTATATGTGTTTGTAATAAAATGTTGATAAGGATAGGTTGTGTGTATTATTTTGAAAAATTCTACTATTTTGTTCCTTCCAAATATTTCCCATAATTTTTATTGTAATAATATCTTGTTTTGCGGATATGGTTGTTTGTAGGTTTGGATATGAGGATCCAATATTGAATGGTGTCCCTTTCAATAGTATATGTTACATTTGGTATAAGTGTCCTTGCCATATTTTTCTAGTAAGTTGACAATGAAAGAAGATGTATTTGGTGTTCTCTGCTTCCTCTTTACATAAAATACACACGGTAGGTCCTAGGAATCCTCTTTTCCACCAGTTTTTCCTATGAATGTTCTGTGAGAAAAAAAAAGAATGATATATTTGGCAGAGTGTTCGATTTTCCATATCTTTTATATTTATAGTTGATACCATAGTTGCTAAAGAAATCATATGTGTATTCAGGTGTGTATGCCTTCACCCATTTCCATTCACATGATCTAGTGTCTTATTTTCTGGTGTGTGATTAATGTCCATAGATCATCTCTAGAAAAGGACTCTGCTAGAAATTTGTTAAATGTGTTCCTTCTATTTGAGTTGAGGAGTAGTAAGGCTTGTTTCATGGATATACTAAACAATCATGTAGGGATATTTATTTTGGATTTCCTATTTATGATCCTACATCATTTCAACCATGGGTCAAACTAGAAGAATATATTATGCGCAAAATATGGTGTGATTTTTTTGTTGTCCTGAATGATGTATAGAGTGTTGTTTATGTGTTTCAAAGCGGAGAAAGATTGTTTTGATGATATGTTGTCGTGGTTTATTATTAGTATTTGTAGTTGACATGTACACTCCAGACCATTTGTTTTTTTCCGCATAGATTGGTTGTGATTTAATGAATCAGGCAAAGAGCATGCAACTTAATGTTCATGATACCCCATGCCCTTATTTTTTAGGTTTGCAAATGTGTTTCCATCCAACAAGGTATGTATTCTATTGACCCTATGTTCCTCTCCCATAGGAATCTTCTCTTAAATTTCATGATAATCCATACCCTTATTGAAGGATCTTTGAGGAAAGAGGGATGCAGATAAGGTGATAGGTGGTGAGTGGGGTGAGTGTAGAGTTGAGTAGTGTGAGGCAACCAACCAAGTTAAGGTGATGTGTTTTCTAGAGACTCATCTTTCTTTCCATGTTTGTGATAATCTGGTTCCAACATGTAGAAGGTGGATGATGTGGTGATAGGGGCAAACCAATATACTTAATGGGGAAAGTCTTCTCTTGGCATTGGACCATATGTTTGTATTTATCAATCATGTTGTAGCCATGCACATGCCAATGATGGATGATTTTTTAGAGAGTGATTTTCAGACATGGTAGATGTGAGAAGATACCAAGGATGTGAATGATATAAATGATATGTGAGTCTTTAAGTTAAGGAAAATGATTATTTCATTTGCATGTTGGACAATTTTTTGTGTTAGGTGTTGGGCTCTCTATGAGATATTTCATATTGGCAATGGAAATCATATTGGTGAGAATGAAGGAAACAATGATGAAAAGATAGGGTGAGAGCGGATATCCTTATTTGAGACCGTTGGAGTTGGTGAAGTATGCAACAGTTGTTCCATTAATAAGGGTAGCAAAATGGCATGCGTTGATACATGATATGATCCAACTGATCCATCTGGTCTGAAAGCCATATCCAATCATGAAACTCAGAAGAGAGTTCCAGTTGGTGTTCTCAAAATATTTCTCAAAGTCTAGTTTTAGTGTGAGTATGTATATGTTCCTAATTATGTATGTGTGTATAGCATTGTTGACCATGATATATGCATCTCATATGCTCCTACCACGAAGGAAAGCACATTGTTGTAATCCTACAATGTTTGTCACGGTAGGTGTCAGGACCCACTCTTTTGATCAGTATAAATACCAATCATTAGAGATAATCCCAAAACCTAAACCCAGATTATGAAATAAAATAATGAATTCTCGACAAAGGTGAATAAACAATATACAAAAAACACAGATAAATTTTTCCTTTTTCTTTGTTTACAAACTCATAAATCAATGTCACATCAAGGACATCACATTCAGATATCACAAATCATATTCAACTCCATTAAATCTAGAATCAAATCTTGTTCTCATATGCGATTCAGTTTACATCAGATACATGTACATTGATGAACAAACTTAATCTACAACCCATCCTGGGAAAGAGAGAGTACATGGACATGTAATCTATTTAGATTATGCTATTTATATCTTCTTTGTCATGACCTCTCCACTGGATAGTATTACACCTAAAATATTTGAAACAACCTCATGAGACTCATATAGAGCCCCAGTGAGTGGATACCTCCCACTCAAGCTAGGTACATGCATCAACATCAGATTAAGTATAATAAACTTAATAGAAACATGCAGATATTGAAAATTCTAGCAGATAGTTCTATCATAATTCAAATCTATCTTACAATGGTAATCTAATCCAACAGATAAGGTAATCACTTAAACCAATTATAACTTTGAAATATCTTTTAAAGCATGTCTACGAACAAATCAGCAAATACTTCTTAGTTCAGATTAAGAATCCTACTGCATGAGTAATAAGTCAAGTTCTAAGCATTTTGAATCAATACATAACAATAGCATTATATTTGTGACACTCCACCAGTTGGACCAGGAACACATCCTACAGTCCTGAAGCTGAAGTACACATAATACATATCTACCAAACAATACTATCAAATAGCAAGCAATCCAACTCATATTCAGAATAGATATAAATCCCAACATTTATAACTTGTCAGCATGACAGATCATAATATGAAATAGGAAATGTCCATAGCAACATGATTACTTTCCATAACATGAAGCTTAATCAACAATGAAAAATCATCAACTAGCAGTACAAGGAATGTAACAATCATTCAAATCATGTTCTACACGACTTATCATCTTTTATTCATTTGCCCTGAAACTACTTGTCTTGTACCTCACCAAGTAGAAGTCGCCACACTTAATTCTCATGTCAATGACTCACTGTCACTATCTTAGGGTTTAGCTGGCAACCCTAAGATATCAACAACAGACCCTGGCCACCTTAGGGTTGCCTAAAGAGGCTCACGTCCTCATCTCGGGTACACGAGATAGGAACCAACAAAATAGTATATCACATATCACAATAGTTCACATATTTTCACATTTCACATGTTTCATTTCGTCAGAGTCTATTCCATATGGACATAGACTTTCACAGCAAGGATTTAGGGCCAGAGCCACTCCAGAAGACTCACTCCTAAATCTTGGTGGTCTAGCCTTTAAGATCTCGATCCACACTCCAGAAATCCTTCTCATAATTCATCGATTATTACAAGGAGATCCATTTTGTTTCCCCAGTGTGGTCCTCGGGGGAAACTCACGGTGTTCAGGGCACCTAACTAGATGTTCCATCATTTCACTTATTATTAATCTCTTTTACTCATCTTAAAATAATTCAAAACATCATATATCATATCTATGTATTCTCGCGTAACCAGAACAAAATGAAACATATCAAGTTTATCAATAAGGACAATGATCAAAGCAAGAAGCACAATAACTCTGTATATTGCAACACACATGATTATTTCTATCTTCTACTTGATCTCATAGCAATCATCAACAGTGGGCCTTCATCCTGAGACATAATCTTATTGTCCATCATTTACCCCATCAGGGTTTTATCATCATCAGTGGGCTTTTATCCCTAGACATAATCTCATTATGCAACATTTACCCTTATCAGGGTTTCTCAATGTAAGGAGTGCATATTAAATTCAATTTCAACATAAATCTTATCATATCATTGTATATCACAGTTCTGAACAAATATTAGTAGAGGCATTAGAACTAGCAACAGTAAAAGCATATAGATATCATGTATCATTCCTCATACTCAGAATAGATTTATCTTACAACATATGCCTGTTCCAACCAATCTGAATAGATGCCAATAATTTCATGCATATACATTCATAACAAACTTAGTTCTCTTCTTCTTTTATTTCACATTCTTCATATGGGTTTACTAATCAACACATGTTGACTATCAATTGAAGTTTGTACTATTAGTCCATTCTCAGAATACAATTCACAATTCAAGAACACATTCTTGTAAAGCAATTCAAATAATTGACTTTCATCTTTTAGTTGAATTCAACTACAAGTATGTGCATCTCTTAATCCCCCATTTGAGATTGTCATTCACTAGCATCATCAAACTCATCATTTTAGGGTAAGAGTTACATTCTTAGAATCATCTACTAATTCCTATCTTTTTCCATCATTTTATACTCAGTAGTCTCAACTTCTTTCATTTCATGTTCATTACATTATCTGGACCAATTTTTCTTGATTCACTTTACATACAATGCTTCTCTTCTACATAACATTTATCAAAGTACAATTCTTAGTATATTTCATTTAATTTGGGTTAAGCCACACGTAATTAAAATAAAAGATAAAATACTTCATCATACTATCTTCATTAGTTTCATCTTTATCTTACCATCACCATTAAGTACATCTTGTTCATATTGTCTCTTATGTTCAGATAAGTGTACCTTGTCATTGACTACTAATGTCATTCCCATAATCAACAATGATCATTCTTTATTATACTAAAACAAATGCATTAGACTTAGATGATATTAGTAAGACTCATCATATTCAATTGAAGTATTAATGCCTTCAACTTCAGCATTTGATCACATTTACAACATCATATACAAGTTCTAACTTTATCACTCATAACTGTCTTAATAATAAACTTTTATGGTTTTTAAGAAGTCATTCCTTAGTTTAACATTCATAATTATCATATCATTCAGTAATCCAATCATGACTCAAGCGTTCATTAGGGTTATTCACAAACATGGAAACCCTAGTTTCCATTTTCACACATTTCATTCATGAATCATAAGTATACATTGATTAATTGACTCATTTCATTCACTTCCTCAACACTTTTTGGATGGCTGGAAAAAATCAGAATTCGGAAAAAATTGAGAAAAGTCGTGAAAAGATCGATAAATTTTGGTCAAAGTTCGGTCAACTATTCAGAAATAATCGAGAATAAGTCGGAAATATAAGTGTGTATATATATATATATATATATATATATATATATATATATATATGCATATAAATGCATGTATGCATGTGTATATATATAGATAAATGTATGTATGTATATACGTATATGATGCATGTAACTGTTACGACCACAGGATATACAATCTTAGTGAGTAAAAATGTAGGAAAGGAAGTAAAAAATAGTTGAGAAATAACATGAACTGTCTAGAGGAGTGGGGGCTTTGAGGTTTAGTGTGTATTAGAAGTTTTATGTACATGGTTTGGTAAAAAAAGAGCGAGCGACTTAAAAGAGAAAAATCATAAAAATCATTAAAAATCATGAAGAATCGTAAAAAATCGTATAAATCGCGAAAAAACGGGATTAATCGTGAAAAGTCGTGAAAAATCGGCGATTGACGTATTAATCGTGATGAATATTCGGGAGCCTGGTGAAAAATCGGCAACCGAGGCATGGGGGCACCACCACCACCCGTGCCACCTCCAAAGGGAGGGCCTCCGCCGCCATCAGGACACGGCTACATGGATGTGTCCGCTCCGCCTGCCCGTGGCTCCGTGGCGAAAGTCAAGGCAAAGTTCAAGGAGACCTTCTTCCCGGACGATCCGTTCAGGCAGTTCCAAGGGAAGCCGCTGGGTACCAAGTGGATCCTTGCCGCGCAGTACGTGTTCCCCATCCTGCAATGGGCACCCAACTACAGCCTCGCCCTCTTCAAGTCCGATCTCGTCGCCGGACTTACCATCGCCAGCTTGGCCATCCCGCAGGTATATAAGGAGAGAAACCAAACCGACAAAAGGTGACGAGTTGCCTTGCAGGATTTTTTTTTAAATGATTTCGCAATAATAATGCAATTATTTTGAAGAACGGGCACGGCAGACAGGCACGTACCTACCAACCATCTAAGATTTGTTGTTCTTCACGTCACGCCATTCCTGAACAAACATAATCTATCATTATTAATGTATATTAATATCAATTTAGACCGATTAACTAAGGCCCAGTTTGGCCGCAAACTTTGTAAATCCCGGTAATTTTTTTTTTTTGGTAAATCCCGGTAATTTATGTATATTTTACTAGCCAATTATATGATATGCGGCACTAGTAACTACAGCTTTACGGGCCGCGTAACAGAAAAATGTGTGCTTTGGCAAGCACTTGACGTACTCAGAAAAGCCAGCATCGTCCCGTTTTGATCCTTGTTCTGCATACGCTAGCGTTCTCGGACATGTAACTCTGCAAGCTGGCTCTCCCGGCCACCTAAAAAATGCTACCAAATTCTGGGATTCACGATTGGCGGCCAACGTCGGTCAGCCTGGTTTATGAATTGCATGCTGCGTTCTGTGTACACGTGTGTTAATTTGCTACGCCCATTAATTCTCCGCTTAGCTGCTGACAGCTGACCCGCTCGACTCGTCTGCATGCAGGGTATCAGTTACGCAAAACTCGCCAACCTGCCTCCTATAATCGGACTCTGTAAGTGCTGCCTTTTTTCAACAACTTTTTCTCACGCGTACGTATATGGGTATGGGTTGGAGTTGGGGTTGGTTGACGGCATTTATGGGTCTGTTTTTTCTCTTGAATTGCTATAATTGTCCAGCGAACTACGAGAGGCGGTGTCAATTACGCCGGTGAACGTAGCTGCTGCCTGCTGGTTTGCGTAAGCAATGTGTTATGTGTTGGAGGTGAACCGTCGTGAACCGAACACCAAACCGGATCCAACAAATCCGATACAAATGGGCATTCGTGTTACAGATGCTTATAACACGCCTTAACGGTTTTTATTTCTCGGTTTGGGCCTCACTAAGGTTTCGATGATGCTGGCTGTTTGGGTTCGGGTTCGGGTTCGGGTTTCGGGTTGGTGTGTCTCAGTTTGGGTTTGCGTCTGTACTCTCTTTTCTTTTCCTTTTTTTTTTCTCTTTCGCCCTTCCCGTATCTCACGTACGAAAACGATTGTTCTTTCCGTTTGGTGCCAACCCATGGATCTCCGCCGCGTTACCCGACCACGCCGGCCGAGCAGACTCCAGCTTCGTTCCGCCGCTAGTGTACGCCGTCCTCGGAAGCTCAAGGGATCTGGCGGTGGGCCCAGTACCCATTGCATCCGTCATCATGGGATCTATGCTCCCACAGGTCGTGTCACCCACCACGAAACCTCTCCTCTACCTCCAGTTAGCCTTCACGTCAACGCTCTTCGCAGGGCTCTTCCAGGCGTCACTTGGGATCTTCAGGTTGGTTTGTACAAACTAACGACTTCCAGTCACACATACGCATGGTAATTGCAATTTTTACATTGTTCCTTGGCATGCAGGCTTGGGTTCTTGATCGACTTCCTGTCCAAGGCCACCCTTATAGGCTTCATGGCAGGGGCGGCAATCATCGTCTCCTTACAGCAGCTCAAGTCTCTGTTGGGGATTGTCCACTTCACCAAGCAGATGGGTATCGTACCAGTCATGGCTTCTGTGTTCCACAAGACTGACGAGGTTCAAACTCTTACAATCATCTTTTCACTACTTACTAGTCTGTCAAGTGTTCCACATCTTTAACTTTTTTTAATCTCTAAAACATAAATATTAAATGCAAAATCAGTTGTATACTCTGTCATTAATTAGTCAGACGTGTGGCTTACATCAAATCCCAAACCTTAACGTTTGTTCTGTTTCATTTCCCCGCAGTGGTCGTGGCAGACGATACTCATGGGAATCTCCTTCCTGGCTTTCCTTCTGGTAGCACGCCACATCGTAAGTAACTCGCACTTGTTTTCAATTGTCACGGCTGCGTTGCTTTTTGTCTTTCTCTAATCACTCGCTATGTCTCTTCATTATCTTATGTCCCCGTCTAATTAGTCCCCAACCGCGTTCAAATGTCTCGGTTAATTATCTGCTTCTGTCTTTTCTTAGACGTTTCATTTCGTTAATCATGAATGAAACACACACAAGCTGCACCTGCACACACGTTTGAGGCCTTCCAAGGCCCGTCAAATTGCCTAACGAGTCAAAAGTACCGACTACCAAACCATATTCCAATTGGAAACCTCTCTTGTCGTGTTCACTGTTTGTATCATAACAACCACGTCATACCTGCTGGGTGTGGTGACCCCACCTACTTTGCATTTGAACCCTTTGTTTCACTTGTTTTCCGTCCTGTGGATGCAATAATGATGTGTTTATAAGCATATAGCTAGTAAAAATAGTGTTATGCATAGAACGACACTACGGGTGAGTCTGACTTGAATAAAATTTCGAATACCAATTCAAGAAGCAAATTGAACTCTACTTACCGGGTAGGTAACTTTACAGCATGAACTAAACCATTGACAGGTCAGGGAAACTGAATGGGACCAAACTGCTTGTGCTGTGTGCAGACTGGTTCAGAGTAGGAGATCCATTCATTTGTCTATCTTCCTGTCTTGCTTTCCATCTATTCCGTTGTATATATGCTTAATTAATTTGGCCATATTAAAACCTTTTATACCATCTATTTGTTTATTCTGACAATAATCCTTGTTGTCGCTTTTGAAACATTCAGAGTCTAAGGAATCCAAACTTCTTCTGGATATCTGCCGGGGCACCACTCGCATCTGTGATACTATCTACAGTTTTGATCTTTGCTTTCCATGCACAACTACATGGAATCAGCACTGTAAGCACAATTACTTCCTCCCATATTGCTGAATGGTGGAAAATCGAACAAACCAGTGAAATTGAACAATCAATGCAGATCGGAGAGTTGAAAAAAGGATTGAATAGACCGTCCTGGGACATGCTCACTTTTGATGGTAGCTATTTGTCAACAGTAATCAAAACGGGCCTCATTGCTGGAATCACATCTTTGGCTGTACGTTTGTCTCTCTTCTAACTGTTTTCTTTTTAGTGGGAGGATGATGCCTTGCATAGATGATTGTCTTTCCCTTCTGCATTGCTGTCTATCATCTTTTGCTAAAGACATGGATTATTCTCTTAATATTAATGAAATGAAATGAAACTAAATTGTTTACCTCTATATATTGGAGATCCCCTATTCCCTGATAATGCAATAACTACAGGTATATAAGTTGTATTATATATTCTTGCCTGACAAAATAGGCTTGTCATACTCAGATCTGAACTAGTCATTATGCCTCGACTGTAGACATGGTAAACCAATCACCATGTTCTTCATAATGCCCGTTGTTCAGTATCACATAGTAGATCTACAAGCTTATAATATAGACCAATTACCTTTTACCCCTTTCCGAGGTTGGTAGAATTTAGAAACTTACTGTCAGTACTACACTACTTCTATACTCTTTCAGGAAGGGATAGCTGTTGGAAGAACTTTTGCTGCAATGAAAGGCTACCAAGTTGATGGAAATAAGGAGATGGTGGCTATTGGATTAATGAATGTTGTTGGTTCATGTACCTCGTGTTATGTGACTACAGGTAAACGATGAGTTTTTTTTATCAGAATAATATGCTTCTATAGGATACTTCTCATTGTACACTCAAGTTCACAGTTCCAGGATGTGCGAATGATTCATGTGCTGCCTTATCAGTGAATTAACCCTTTCGAAAAATTAACTTCTTTCACTTAGGAAGAAAAACTAATTCCTAAGACCTAGGTTACAATCTTATTTTTACTCATCCCAAACAGGACACTTGTCTTGACATGAGTGATCTCACACATTAAAGTACGTCGAACTGGAAAAGAAGTTACACCTATCTGCTGTGATTTAGCCACACAAAAACCTTGAAGAGTAGGATAGCTCGTGTCCATGACCATGTTTGCAATATTTTCTGTAGTCAGACGTGCAGGTCCTGCTCAATACAGGATCGATCAGGTCATGGAAGAGAAAGTACAAGATGTGGGAAGAGTACTGAAGCGAATGATCAATATAAAACTTGAAACAGTTCCCAAGTACAGTAGTAGTGAAAATCACCTTTGCTTACTGTAGGCTTGGCTTGCCCGGTGTGAAGTGGCAATTATACATTTTTTCCAAGTGATAACAAGCAGAATAGGAAGTCGGTTGAACTAGATGGCAGAAAACATCCTATAAGACTTGTCCTATATATAATAACTTGGTAGGATCCAATAACAATTTGTTATAGAGTACAATATATGTTTCTCTCTCTTCATTTTCTGAAGGAGTGGGGTTTTGAAAAAGAGAGGAGGATTTGATGTATTGTGATTTGTTGTCCTATAAGAAAAGTACAGGACAGATCCTATGCTATACTTTTTATTTGAATGAGAAGTAGAAATTCTTAGTATAAATAAATACTACGGTCCACAGACGACATCCTGCTCTGATTCAGTGTATTAGAAATTTCTTTAAGTTTTCTTCATTGGAGAGATGTATTTGTTCTTATATTTAGCGCAATAAAGTGCTGAGCGTGATTTTTCTATCTTAACTATGATATGTTGTATAACATAAACTTATGTAATTTCTCTATACTTTTTCATTTTTATAGGAGCCTTTTCTCGCTCTGCTGTTAACCACAATGCTGGTTGTAAGACTGCGATGTCAAACATAGTGATGGCCTTGACTGTGATGGTGACGTTGTTACTCCTAATGCCACTGTTTATATACACACCAAACGTTGTTTTGGCCGCCATCATCATCTCTGCAGTGGAGGGGCTAATTGACATTCCCGCCGTCCTGATGTTGTGGAAGATGGACAAGATGGACTTTCTAGTGTGCATTTCCGCATTCTTGGGCGTCATCTTCATTTCTGTCCAAGATGGCCTCACAATTGCTGTAAGTATCAATTTCCTTTACTTGCAGAATTTCACTCTTTTATATAGGTATACACTGGAAGGACATCCACTAAAATGCTTATGGTGGTTGCTCGTCCCTCTTTCATCAGGACATGAATGGTGTCGCATTGTCTTCCAATCACGAGTGTTTATGAAATTCCTTCCAATAAAGTTTAAAGTTACTGGTTGTCAAACAGTTTTTTGTCCATGTCATAATAATTAAGTTGTTGTCATAGATGCCAACAAGCCAAACATAACAATGGGGCCCTTTTTAAAACAACTTAGTCAATTTTACTACCAATGTATAAACTATATCCATGTCTAAATGATACATAATTAATGAATCGCAATCTACAAACATAGTCTGAATCATGTTTCTTATTTGGGTCTAGGACTTCACACTTTTTGTGTTTGCAGGTGGGTATATCAATATTCAGGGTTCTGTTGCAAATCACCAGGCCAAAGGTAGTAGCGCTTGGTAATATACCAGGAACCAACATTTACAGAGATTTGCACCAGTATAAGGATGCTACGAAAATCCCTGGCTTTCTTATCCTGGAAGTAGAAGCTCCTATAAACTTTGTGAATTCCACCTATCTTAGTGAAAGGTATGTTCTTGGACTTTGACACGATTATTCTTGTTTGAGGTACACATTCAACTTGTATATTCTTGGACTTTGACAACTGATGAGTTCTGCATAAAAGAGTTGACATTTGTCATTAGCATCGTGCCATAACATGGTTTTTCATTCTCTTAATGTTAATCAATCCTCAAATTAGATTTTTTAGTTGTCAGTGTGCACGCTTCTCAAGTTAGGTCTACCTTAACTAATGCTAGATGCTTTTCTGTCATTTGTCTTTCAGTACCTTGTACCTTTTAAGTTACGGATGTTGGTTGACATAGGTTTTCGTTTTCCTCTAAATGTTTGATATGTAATCTTTTTATGGATAGTGTGTGGTTATTACGTTTCTTCTCTTCTATTATTTAGTTAGAAAAAAGTTTCCACTACATTGAACCATGTCTTAACTGCGTGTATGGCAGTCTCATTCCATCGATTATAATAATTGTGATGCTAATGATTCAATATTTATTCTTAAGGATATCGAGATGGACTGATGATGAAATGGATAGTGAAAAAACATATCCCCTAGGATATGTAATTTTGGATTTGTCCGGTAAGTATTTTGCATTTGGGAACATCACTTATCTGTTTTCCTATTTTCTTCTGCAAAAATAAATGATACAAGTTGCTGGCTTGAATTCATAGCTACCTAAGCTATATTCAGTTTAATTTAAATTTCATGAATTTATAATCTAGAAAGTCATATATTTTACAGTGTGAATTTTTGTATAATTCAAAATGCTTGACGGTATGCAGTGCAAGGTGTACTGCTACTCAATGTTAAGGGTTTGGTCTTTAATGTTCGAACTTTATATTTACAGTTTACGCCTAATAACAACTGTAACTTTGTGCCAGCATATATATTGTGCTTACGATTTGAAGTGGTATGGTCGTTTTGTAGATTTTAATGTCTTTCAAAGTACTTAATGTAATGATAACTCTTGCTAAGTAAAAGTCTTCCTGTTTCTGAAAATTCTTGAATATGAAGTAATAGCTAATATTCCTTTTACCAAAAAAATGATCGTTTTATAATTTGGTTTTGTAGATTTGAATTGAGAAGAATACATAAATGTATATGGATACCATAAATTGGCAAATAAACTTCGATGTCCCATCTTGTTTTCATCTATTCCTATCTCATGTACAATGAACACAAAGTAAAACACAACTTGGCTTTTACTGTTGCATCTGTGACGGTGTTGAATAGTTGGTTCAGTACTAAAGTAGGAGCTAGGTTGTTTGAACCAACTTGTTGAATGGATTTACAAGGATGCATAATATTTCCAATCCAATATCTGTTCATGTAACATGGCAAGTAGGACTAAGTTGGAAAACTACTTGAAATAGATATTTCAATTTGGACAAATTTAATATTTGTTCATGTATTCGCACTAATTTGATTTCATTTGGACAAACTCACTGAATAGAGATTTGAGGGTTACTTAATTGGTACAATTTGAATTCAATGAGCATGTTTTTCATATGCAATACTTATTATCGCTGAGATAAAAAAAAATGTGTGTTTTTATGGTGTTTTTTCATGTTCAACATTAAGCTTGACTTTACGCTATACTGTTTTAATTGAGCACCCTCAAAAAGGATTATTGGTATTTTAAATTGATATGCAGCTGTAAACACTGTTGATAATAATGACATCTCCTTCTTGATGGACCTGAAGAAGACCACGGAGAAGAAGGGTTTTGAGGTGAGAACTATTGAATGCATTGCTTTTGTAAGATGGTGCTGTTCAAGAACAGCAGATAATCTGTACTCGTTGGTCAAATGCAGCTAGCCTATGTTAATTCAACCGGTGAAGTGATGGAGAAACTCCAACGAGCCAATGAGGCACACAACTTCCTTGGGGTCGATACTCTCTTTCTAACCGTGGGGGAGGCGGTACTTGCTCTTTCGTCAAAGGCGAAAGCACCTTCATCTGGAAGCTATGCTTAAGTGTGTTCGTTGATGTGGGCCGGTGAACTAAAGAAAGTTTGTTAGATAAATGATTACTGTAGCTATTAGTTACCGTAGCTAGCGATGTTAATTTAGTAATCACTTATTTAGTATGGGTTAAGTCCAATGTAGTGTAACAAGTGCATGTGAGAATGTAGTGTTGTTTCTAGTGCAAATGGCAAAGAAGTTTTATCTCATATTACTCACTCCTAGAACTTTTGTAGTAGGATCACATGGGGCACTAGTGTCCAAAAGAGTCCTACGAGGGAGGTATGCTCACCGCCTTGGTGGGTGAGATTGCCACATCACAACGCACGAGCGCGCGACGCCTCGCCTGGCTCGGGCTCGGGCTCGGGCTCGGGATTGTGGATTGTGGAGAATGTCTTCCGTTTTTTTTTACACTAGGATACGACTAAGTAATTAATTACTCGTGTAATTAATTGTTTCTTTCCTATTTCGGATTTTTTAATCCTAATTGGAAAATGTTTCGCTTTTGCGGATATTCCGTATTGTGTACAAGAGCAACCGAGTGTTTGCGTCTTACTGGGAATAAGATTAGGGACGTGCGTGACTATATATACGCATCCGGTCATTAGGGTTAAACACACAACAAACAATCTCCTGCCGCTGTGTGTTTTGAGAGCCCTAATCCAGAGCGAGTGCCTTTCGCTCCCTGAGTCGTTTCGTGGAGTTGTCCTCCTGTGCGAAACGCGACTTCTTCCCGTCACCGAGACGCAGCTGTCAGGCGGTGATTTCTGCGATTTTTGTACTGCACTGGTAGCAGTGCAACGAGCGCGAGCGAGACGTGCAAGTTCCAAGTTTGTGCCAGATTGAGACTGAGAGAATGGTGCATATCTGCAAGGATTGCCGGACACTGATTTCTTTAAGTAACACGTTCGTTGATCTGGTTTGCGAATTTAACTCCTGTTTTTCTGTTCTCCTGCTTTGTTTGATCTTCGCTTCTTATTTTGGATCTGCCTGAATTGTTAATTACATTGCACCTGTCGCTGCTGCATGAACGACAATAATAAATATTAACAACAAAGTTCACTCATGAGGGTTGGTAACTAGCCGGGAGTATGATTTTCAAGATATTGTGCTCTATTGTATTGTTGCCGGAGTCACTTCACCAACATCTGCAAGCATCATTGAAGTATAGTTTAACTCTAGTTGATTAGGGTCTTACAACACATCCTGCACATGGTGTATCCAACGATCTCAATTAATTTCTAATTGAATCGTCATATTAGAAACCGAAGTGTTGTTTGTTGTGAGCTGATCAATAACTACTTTTGCGGGTGTGATCCTAGATGTTAGAATGATCCCATCGTCAGAATTGGTATCTAATGGTCTTTTTTAGAAAACATGTTATTTATTGATGGAAAGTCATAAGTATTAAAAAAGTAACGAAAACTATTATCGTAAAAACAAAGATGGAACGCTTTCTATAATCTTCCGTGGAGACATATGGTAGATCAACATAGCTTTAAAAAGAAAGAGATTGCCGAGATTCAAGATATTGCCAGATGGAGGTATGTCATCTGTTATGGCATATTAAGTGCCCATAAAAGAAGTTAAAATGAAATGAATCAGCCTAGATCCTAAAAGACTTGGCTCCCGGTAGACAATGGACGGGAATTCTAAAATCATTCATGGGTTAGTTTGGGAGATACGATTAAATTGAGGCCAATGTACTTAACTGCTTGGCTCAGCGGTAAAGCCTGCTACTCGTCTTAGAGTAGGTCGCGGGTTCAAAATCTGTTGGTACACTTATGGGGAGGCAGCAACAACAGTATAGCCTTGCATCGCGGTGCGATGGGGCGCCTCTAGTAGAATAAATGAAAAAATTATCAAAAAAGATTGAGTCCAATTTTGTATCCTAGGTGTTAAAGTGATCAGATTGTCATAATAGGCATCTGGTGATTTTTTTTGGTTGGAAACACGTTATTGAGTGATGGAAAGTCTTAAGATATATACAAGGAAATCAAATTCAAAGGACTATAAACCTGATCATGAAAGCTATAATCTAAAAGACAAAGATGATGCACGTCATATAATCTTCATAGGGACATCCGACATTTATTAAAGAAAATTTGCCATTTATCAGCATATTTTTAAAAAGAAAAAAATTGTAAATATTCAAGAGATTGCTAGACGGTGGAATGGCATCAGCTGTCACATATTAAGCGTGCATAAAGGAACTAAAATAAAAGGAATTAGCTTAGATCCTTATAAAAGTAACCAGGTCTGTTTGGAAAATATTGTTCAGATTTGAGCTGAATGTAGACCGAGTATATATGGGTACAACAGAATTACGACTAGATGAGACGAGACTGAGATTTAATGTAAAGAATGCATAAATAATGTATGAGCCAATAACACATTTCCGCTACCTTGATCAAATTATCAATATTACTAGTGTTTATTTTTGTAAAATAAAAAATTAATATAATGAAAATCATTATATTTAAGTGTTATTTTAACCATCTTTTAAAAAAGTAAAATTAGTATTGCAGCAAAACCAATATGTGCATGTATTCTTATGTAGTAACTCTTTTATTATGCTTTTGTGTGTGTGTGTGTGTCTCTCTCTCTCTCTCTCTCTCTCTCTCTCTCTATATATATATATATATATATATATATATATATATATATATATATATATATATATATATATATATGCTACAAGCACTTACTATTTCTCAAGTGTTCTTTGTTTGGCACATGACTAATTGGAGACGTACATCTGATTGATGTTGTCAAACAACCACAACAAGTTAATTAAACATCATTCCAAAATGTTAGTTAATTATGAAAATAAGACAACAACATTCTACTTGTAATATAACAGTTATGTTCAAACATTTTGAATCTCCTTTACATTTGAATAGAATCCATGATGATGGATCGACAAAGCTATTATAGTCCTCCAACCTATTAACTTATATGAACAATGTATCATATTCTATTTAATATGATTGGTAACTATTTTCCACAACATGGTTCATTTCAACAATGTCCTTTGAGTTCATTGTTTTGTCCCAAACTGACATGCACTCCTGGCTCGAGTATCTCCTCTAAAGACTATCAAGTAGGTGGAAGATTGACTGTCCAATGAAAAGCATGTCATCAGTCATTTACCTACAATTTGCATTTTATTAGTTATGTCCTTCAAATGTAATAGGTAATGTGACACTTGTATCATCTACCTGGCTAATACAACAAATATAATAAAGCTTTCTAGGTCACTAGCTCAACCAGCCGAAGTCACACACATCTACATCCTCTACATTTATCCTCAATAAATAGTTCCCCACACATATAAAGACCACTACGAGATGAATCCATTGTGATCAACTACACTCTAGGATAAGAAATATCATAAATATTTTGTTAATTCAAACACCAAAATTTGTACAATTAGTAGCTACCTTAAAAAATAGAATTGAGTCTTACTCCTACAACAAGAGTGACGATACATGAAGATATTGATCAAAACAAATAATAAGAACTACTCCATCCCTCTTCTGTGAAGTACCACTATCTTTTGGGAGGTTAAATCCTTCATGTAGGTAGTCGTGTCTTCTTCTAAGATTTTCAATATCTACTATCAGTCTATATGTGTCCTCTTTGCTAGATGAGACATAGCCATGACAAGTAGACCAATTTTGTTTGTTCTCATTGCATAATAGAGTTATTATATCATTGTATCCCTCAATGCCATAAACTTGGTCAAGTAATGATATAAGAGGTGGATTTGTACCATCATCATGCAAATATTTTGTTTTAAATACCACATATGTATGTATAATATAGTGGATGTGGAATGTTGTGTTTGAACCAACCAAATATGGCGTATATGGCATCCATGTGCAACTCAACATACATACATTACATTGACCATTTTCTGAGAGATTTTTTTTGATAGAAAAAAATGATCCCTTATTTGGGAATGATAGAATAATACACCATTAGTTTGAGATCCAATCATATAAGGGTTCATCAACTTTCAAGATCAAAATAACTACAAAATAGGGTTAGTTAACTACATTAATATATGTTCTGGGTGGATAATTATAGACAAACATATAACCTAATTTTGTGGTGGGTTTCTCAACTTGTTTCTCAGAGTTGAGTGGCAATATCATCCTTCAAATTTTCACATGCCCCAACATCAACTTGATTAGTATGATGCCATGTGTTATGATAATTTTCTTAGTTTGGTTCACCTATGATGTCCCCTACGCATCTACCCATCCATCACTGTGTCATTGTCGTGTTGATGCATGATAAAATTTTATAGGACGCAACATGCTAGAATTATTAGACATCACTTATCCACTGGGAGTGTCGTGTCTTTCATCATATATACAAATTATAAGGACCCTAACCTACGTTTAGGGTTTACCCTGGTTGTTTTGCTTAACCTTGGTGGTCTGATGCTTGCTAATCACCTTTGAGAGGTGATTAGGGTTTTTGTTGTGCTTTGTTGAGAGTTCGAGGGGCTACTTGCAAATAAACCAAGTTTGGGGTTTTGTGTGCAAGTTTGCCATCTTGTGAGATGTTTTCCCCTCTTTGCTTCCTCTAGGGTTGAGAGGAAGGCTTGGGCTTGTTGTTTGAGTTTCTTGGGCTTTGCTTGAGCTTGTTTGGGCCTTGAGGTGCTTTGTTTGGGCTTGCTTGAGCCTTGTGTCAGCCAAGACCAGCTTGTGTCGCCCAAGGAAGAGTGTGTGTCGACCTAGAGGTGGTGTGTCGACCTGGAGTAGTGTGTGTCGCCCAGAGGAGCTGCTAGTTGTGTCGCCCATGTTGCTTGGTCCAACCTTAACCATGTTTGGTGGACACTTGGTATGTATCTTTGACAAGTGTCTCTTGGTGTGCTAGAGTGTTGGCTTGAACCCTAGGACAAGTGTCCCTTGGGTGGACGACACCTAACATAGATCTACCTTGTTTTCTCCTCCCTTCCCTTCTATATATGTGGCTCTTTCCCTTGCCTTAGCTTCCTTTGATCTTTTGGTCTCCCCTCCACCTTGAGTGCATGACACTCCTCCCTCTCTTTCTTGTGTCAGCCGAGACACTCTCCTGGAGTTGCTTGTGGTGGCCGATACCCTCTCTTGGATCATCTTTAGTGGATGGCATCCCTTGGAGCTTGAAGTGCATCTTCTTCCTTGGAGCTTAAGGCGGGTTGCATAACTGCTAACCCTAACTCCTTTACCTCTAGCTATGATCTTGTTGCATGTTAGTAGTTTAGCTTAGTTCTTTGCTTTTATACCTTGCTTATGTACCTTTGGTGGCCGATCCCCCTCTAGGGTTTAGAGTTCCTTTGTATACCTTGCTTTCCAGGGTTTGAGTTTCCTTGTGTTGGAGGTTGAAGATGACCCTTGTTGGGCAACGTCCTCTCTTGCTTTATGATGGGCGATATCCTCCCTTGGTTTGGGTGTGTTGGGCGACACCCTTGTTCTTGTGATGGGCAACATAGTGGTGTTCTTTGTGTTGGTCGACATGGTGACCATGTTGGGCGACATGGTCCTTGTGATGAGCAACACCTTTGTTCTTGTGTTGGGCGAGACCCTCTCTTGTCTTGGTGTTGGGCGAGATGGGAACCTTATGATGGGCGACATGGTGAGTGCTCTTGTGTTGAGTGATAGGTCAAGCAAGTGAGGTGTTGGCCGATGTGGTTGAGTTGGTCGATATGGTGAGCATGATGGGCGATATGGTCCTTCTTGTGTTGACCAACACCCTCTTCTTTATGATAGATGATAGACCATGTGTAACATGGTGATCCCTTGTGGTGGTCCCTGTGGTGGACGATAGTGCCTTGTATGGCATGAGTGTTAGGGTTGGACGATAGGCTAATAAGAGGTGTTGGCCGATATAGCTTTGTTGAGTTTGATGGTTGTTAGTGTCGGACGACATAGCCATATGTAGCTTTCCCCCTTATGTCGACCGATAGGGCTATGCTTGGTGATGGCCGATAGCCCTAATGGCCGATAGCCATGTTGGGCGATAGCCTTGGGTGGTGATGGCCGATAGGGTTGGTGTGTGTGTCGGCCGTCAGGCCTTGATAGGTTTTAGTGAGGGCGATGATGAGTTATGGTGAGAGTCTTGTGATCCTAGAGTAACGGTTCCATGTGTTATGAAAGTGGATGTTTATGCTAAACGATGGTGGTATCTTGTTAGTGATAACAACAATGAATATGATGCCTTGCAAACAATAATAATGCTAATGATAGTAACAATGATGATAATGGTAGTTGCATGATGATAATGATAGTAATAATGCTGATCATAATGATGATAATGGTAGCAGGGATGGTAATGAGGAAGGTAATGGTAATAAGATGCATGATGTGATCCTTATGCTTATTTGTTAATAATAAAGAAGATGATAGTAATAATGTTGATCATAGTAATGATGGCAACAATGATAGTAATGATATGCATGAAGTAATCATGGCACTTAATTGTTAAATAAGAATGGTGGTAGTTATACTAGTAGCTTGCATAATGATAATAATGCTAATAATGATGATAGTGGATGGTGACATAATGGTAGTGGTAACAATAGTACTTGTTCTGTACGTTTGAACATCTTGATTGTTCATACAATTCTGAGATAAGGATAAGTATAGATATGGCTTGCTAATGATGTACCTTATACACTTGATCAGCAAATAGTGTAAGAATGATAAGTAGAGTATCTTGAATGGCATTTCATGATAGTAGCATATTCCTTATGATTGAAGCTATAATTATTGAGTATCCTAACCATGCAGGTGATTATTAGCCATGAAAGGGCTATGAGACACATGTGATGAGTAACATCACTTGGTAATTACTCTGGTTAATGAGATGATATGTATAATGTGTTAAGTTCCATGATGATGATGTGAGCCTTGAGAGGCATTGACAGTACATGATAAGGGATTGAGATCCCAGGGTATGTGATGATCCTAGAGATGGATCTAGATGGTTGGCAAGAGGCCAAGTGGTAACATGTGATGTTGGATCCTTGTGATGGATCAGGTTGATGTGATTAAATAATAATATAATGTTGTTTACTTTCCGTTATATCTTGCATGTTATACAACTTGGTTGAATCCTGCAATCCATCTAAAAGATACTAATTAATCACAATGAAATATATCATGTAGTTTTCCCTGGCCATAGATCCATCATCGTCAGGACTTGGTGATGGTGAAACAGGTTCTCCTACGGGTTAACCTGGAAGCGCATATTGTTGAATATGTGTAGGTTGCTCCTAGCCTGAAAATGAGGAGGTAAGAGTGTAACTTCGGTTACAGATGCAGATATGTATATAGAACATGGTGAACATGCCCATGGCTCAGGATATGTGATGTGTGAGCATGAATGCGTTCATGGCTCAGAGCACGGTGAACAGGCCCGTGGCTCAGTTTTACTAGCACCGAGACCTGTACCAAGGCGGGCTAGAGATGAGGGTAGCCTATGGAGCTGACCCTGTGGCTTAGACCACTTCAGCATGTGACTGCGGTCCTGCTTGTGTTGTACTCGTGTACTGACCACGAGGTGGGAGGTCGTGGAGTCCGACTCTTCCATTGACCTTATATGGCACCGGCTTGGGTTTCGTAATTGAAGGTTGGATTTGAACGGTACGGTTCAAATCCTCAGGGCATAATAATACGTAATACATCCATTTAGCAATTACTGCTTAAGATAAACACGAAACATTGGTTGAGGCCTTGTTTGTGTAATATCTTTGTTATATCTTGCAGGTTATGTGGTAATATGTCTTAGCTTGACAATCAGGTTATGTGACATTATATCATGTTCTGATAATCATGTTACATAGGGATACATCTTATCTTGCTAATCATATTCCTTGAGATATATCTGGGTATATGCTTTTGTATAGTGGGTAAGCTTGTCGGTAAGAATAATTTGTTTTATATAGACTGCTCTTGTTATACCTGTTATTAGATATCTGCTGTTATAGTTTATCTTGCTGAGGTTCTGTAGTTGCGGTGGGGAGTTATGTTTCCCACTGGGACAATTGTTCAATTGTCTCACTCCACTGGTTTACACCCTTTTTAGGTGGTCGAGGTAGACGTGGTCATGGTCGTGGTGTTGCGGACGAGCAGCTTGAGGAGCAGTAGAAGGCAAGCAATGGACATGATGCTGTTTTGGATGTTTTGTAGTAGAGTCTAGAGTCATCCCTGTACTCTCAGGTCCTTGGTAGTGTTTTGACGTTGTTTCACGATGATCGATCGATGATGTTTGTATATCCTGCTGCTGGCCGGATTTGGGCCTTTATGTATATGAACATGTGGTGAACTCATGTGATGGATGAACAACTGTTCCTATGCTGTGGACACGTATCAGATCTCGTATGTGTACTTATATGACATATTTCTATGCAGGATGAGGACTGGAAAGTAATAGTTTCACAGTTTATCAGTTTTCCGCAATCGGTTTTAATTAACCCGTGTTTTTGATAATCTGTGGTTATGGTGATTTCCACACGTTTTCGCGTAACACCTAGTTATCTGTGTGATAATGGGATGTGTTGCCACACAAATATTATCTTCAACACACCAAATACTTTTTTCATAATGTTGATTGAACAAGTCTTTTTCATTCTTGTATGACTTTGTGATTCCTTTGTACTCTACAGAGTGATATGCAATGTTGTGAAATAGGGCATGAAACTCCTTCGTGTTTGCATAACCAACATCTACCAGGTAGTACTTACCATATGTACTCTAAAGTTTTTTATTGTTGTTGTGGCCCACAAGGTCCTCATCCAAAGATGTTGAGCCCTCCCATTATGTTACATCAAATGTGATCTCCACGCCAAAATTTACAACAACCATAATGTTTAGTGAAACAAACTCTTATTATTTGTGGAACATGTTTTGCTTCTCCTCTCGAACCATCACCGGAAAATGTGTACCATCAAGGGATCCTAGGGCAACCAAAAAATTTGTTATGAGCATGTTGCATAGCATGAAATAACAAAACCATATTGTCTACCTTGAAGTAAAAGATTAAGCATTGATTTTCCTTAACCAACTGTGCATCTGAGTATTGAGATTTGGTGATGTCATATGCTCAAATCAGAATGCAATCACTGAAACAATACTTTGTTATAATGGAAATTTTTGGTCTCAGCAGAGTGTGTATAGTCCTAGGTCAATGAACGTTTCATGTTTCTATGAAAAAATTATAAAGTGTTGATTGTCCTTGATATAGCTCTACATCTGAATATTGGGATTGGACATATGATACACCTCTATGATTATGTTGTTTGAGCTTGTTCATCGGAGCTAGTAATGTTTGAGGCTCCAATTTGTACGTCATAAACTTGTTATAGGTGTCAACTTCATATTTTATTACCTTTGGGTGGTTTCTCCCAATACTAATTGATCACGTATTGCCTTAATATTTTTCACAACCTATGAAGGACATATACATATATAGATAGAAATATGAATATGGATACATCAATTCTTGAAAATTTAGGATAGGGGTATGACATGAATATAACAGAAGATATTTAAACTAAATATATATATATGTATTTTTATTCATCTAAATGCAATTTAAGATCATTTCGTTTTTTCAAAGATAAATATAAATGAAAAATGGATATTCATAGACATGACAAATTTTGATATTTGTTTGACCTTGTGAACAACTTGTTGCATTTCACTTACTTAGGTTTTGTATAGTGACTTTTGGGAAACTTTTTATCACATTGCATGGAATCATTAGAAGTGTGTGTTCTCCCTAGTATATGATCATTTGTACTATGTAAACACACATATAATTACATTCACTATTCCCACCCTCTTTTGATATTTAATTATAGAGTTCTACAGAGGTGCATGATCATCACACTCAATTGTGAGATGTGTGTCCTTTATTATGAGAGTTATAGAATAGATGGAAGAAAGAAGTAATAATGCATATTGGATACTAAAAGGCAAACAAAGAAATAGTTCTAGGGGATTGAGTATATGATTCATTAGAAAACCCTAAGAATTAGGTGATAAAAACATCTAGAAATTTTAACAAGAGCAAGGTTGTAAGAGAGATTCTTAGCAACATAATGCAAGATATTGAACTAGCATCACAATGGCACAATTTATTAAAAACATGCATACTAATGAACTGATACATCAACTTAATATGATGATTTTCATACATTTGATCTGTAGTCTAGATGGGTTTTATTTTAGTTACAATGAACTTCATAAAATAGTGCATCTATATATATACAACATTGAACCTCATTTCATTATAGTTAAAACTCTAGTTTTTAAATTTTGTGAGCCAAAGAGTAATAGAACAATTCATAACTAAGATTAAGTACCCAAAACATTTTGAAGAAGAAGTAATAATATCTACTAATAGTAGGTTGCTAGCAAAAAGTAAAAATAAAATACTTTCATTCAGAAACTAATAATATTTTTATTAGAATGTCAATTTGGTTTACAAAACATTATTATCTAGATACATAACGAACATATTGATTTTTGTGATAGGCTCGAATCACTCAAATTTTATTTGAGAGCCAAAAGAGAAAAATTATAACAAATATAGAACGAAAGGTAATTATAGGCACATACAAGAAAATTTAAACATATATGCATGCCTATCTCAATGGGTCATGTTGTATACAGGAAGTACCAATATGCATCCATGAAGTATCCACTCTTTAAAAAGTGAAATAGATTCTAGATAGGTTTGCAAAAGTATCCCTTTGTATCCATGCATATACAATGATTACTACTATCCAATACGTATCCAATGCATATACAACATCTATATATGAGTATTTATAATTCCTAAGTCACAACCATACCGGATAAGCTAGGAAATTTGTAGCAGCCATTATGTGAGATGTTTATACTATAGAATTCATTATGTTATCTATGAATTCATTAGTAAGTGGGTTGAGAATTTGAGTCGTTGATCCTACACTAGACGTCAAATGAACATTTTTAAAGCAAACAATTGTAAATGATTTCAAGTAGAATGGTTAGTAGCAAAAAAGCAATAAATATGTAGCAAAATCCAAGTACACAAGGTGCCTACATAATAATACAATATGAATAGACAAGTTACCAACTATTAGTTACGGAAAAGAAACAAGTATACATCCACTACTACATGGGATAAAAGTTTAAGTTCCAACAACTAGATAAACATTACAAATTACTTAGGTACTCTGGGCTGACTAAAATGATTCCACAACACTTCAAGAATAGTGCTAGAATTAGTTTAAGAACTCCTCAATCCCTAAGCCCACTAACGCACAACACCCAGTTGCGCCTCCCTCCATAAAGTTCCCATTATTTGATATCCACATGTAGTAAATTATCATGCTCAACATAAGTGCTTTTATTGGTAATTAGAGTGATAATTGTCAAAATCACCTCCAGCGCTTCTCTGACCTTTGTGCTTTGCACAAAATATTGGGAATTTTTGAAGACGCCGTCAAACTTTGGTTCTTAAAATATTCATTGACTGGTCAAGCCAACAACCGATACAACGTCATGGATGGGGACTGCACATATCACATAGTTCTCCATGGTCCCAGGTCGAACTCTTGGTTGAAGCTTGGGAGCAATTTGATTACATCCTCCACCATTGTCCACATCACATCATTTCTCAAGTCTAGTTGATTGAAACATTCTACTAGGTTGCTGATGATAATGCCAAAACATTCCTTGACACCTCCTATGGAGGCAACTTAATGTTTTAAAACTTCAATAATGCTTGGAAAGTCATCAAGAGAAATTTTAAAACCAGCCTAGGTCAAGGAGGCATCCTCAAGGTAGAATAATCTTAGGACAATTTTGAGCTGAAATCCATTGATGAATCCCTCAAGAAACTTTCCTTAGAGAAATACTAGATCAAGTCCTCTTTCAATGCCTATGAAAGAGAAGGACAACTACAACAATTGTAGCAACAAGTACAGTCTACATATCTCTTTTGTGAAGCATGTGAAGACCATGACCATTCTATTGTTGGCTACCAACTAGTTTATAATGTCATGGTGAACAACGCTCCAGTACACGCTAAGGATGGGAATCATATGGAGGATATCAACTCCATCCATATCATTTTGGGCCAATCCTACAACATTCCAAACTAGACTAGAACCATCTTGATTTCCAGTATGGTAATCCAACCGGTGCAAAGAATGCTTTGCAATAGCAACCCTCTTAGGTGAAAACCAAAGTCATTCACCTCTCAGGTTCTAGTACAACAACTAGTAGAATTTCGAGAACCAAGGCTACTACCAAGGAAGTTTTTAGAATCATGGTAGTTACCAAGGGCAGTGATTCCAAAATCTAGTATGAGTGACTCAAGTGCAGCATCCCAACAACCAAACACCCAATGATGCCTAGGTTTCCTCCATAAAATAGATGTTTCTGACTAAGTAGATGATGCTAGCCAACCAGCAAGCCTACCAGAAATTGATTGAATCTTAGTTGGACGTACTTTCTTCCACCCTCCCCCTCCTATAAGGTCTTTTGCTAGACAACATGAGAACAATCCGAAGCTCACCACGCAGCTGAAAGTCATCTCCACACATTTAGAAAACATGTATGAAAATCCCCCTACAGTGAAGCCAGTTGTCGTACCTATTGATTTTGATGATGATGATGTTGTGATGGTTGAGAAAGACCATGTTCAATACACAACTATTGATTTTGATGCAGGAAGAGCTCCCAATGCTAAAAGACCATATTTAGAGACCATTGAGCCTGATGTGCCTATTGACAAACCAAGACCTCCTTATCAGGAATGTCTTAGACAAACAAGATTGGACTCCAAATTATTGAGATTCAAGGAAGCTATGAAGAAGCTTCATGTGGACATCCCCTTCTTGGATGCTCTTTTTATGATTCTAGTCTTGTCTAATTATCTAAAAGCTTTTCTAACTATGAAGTACACTACTGGGGAGTAGACTATGAAATTGGCAAGAACTACTTACCACATCATTCTAAATAAAATGTCAAAGAATAAGAAGGATCCCAGTTTATTTAGGACTGGATGATAGGTGACAACACTTGCAGGAAAGGGCTTGCAAATTTAGGTGCAAGCATCTCCATCATGCCACATAGTTTGAGTCAGAGAGTAGGTTTCATCGAGCTTATTCCCACCATCATGACCATCTAGCTGGCTGACTCCTCCATGATGAAACCCTTAGGTATTATTGGGGACATTCTTGTGAAGGTCTAAAAGATGCTATTGTCCCTTGTTACTTTGTGATTATGGACATCAAGGAGGATCTCTATAATCCTCTTATATTTGGCTTCCCATTCCTTGCTACAACTTGGGCCTTGATTGGTGTAAAGTACAACACCATTATTTTGATATTGAGAAGAGAAACACTCGAGTTCAGGGTGTTTACAGCATGAGCATCCCTAGTATTCATGATGAAGTATTCCTACTCGACTGTACTGATATGCCATCTCAACTTAGGCAGGTATATGATGCTTTTTAAGATTCATTGCAAGCAACTCTCACTATTCTTGATGTTTTGGTTTTTGATAATGATCAAGTCAATCAATGCAGATAATAACTAAATACTTTTGAAAAGGAACCCAAAATAGAATTTGAAGAGCTAAACATTATATATGTAGTGGAAGAGAATATTGAACCACAAAATGCTCCATAGATGGAGGCCCTGCCCAAAGGGATAAAATATATTTTTCTTGATGATCAGGAGATTTGCTCGATGATCAACAATTTAGACCTTACATACAAGCAAGAGGGCAAGCTGATGGTTGGGTTGAGAAAAAGAAATGCCACCTTGGGATACAAAATGACTGAATTAACATGGGTCATCCAAGCTATCTGCATGCACAAGATACCTATAATTGAAGACTACAAACCATCTAGAGACCCTCAATGCAAATTAAATATCAACACGAAGGAGGTAATCTATCTAGAGGTCATCAAATTTCTCATTGTATGAATTATTTATCCCATTTTAGATTCTCCTTGGGCTAGTCTATACAAGGTGTCCCTAAGATGGGTGGTACCATTGTAGTGAATAATTAAAGGGATGAACTTATCCCCATACACACTATCATGGGGTGGAGTATGTGCATAGGAATTTGAACAAAGCTACAAGGAAGGACCACTTCCCTCTTCCATTGCTTGATCAGGTCCTTGAGCGTTTGACACACCAATAATTTTTCTATTATCTTAACGAATATTCGGGTTTGTATCAAATTCCTATCCACTCAGACAATCAAAATATGACCATCTTTATTTTCCCTTTTGGCACTTATGCCTTTAGGAGGATGTCATTTGATCTATGCAACACCACCACTACTTTTTAGCATTGTATGGATGCCATTTTTGTAAGACTTACAGAAAAATTTATGGGCTTCTTGATTGATGATTTCTTCATCTATGGTGATTCTTCCTATTCCTACTTGCATCACTTGTCACTCATTTTAGAAAAATGTGAAGAGGGACATATAGTGCTGAATTAGGAGAAATGCTACTTCATGGTGAAGAAGGGCATAGTCCATGGTGACATGGAATTTATCACACTGCAAATCCACTAGGAATATAGTTCCTAGAGTTTACCAAAACCAAAGTGCAATAATGCTACCTGTAAGCAGACAAATCTTGTCAGAGTATAGTTGAGGATAAAATCCCAAGGGACAACATTTTTAAGAACTATCTAATCAAAGTAACTTAGTAAGAACTAGTATTTATCACAAAAGTTGAGTTTGAGTTGATGAATATAAGATTGCGGGAAAGAAAATAGCTAGAATAAGGTTCTATTTATCAATGGATGGAAATACTAGGGTGGAACTGGGTTTCACCACCACTACTCAAATCTACGCAATCATTTAAATCCAAACATATATGAAGATATAATTGGAGTTATGCTTGTTTCCCCTTTCAGCATTAAAAACTTTACATGAGTAGATATCCCTAAAAGTTTGATGTCTTGTTACTTATGGATCCTCTATCCACTACTCCAGAGACTTTCCATCGGAAGTTCTCATCTGGGTGTTAACCAAAGCTAATCGGTATTCAAATCTTAAACGTTGAAGTTATCATAGTAAAAGATTATAATAAATCACGTAAAGTGGGTGATCAATCCACAAAATATGCAATAAATGATTGGTTATGAATTATATGAGTTCATATAAGAATTGGAACATGAATGAAATTGCAAGAAATGGGTAGTGGGGCTAGTTCCCACACCCTAATGAAAAGACTACTCCCTTGACATGGCAAGATTGATATCACTAGAAGAGGAAGAGGATGCCATCACAGTCATGATGGTGGCAGAAGCGGCTCGATGTGGTATGCGATGGCAGACTTATCTCCTTTTTTCTCATCCAGGAACTAACCCTGACTTGTAGCAGAAGCAGGTGGATGAATAGCAACTCGAGGAAGAGATTGATCGCCCAAGAAGGGAGATCGACAACCTGGAGTTGAGGACAAAGGAGATCTGTCGATCTATGATTGAGGTCTATAGGTGTCGCCCAGCTAGGTCGATAGAACTATCTTGGTCGATAGGTCTAGTCCTTGCTCTGATCTCAGTGGAAGCCTTTTGGCGTGTCTATCTCCAGAAAATATGAGATGAGTCGTACGGCTATGGTGGGGGCCTATTTATAGGGTTGAGGCTGTCGACCTCTTTTCATTGGTATCAACCACTTGTTGTTGGTTGACGGGTCTATCAATCGATGGATTTTGGACTTCCAGTCGATGGGACTATCGACCTTGAAGGTCGACAAGGGTGTCAGGCATCTATGGCCATCGACAGAATGTCAACAATAGTAGATCGATGGTTGATTTCTTGTCAGTTGTTGGCTGATGAAGTTGTTGAGGAGAGGGGTTGACATGTTTGTTGACCTCAGTTATCGATGGATTGTATGTCGACCTTGATCATAAGTGAGTCTGAGTGTCGTTCCTCTTGGTTGTTGATCAGGGAGGTTGATAATGTTGTCGACCTATTGATTGCTCTTCGATTGGTATGTCGATCGGCTTGTCAATTTTGGTCTTAGACACAATTTTTTTGTATTGGTCTGCCTTTTAGAAGTGCTCAAAATCTGTTTCCGCAGGACCCCCTACGCAAACTTGCTACAGAGTGATAAAATTCAAAACATGCAATGGGAGTCAAAAAAAGTATCATATTCCTAAAAATTAACATAAAACCCTAAGTAGATCAAAACAAATTTATTCTAATGAAAATTATGTTATATGAATGCTACAATAGACTAATAATGCAACTAAAATTGGGATGAATATGCATTCATCACTTGGCCATAGGGTGAGAAATAGAGGGATACAAGTTGACAAGACAATGATTGAAGTTATTGCAAGACTTGCGCCACATACGAATGTTAATGAAGTTTGTGCTTTCTTGGGATACACCAAGTTTAAACATCATTTCATCAAAAACTTCTCAAAATTTTCCAAGCCAATGACCAATCTTCTACTGAAGGAGGTCATTTTCTCCTTTGATGATGAATGCATGCAAATCTTCAAAATTTTGAAAGCTTCTCTCAACACCACACCTATCATCTGATAACTAGATCGGTCTCAATCTTTTGAGATCGTGTATGATTCTCTCGAATGCCTTATGGGGGAATTATTGGGGTAGCACATTGACAAAAAAACACATCTATATGAAGCGCAACAGAACTATGCCTCCAAAGAGAAGGATATGCTATCTATCATCTATGCATTTGGAAAATTCAGATTCTATCTTGTTGGATCCAAAGTGACCATCTATGTAGACCATAAAACCATCTGATGTTTGATGACAAAGGATGCCAAACCTAGACTAATTCATTGGGTACTATTGGTGCAAGTATTTGTCCTTGGGATTTGGGAAAAGAAAGGAAGTGAGAACATGGTGTTTGATCTCCTTATTCATATTCATCTCCTTGAAAATGACAGCAGCCCAATCGATGACTCCATCCCTGATGATTAGCTCATGAAAGTCTCCATAAACATTTTGTGGTTCACAAAGTTGTGAACTACCTTATTATAGGAGTCTTTCACCCTAAGTACATTGAACATACCAAGAAAAAATTCCTTTATGATGTTAAACACTACTATTGGGATGATCCACACCTTTCTCACCTAGATGTTGATGGACTTTAACGCTGATGCATGACTTCAGAAGAAGGGAACCCCATCCTTGAGCATTGCCACTCAGGATCAACATGTGGCCATATGAGTACCAATAAGACCACCTTGAAGGTTCTGTTGTAGGGGTTCTATTGGCCCACCATTTTCAAAGATGCTTATGAGTACACTTTTTATCGTAACCAATGTTAGAGATTAGTAAACATTTCCAACTGTGATGAGATGCCTTTTACATGTTGGTCGGAGGTTGAAATTTTTTATACTTGGTATATGGACTACATGGGTCCATTCCCTCCCTCTTGAGGCTACTACTACATCCTTTTCACTGATAGATTATGGTTCTAAGTGAGTTGAGGAAAACTTAATTGCTAAAAGTAACTTAAAGCCTATAATGAAGTTGTTCAAAGATGTGTAGACCAGAATGTGAATGACTAACAAGAATCCATTCTTGTACCATGACTATGTTTGTATATCTCATTGATATCCAAACATAGGGGTATTGTTGAAGACTCTCTCACCACATCATTGTAGATACAAATGAATAATAATATGCAAAGATTTAAAGCCATAAACTCCAATTATGAAAGACATAGTTTAATAACTATTATTTTCTTAGGCTTTAGGAGCATTCCCTGTATAATACCAACTACTTTGTCAGATTGATGTGAAACCATCATCATTAGCTATACTCCCACGGGCACTCAGGGCTTCCTCTATTACCTTCGGTCCCAACAAGCCCAACTTTGGGCATTGAACCAGCCTGAAGCTTAGAATTGCTTCTCCGTTAGTGGAAGGAAGGAGGTGAAACCCAAAAACTAGGTTACTGGGTATCAACCCTAGATGTAGAAATTTAGACCAACTTGTCATGACCTAGTAAAGAAAAAGTGGCACATTCTTTGAAGGCAATGGACTCAAGAATCTAAATTGCTCACAAATTCAATACTGGGAGTAAGAAGGGGGAAAGTGAATTTACCAGTCATGGTTCCAATTGGGCTTGTAAAGGATTTCGTGTAGGTTGCACAAAGTTCTCTTTGGCTATTTTGATGATCTAGAGGGCAGGAGATTCATGGAAGAAATCAATCTTGTAAGACAGTTTGGACAAAGTTGGGTCTCTAGGTACGAGGAAATTGAGAGGGATCTCACACTTATAGAGGGTTTTTCAATGTGGGAAGATCATTTTCAAGGCCTCACTTATATATGTGGCAACACATCCCACTATCACACAGACAACGAGGTGTTACGCGAAAACGTGCGGAAATCGCCATAACCACATATTATCGAAAACACGGGTTAGTTAAAACCGATTGCGGAAATCTGATAAACTGAGAAACATATTACATTCCAGTCCACACCCTGCAAGAAAACAGGTTATATACATACATTCAAAACCTTGATACATGTCAATAGCTGTCCTGTCATAACATGAGTTCATCACCTATTTATACGTACATAAGGCCCACATCTGGCCAGCAGTAGGACATAAAAAACATCTACAGATGTACATCGTGAAACAACGTCAAAACACCACCAAGGACCTGAGAGTACAGGGATGACTCTAGACTCTATTACCAAAACATCCAAAACAGCAACATCTCCCAAGCTTGCCTTCTACTGATCTTCTTGCTACTCGGTTGCAACTCCGCGACCACCATCATGCCTAGCTCGACTACCTAAAAAGGGTGTAACTCAGCGGAGTGAGACAATTGAACATTGTCCCAGCAGGAGGCATAACTCCCCGCCAAAACTACAAAACCTCAGATATATGTATATACATAAAGCAGTTAACTGATGAAAAGTATAGCAAGAGTAGTCTATGAAATAAAGATATCTAAGCTTAACAGATGTGTCCAAGTATTACATGTGAAACATGATTAACAAGACAGGATATCCAAGTTCTACTTCCATTGAAGAACATATAAGTAACTGCAAGATATAAAAAGAGTATCTACACAAATAAGGCATCAACCAATGTTTCGTGTTTGTCTTAAGAAGTATATACTAAGCGGCTAGATTACGTTTTATTATGCCCTGAGGAAGTGAACCGTACCGTTCAAATCCAACCTTCGGCTGCAAAGCCCATAACCGGTGCCATACAAGGTCAATGGAAGAGCCGGAATCCACGACCTCACCCCTCGTGGTCAGTACACGAGAAATAAAGTAGGACCGCAGTCTCATGCTCAAGTGGCCTTTAGCCACAGGGTCATCTCCTCAGGCTACCCTCTGCCTAGCCCGCCTCGGTACAGGTCACGGCGCTAGTAAAACTGAGCCACGGGCCTAATCACCGTGCTCTGAGCCATGAACACATTCATGCTCATCATATCACATATCCAGAGCCATGGGCCTGTACACCATGCTCCTCACATATCCGAGTCAGCAACCGCAGCTACACTCGTTTACCTCTCTATTTGAGGCTAGGAGAAACCTCACATATTCAAAAATATGTGCTCCGGGTTAACCCGCAAGAGAACCCGTTTCACCATCACCAAGTCCTGACGATGATGGATCTATGGCCAGGGCAAACTACATGATATATTCCACTGTGATTAATTAGTATCTTTTAGATGGATTGCAAGATTCAACCAAGTTGTATAACATCCAAGCTATAAAAGAAAATAAACAACATAAACTTAACATTATGTTATTATTGTAATCACATCAACCTGATCCATCTCAAGGATCCAACATCACATGTTATCACTTGGCCTCTTGCCAACCATCCAGATCCATCTCAAGGATCATCACATACCATGGAATCTCAATCCCTCATTATGTATTACCACTGCCTCTCAAGGCTCGTATCATCATCATGGTACAAGCACATCATACATGCAATCTCATCAACCAGAGTGATGTTACTCATCACATATTTCTCATAGCCTTTTTATAGCTAATCATCACCTGCATGGTTAGAGTACTCAATAATCATAGTTTCAACATAAGGACTATGCTTACTATCATGAGATGACATTCAATATGCTATACTTATCAATCTTACATTATCTGGTGATCAAGTGCATAAAGCACATCATTAAGCAAACCATATCTATGCTTATCCTCATCTCAGTATAATACAAATAATCAAGATGATTACTTCATGCGTGTAGTCATGTTGGCCATACATAACAAGCGTTATCATTACCACTACCGTTATCATTGTCATTAAGTGAGCAAGGAGTCATCAATGTTTAGGCAAGGGTATATATGTACACAACTAGCTATTTCCATGATACAAGGAACCGTCAAAAAGGATAACAAGGGCTCTCACTATAGATCACCACAACCCTCACTAAAGGGGGGTGTAACGGCCACCTGCCCTCACCCAAACTCAACTCATAATGGCAGAAAAGAGAGCAAGCAGCAACGCTGCGTTGCCACCAAGGCAACCAGCGAGCGCGGCACAACGTCTCAAGGAGAGGGTAACACGTGACATGAGAGGGGTGTCGGGCACACTCACATATCGGGCAACGCCCATTACCACCAGCCTGTTGGCCGACACAAGGGTAAGCACGACGCCCATCACTCTCCATCTAGTAACACCCGATACAACGGCTAGCATAACGGCCAGGTCAAACACCAACCTAACATCCAAGAGAGAGAAAGAGAGATAACTCAACCTACATGTCGTTCATCCACTGATCCAGGCCTAACGGCTGACACAGAACAAAGGAATGGGCGTGACGCCCATCACAAGATCCAAGGGTGTCGCCCGACACCTCAACCCATCGCCTAACACAGAGCAAATGTGTCGCCCAACATGCTAAAGCAAGAGGTATCGTCCAACAGGGTCATCTTCCACCTCAAACACAAGGTACTTAAAACCCTAGAGGTTCAAGAAAGAGGGGTCTTGCACACCACCTATCACCCATCGGGTAGCACAAACACCAACCCAAGCTCACCCTTCTAGTCCATGGTGAGAGGAGAGTGTTGCTTAAGCAAATAGAACACAAGCTCACCTCAATCGGTTAAGGGAAAGAGGGGTGTTGCTCATGACACTAGAAGCTCAAACTCACTCCTCTAGACCAAAGAGAGAAAGGAGTATTGCTCACCAAAACTACCAAGAGGATCGGCCAAACAAGGGTACTAAGCAAGATGTAAAAACTAATAACAACATATAAACAAGAAAGGAGATAAATGTAGCTAGGGTTAGAAGTTATGCAACCCGCCTTAAGTTCCAAGCTCCAAGGAAGAAGAGCTCCAAGCTTCAAGGGATGTCGACCACCACTTGCTCCTCCAGGGTGTGTCGGCCACCAAGCTGCTCCTGTAAGGGGTGTATCGGCCAACACAAGCAAGGAAGAAGGGAGTGTCGTGCATTCAAGGTGGATAAGGAAACTAAAGGATCAAAGGAACTCAAAGCAAGGGAAAGAACCGCCTATATAGAAGGAAAGGGAGGAGAAAACAAGGTTGGTCCACGCAAGGTGTCACTTGCCTAGGGACACTTGTCCTAGAGCTCAAGCCACCTACTCTAGAAATCCTTATACACTTGTCCAAGATATGCACCAAGTGTCCACTAAACAAGGTTAAGGCTAGACCAAAAAGCATGGGCGACACAACAACATGTTGCTCCTTGGGCGACACACTCCACTTGGCTGACACAAACACTCCTAGGCCGACACAAGGCTCAACCAAGCCCAAACAAGGCACCTCAAGGCCCAAACAAGCTCAACCAAGGCCCAAAGAACTCAAGCAACAGGCCCAAGCCTTCCTCTCAACTCTAGAGGAAGCAAAGAGAGGGAGGAACACATCACAAGGTGGCAAACTTGCCCACAAAACCCTAGACTTGGGTTATTTGCAAGTAGCACCTCCAACTCTCAACAAAGCACAACCAAACCCTAATCACCACTAAATGTGATTAGCAAGCACCAAAGCACCAGGGTTAAGCAAAGCGAACAGGATAAGCCCTAAACAAAGGTTAGGGTCCTTACAAGCTAACCCCCTTTAAGGGATTTCGTCCCCGAAATCCGAAGAGAAAAGCGAGGGATACTTCCTCCTCATATCTTCCTCAAGCTCCCACATGGCTTCCTAAACGCCACGACGCTGCCAAAGAACCTTCACAAGAACCAGGTCCTTCCTCTTTAGCTTCTTAACTCTTCTGTCAAGAATTGCCACAGGACCTTCCTCGTAGGTCACATCTTCATCAAGCTCAACTTCAACTGGCTGTATTACGGTTCCTAAATCTAGATGACTTTTCTTCAGCATACTGACATGGAATACTGGATGTAATCTGTGCAACTCTGGAGGTAACACTATCTCATAGGCTACCTTACCAACACGTGCTATAACTGGGTACGGCCCCATATACCTGGGTGCCAACTTACCCTTCCGGCCAAACCTCAACACACCTTTCCACGGTGAGACTTTAAGATATACTTTGTCTCCTACCTGGAACTCCAAAGGTCGTCGGGGATTGTCTGCATAAGACTTCTGCCTATCTTGTGCCACTTTCAACTGTTGATGTATCACCTTGATCTTTTCTGTCGTGTGCTGTACTAACTCAGGACCCAACAACTGATACTCACCAGACTCATACCAACATAAAGGAGATCTGCACTTTCTTCCATACAAGGCTTCATAAGGAGCCATGTCAATACTCCGCTGATAACTATTGTTGTAGGCAAACTCTATCAGACTCAGATGCACATCCCAACTACCTAGGAACTGTAAGACACAAGCTCGAAGGAGATCCTCCAGAATTTGAACAGTCCTTTCAGACTGTCCATCTGTCTGCGGGTGGAAAGCGGTACTGAACCTCAACTGCGTTCCCAACGCTCTGTGCAGCTGTTCCCAGAAACGACTTGTGAACTGAGGACCTCTATCAGAAACTATCATCGCTGGCACACCATGAAAACGTACTATCTCATCCACATATACTCGCACGAGTTTCTCAGCTGTATACGTCGTCTTTACATGTACGAAATGGGCAGACTTCGTCAATCTGTCCACTATCACCCAAATGGAATCATGATTCTTAGTTGTCTTGGGTAGACCAACTACGAAATCCATGGTTATATGATCCCATTTCCACGGCGGTATCGGCAAAGGTTGCAACATACCTGCCGGCTTCTGATGTTTAGCCTTCACTTGCTGACAAACCGCACATCTCGCCACGAACTCAGCCACATCTTTCTTTAGGCCGGGCCACCAATACAAGTCCTTCAGACTATGGTACATCTTGGTGACACCTGGATGCATAGCATACATCGACGTGTGTGCTTCCTCTAGCACCAACTTCCTCAGCTCATCAACATCAGGAACCACCATCCTATCACGATAGCAAACTAGCCCATCCTCGGACTCATGAAACCCATCACGCTTTTCGCTACGAAACTCTAATCTGATCAACTGTACCACATCATCTATCTGCTATGCATCTTTGATCTGCTTTCTTAATGTAGGCTTGATTTGCATCCGTGCTAAAAGTCCAGCTAACGAGGAAACCTCCATCTGCACATTCATCTACCGCAAAGAGACAAACATATCCCGCCTATGGCATACTAAGGAACTCAATTGTGCCTTCTTGGAAGAAGAAAAAGAAGACTTTTTGCTAAGCGCATCAGCTACCACATTCGCCTTACCAGGATGATACTTGATAGTGTAGTCATAGTCATTGATCAACTCCATCCATCGGCGCTGTCGCATGTTCAACTCTTGCTGTGAAAAGATGTACTTCAGATTCTTATGATCTGTAAAGATCTAGCACACTTCCCCATATAGATAGTGTCTCCAAATCTTTAACGCATGAACCACTGCCGCTAGCTCCAAGTCATGAGTTGGATAGTTCTCCTCGTGTTTCTTAAGCTGTCGCGAAGCAAAAGAAACCACATGATCCTCCTGCATCAGCACACAACCTAAGCCTTTCTTGGAAGCATCACAGAAAACCACGTAGCCCTTCCCAGGCTCTGGCAGGATCAACACTGGAGCACTGGTCAGTTTCTCCTTCAAACTTTGGAAATCTTGCTAACATCGATCATCCCAAACAAAGGGTACATCCTTTCTGGTCAACTTCATCATCGGTAATGCAATCGCACTGAAGTCCTTGATAAACCTCCGATAGTATCCTGCTAAACCAAGGAAACTACAAACTTCTGTCAACGTCTTCGGTTGTTCCCAATCTGCAACGGATTCCACCTTCTTTGGATCTACTTTGACTCCTTCAGCAGATATCACATGACCCAAGAAAGTCACTTCCTCCAACCAGAACTCACACTTACTGAACTTGGCATATAGCTGATGTTGACGAAGAAGGGTCAACGCTCGTCGAAGATGTTGCTCATGCTCTAGCCTGTCCCGACTATAGATCAGGATGTTATCTATAAAGACTATGACAAACTGATCCAAGAACGGACGGAACACTCTGTTCATCAAGTCCATGAAAGTAGAAGGTGCATTGGATAGCCCAAACGGCATAACCACAAACTCGAAATGACCATACGTCGTCCAAAAAGCTGACTTTGGTATGTCATCCGCCTTTATCCTCAACTGATGATATCCAGACCGTAGATCGATCTTCGAGAACACTGTAGCACCACGCAACTGATCAAACAGATCATCTATCCTCGGCAACGGGTACTTGTTCTTGATCATGACCTTGTTAAACTGTCGGTAGTCTATACACAACTGCATCAAACCATCCTTCTTCTTGACAAACAACACGGGAGCACCCCAAGGTGATGTGCTCAGTCGGATGAAACCTTTGTCCAACAACTCTTATAACTGCTTCTTCAACTCTGCCATCTCAACTGGAGCCATCCTGTACGGTGTCTGTGCAACTGGCTGCGTCCCTTGGACCAGATTGATCTCAAAATCAATCTCTCGGGGTGGGGGAACACCGGGAAACTTCTCAGGGAACACATTTGAAAACTCTCGGACAACTAGCACCTCGTCGTGACTAGGACCTTTCACCTTGGTAGCCACAACAGTATCCACCACATGAGCTAAGAATGCCTCACATCCTTGTCGCAACAACTTATCTGCCACCATAGATGATACCATACATGTCGAAAGAATCTTCCTATCTCCCTGGAAGATCCACCTCTCTCCAGCATCATCAAACATTGCCTGCTTGGTACCACAGTCCAGAACAACCTTATACTTCTCTAAGGTATCCATCCCAAGGATAACATCAAACCCGTGCATATCAAGTGGTATAAGATTCACTTGAATGCGGTGTCGCGAGAAAGACAAGACACAAGATGGACATTCTTCTCGAAGCAACTAGGTACCAGCAAGAGGGGTTTCTAACAACAAACTATCCTTCTTACAACTAACAGGTAAACGACAGTTCTCAAGCATACTATAGGCGATAAAAGAGTGTGTAGCACCCGGGTCAACCAGAACATATATAAAGCAAGAAGAAGACATATTAGAATGAAATAACTCCATCTGACCTGTCACTACTCGCGGGTTGACTATCGCCTCCGGCTGATTCATAGCATAGAATCAAGCCGTTGCTTGCTATCCACACCCTCTGCTTCCTTCAGCAGATGATCCAACTTGAGACGCTTGACCGCGTCCTCGTCCTCTGCTACTACTAGGCTGTTGTCGATCCGATCCTTGAAGATTCTGTCTCGGCTGCTGTGTCACCTCATCATCTCTGTAGGGACAACTCGACTTGACATGACCTATCTGACCGCAGGCATAGCATGTCCTAACATCAACTCGTGGCCTGGATGGCCCTGTCACTACCATAGAAGCCGAACTTTGTGCCTTAGATGGTGAAGAAACATAACCTCTTCCTCTACCCAGAGACCATTGAGATGGTCCACCAGAACCTCTCATCACTGCCGGTGTGGTAAACCTTGACTTCTTGAAGCCACCAAACCTCTGACCCTGAAACTGAGCAGGTCTCTTCTTAGCTATAGATTCTCTCTTCTCCCTAACTGATCGTTCGATCCTCCTGATAGATTCCACAAATGTAGCAAACTTCTCTCGATTCTCTAACGCAGACACAGGTGTGGTCAGCTCAGCACTTAGACCCTTCTCAAAGCGTCTGATCCGTTCCTCATCTGTCGCTGCCATGTGAGGACAAAACCTCAACAAATCCATAAACTTGGATTCGTACTCGGTGATGTTCATCGTTCCTTGCCGCAAACTCTCAAACTGACTGATCTTCTCATCCAGATACGTCTTGGAAAAGTATCTGGTGACAAACTCGTGCCTAAAAACCTCCCAACAGATCACCTCACCGGGCCGCTTCTCTTCCTCGATGGTCCACCAGTGACCAGCACTACCTTTCAAAAGGTAGACAACATGCTTTACCTTATCTGCTTCGGGGATGTTGAGGATCTGAAAAGCCTTCTCAAGACTTGTCAGCCACAGATCTGCATCCGCTGGATCAGCCGTTCCAGCATAATCCGAAGCTCCGACTCGACGAAGCCGCTTGAAGGTCTTCCCAATACCCGATGATTCTCCATGGGGAGCATGTGCTCTCAGAGGAGGCACTGGAAATCGCTCAACCATGAGATTCATCGTAGCCATCATTTTCCCCATAAGCTGTTGGTAGGCAGGATGTTCAAGAATGGCTGGGTTAGGTTGGGGGACCTCAGGCACCCGATCTTCATGTGGCTGGCCTACTGCTCCATCGACAGATGCAACATCACTGTGCTCAGCATCGTGTTCTTCATGGTTTCCAGACATCTTGGCTTTTCTTCTGCTGAGGCAGAAGATGATTGTGAGGAAATCTGGAAAACGCATATGAATAGACACAACCTAGTCCTAGATCCCTGTAGACTCAGCGAACCTAAAGTTCTGATACCAAAACTTGTGGCAACACATCCCACTATCACACAGACAACGAGGTGTTACGTGAAAACGTGCGGAAATCGTCATAACCACAGATTATCAAAAACACAGGTTAATTAAAACCGATTGCGGAAATCTGATAAACTGAGAAAGATATTACATTCCAGTCCACACCCTGCAAGAAAATAGGTTATATACATACATTCAAACCTTGATACATGTCAATAGTTGTCCTATCATAACATGAGTTCATCACCTGTTTATATGTACATAAGGCCCACATCCTGCCAGCAGCAGGACATACAAAACGTCTACAGATGTACATCGTGAAACAACGTCAAAACACTGCCAAGGAGCTGAGAGCACAGGGATGACTCTAGACTCTATTACCAAAACATCCAAAATAGCAGCATCTCCCAAGCTTGCCTTCTACTGATCTTCTTGCTTCTCGGCTGCAACTCCACGACCGCCACCATGCCTAGCTCGACTACCTAAAAAGGGTGTAACTCAGCGGAGTGAGACAATTGAACATACTCCCAGTGGGAGGCATAACTCCCCGCCAAAACTACAAAACCCCATATATATGTATATACATAAAGAAGTTAACTGATGAAAATTATAGCAAGAGTAGTCTATGAAATAAAGCTATCTAAGCTTACCAGATGTGTCCAAGTATTACATGTGAAACATGATTAACAAGACAGGATATCCAAGTTCTACTTCCATTGAAGAACATATAAGTAACTGCAAGATATAAAAAGAGTATCTACACAAACAAGGCCTCAACCAATGTTTCGTGTTTGTCTTAAGCAGTATATACTAAGCGGATGGATTACGTTTTATTATGCCCTGAGGAAGTGAACCGTACCGTTCAAATCCAACCTTCGGCTGCAAAGCCCGTAACCAGTGCCATACAAGGTCAATGGAAGAGCCGGAATCCACGACCTCACCCCTCGTGGTCAGTACACGAGAAACAAAACAGGACCGCAATCTCATGCTCAAGTGGCCTTTAGCCACAGGGTCAGCTCCTCAGGCTACCCTCTGCCTAGCCCGCCTCGGTACAGGTCACGATGCTAATAAAACTGAGCCACGGGCCTAATCACCGTGCTCTAAGCCATGAACGCATTCATTCTCATCATATCACATATCCGGAGCCATGGGCATGTGCACCATGTTCCTCACATATCCGAGTCTGCAACCGCAACTGCACTCATTTACCTCTCTATTTGAGGCTAGGAGAAACCTCGCATATTCAAAAATATGCACTCCGGGTTAACCCGCAGGAGAACCTGTTTCACCATCACCAAGTCCTGACGATGATGGATATATGGCCAGGGCAAACTACATGATATATTCCACTGTGATTAATTAGTATATTTTAGATGGATTGCAATATTCAACCAAGTTGTATAACATGCAAGCTATAAAAGGAAATAAACAACATACACTTAACATTATGTTATTATTGTAACCACATCAACCTGATCCATCTCAAGGATCCAACATCACATGTTATCACTTGGCCTCTTGCCAACCATCCATATCCATCTCAAGGATCATCACATACCATGGGATCTCAATCCCTCATTATGTATTACCACTGCCTCTCAAGGCTCGTATCATCATCATGGGACAAGCACATCATACATGCAATCTCATCAACCAGAGTGATGTTACTCATCACATATTTCTCATAGCCTTTTTATAGCTAATCATCACTTGCATGGTTAGAGTACTCAATAATCATAGTTTCAACATAAGGACTATGCTTACTATCATGAGATGACATTCAATATGCTATACTTATCAATCTTACATTATTTGGTGATCAAGTGCATAAAGCACATCATTAAGCAAACCATGCTTATCCTCATCTCAGTATAATACAAATAATCAAGATGATTACTTCATGCATGTAGTCATGTTGGACATACAGAACAAGCGTTATCATTACCACTACTGTTATCATTGTCATTAAGTGAGCAAGGAGTCATCAACGTTTAGGCAAGGGTATATATGTACACAACTAGCTATTTCCATGATATAAGGAACCATCAACAAGGATAACAAGGGATCTCACTATAGATCACCACAACCCTCACTAAAGGGGGGTGTACCGGCCACCTGCCTTCACCCAAACTCAACTCATAACTGCAGATAAGAGAGCAAGCAGCAATGCTGCATTGCCACCAAGGCAACCAGTGAGCGCGGCACAACGTCTCAAGGAGAGGGTAACGCGTGACAAGAGAGGGGTGTCATGCACACTCACATATCGGGCAACGCCCGTTACCACCAGCCTGTCAGCCGACACAAGGGTAAGCACGATGCCCGTCACTCTCCATCTAGTAACGCCTGATACAAGGGCTAGCATAACGGCCAGGTCAAACACCAACCTAACGTCCAAGAGAGAGAAAGAGAGATAACTCAACCTACATGTCATTCATCCACTGATCGAGGCCTAACGGCCGACACAGAACAAAGGAATGGGTGTGACGTCCGTCACAAGAGTCAAGGGTGTCGCCCGACACCTCAACCTATCGCCTAACACAGAGCAAACATGTCGCCCAACATGCTAAAGCAAGAGGTATCGTCCAACAGGGTCATCTTCCACCTCAAACACAAGGTACTTAAAACCCTAGAGGTTCAAGAAAGAGGGGTCTTGCACACCACCTATCACCCATCGGGCAGCACAAACACCAACCCAAGCTCACCCTTCTAGTCCATGGTGAGAGGAGAGTGTTGCTTAAGCAAATAGAACACAAGCTCACCTCAATCGATTAAGGGAAAGAGGGGTGTTGCTCATGACACTAGAAGCTCAAACTCACTCCTCTAGACCAAAGAGAGAAAGGAGTATTGCTCACCAAAACTACCAAGAGGATCGACCAAACAAGGGTACTAAGTAAGATGTAAAAACTAATAACAACATATAAACAAGAAAGGAGAGAAATGTAGCTAGGGTTAGAAGTTATGCAACCCGCCTTAAGATCCAAGCTCCAAGGAAGAAGAAGAAGAGCTCCAAGCTTCAAGGGATGTCGACCACCACTTGCTCCTCCAGGGTGTGTCGGCCACCAAGCTGCTCCTGCAAGGGGTGTATCGGCCAACACAAACAAGGAAGAAGGGAGTGTCGTGCATTCAAGGTGGAGAAGGAAACTAAAGGATCAAAGGAACTCAAAGTAAGGGAAAGAACCACCTATATAGAAGGAAAGGGAGGAGAAAACAAGGTTGGTCCACGCAAGGTGTCACTTGCCTAGGGACACTTGTCCTAGAGCTCAAGCCACCTACTCTAGCAAGCCTTATACACTTGTCCAAGATATGCACCAAGTGTCCACTAAACAAGGTTAAGGCTCGACCAAAGAGCATGGGCGACACAACAACATGTTGCTCCTTGGGTGACACACTCCACTTGGACGACACAAGCACTCCTAGGCCGATACAAGGCTCAACCAAGCCCAAACAAGGCACCTCAAGGCCCAAATAAGCTTAACCAAGGCCCAAAGAACTCAAGCAACGGGCCCAAGCCTTCCTCTCAACCCTAGAGGAAGCAAAGAGAGGGAGGAACACCTCACAAGGTGGAAAACTTGCCCACAAAACCCTAGACTTGGGTTATTTGCAAGTAACACCTCCAACTCTCAACAAAGAACAACCAAACCCTAATCACCACTAAAGGTGATTAGCAAGCACCAAAGCACCAGGGTTAAGCAAAGCAAATAGGGTAAGCCCTAAACGAAGGTCAGGGTACTTACAATATAGGTGGTGGCCATGGTGATGAGGGGATCTAGAATCACAATGGGACTGGTAATATTTAGGGTTTGTGATAACTAGGGCACAAAACCCTATCAAGCTGGGATGGTTTGGCTTGGGAGGATATGAAGATTGTTTTGGATCAGGAATCTCCATACAAAGTTGAATTATATAAGAGAAAGGGTGAGAAAATAGATTACTGAGAACCATGATGGAAATAGATTCCCAGTGGGATTAGACTCCAAGTGGGAGAGAAAAATCCCTATACCCGCAAACTTGGGATCCTAAGACATGTCTCATCTAGGGAAAGGTCCGCATGACAGATATATGTGCAGAGCAGGAGGAAAATGTAGGACTATTGGTTCATTTGCAACAATTTGATGATATTTGATGAATCATTAGTAAAACCTATATGCTAACTTCACTAATTGATTTGGAGCGTCAAATTAAGTCCTAATGACTTCAAATTTGAACCATTGGTATATTTAGGGGTCTAGAATTTCACCGTTCAATTAGGTTTAGGTTTTCATAAAAATTTGTTCAACAAAACTGTATAGGTCATTATCTTATTGTAAACGTACTAAAAAGTGAGATAAAGATTAAGAATCCTTTTTTTAAATGAATTACTTGAGTTAAATTTTGATATTAGAGTTTCCACCTACTCAAGGACTTACTCATATCTTTTTATCCATATTTGAAGGGTTTATCATTGGAGAGAGAATATTAAAGAGTTATATCTCATGTTTTTCATATTAAGATAATGCTGAGTTATTTAATGCACATAATAACAAGATATATCATTTTCATAATATAAAAAAATTTATAAGTTGGAAAATTTTCTTTAAGTCCATTAATTAAACTTTCATAAGAAAAACTTATTAGGAACTCTAAATCATATAAGTGGAATTTTTGGGATGTAACAATTCTACCCACCTTAAGTAAGATTCATCCTCAACATTTTCATAGTACTACCCATCTTAGGGTTGTACTTATTCAATATATGTTGACTCTCTACAATTATCTTGAAGTCTATTTATTATACTTAAGATATGACCTATTTGTGGTTAAACAGAATTACATGGGAACTTCATTACTTGACATGGTTTCATATTACACTGGATTTTTACCTGAGTTAATATAGTTATTGTCTTGAATGCACCCACAATGCTCATATGTTAAGGCTCACATAAGACCAGTTAAGACTCACATAAGTCTAATTAAGGCTCACATAACATGATTGAGAGGTCTATATCAACATAACAAAATTTCTTAATCTTAAACATGATTTTCATAATTCCATGATTCATAGCATGGTGATACATGATGAACACATAATCATAAAACTTAGAAAGAATTTTTCACTAGCATGTGCGTGATTTTTTCACTTATCTATGTCAAATTATATACCCTTTGTATGCATATTTTACTATCTAATAAATTAGGTTTAGGTGACTATATGTCTCAAACTTTTAATGTAATTCTTGTTTTCTTTGTCACCTTTAGATACATGATGGTCATTCATATATTCAGAGGTGACATGTTTTATCACACTTATCTTTTCACATTTCTTTTGCACATGTCCCATATGAGATGCACTTGAAAGGACATGACAATCATGATTATGCACATAACATTATCTCTACAAAACCCCATATGCTTATGTCCCATACCAAAAATGTGTGGAAAAAGATAGAGCATGCTAATAGGTTAAGGGTACCGCACACCGTCATCTCTGACGAAGGGTTACATTTCTTGGTTAAAAAGTTTGAACTCTTGCTGACAAGGTATGACATTCACCACCGAGTAGCTATACCATACCATCCTCAAACATCTGGCCAAGTTGAAGTGTTAATAAAAAATGAAGGCCATCCTCGATAAAATAATCGGTAGGAAAAGGAAGGATTGGGAATTGGAGATCAATGATTCCTTGTGGGTGATCGCTTGCAAGACCCCCTTGGGTACTATGAAATTTTGGTTGATCTACAACAAGTCATGTCACCTCCCAGTAGAGATGGAGCACAAGGTCAGATGGGCTATATGTTTCTAAACTTTGGCCTCTCTCTTGTCGGAGCAAAGTGGTTTCTTCAGCGATAAGAGTTGAAGGAGTTGTGCATGTCCACATATGAAAATGCATGTATCTACAAGCAGTGGACAAAGATGTGGCATGATCTCCACCTCAGGTGGAAAGACATTCAAGTGGGAGACCAAGTTCTCCTTTACAACTCCCACTTGAAATTATTTCTTGAGAAATTGAGATCTTAATGGCATGGGCCATACCTCATAAAGAATATCTAACCACACAACACATTTGTATTGTAGGAAATGGCAAATTCGTTGCAAACATATGCCTACTAAAGAGATACATCATTGTCAAAGATTACACAACAAAGGAAGCATCTCCAATTTCTCTACTTATTCCAAAGAAACTCTGAGGAACCAAGCCTCCAACCACAATGTTAATAAGGCACTTGTTAGAAGGAAACCCAAAAATTATCTAGATAGTTTTTTTTTATTTCTATTGATCTACTTAGTTCCTATATACCGACCACATTTGTTTAGAATTCCAAGCTTAACTCTGTGCATTAAACATTCTCTTGGTTCAATCTTACATTGAACTCTACTTATAGGTTATCCTCTTAAGAGGACCACAATGAGCCCATGATCAACCAAACAGACTATCTGCTCGACCGACCACTTTGGTCAAAAAAATTCCAAGCACTTTGTTGTAGGATGATTGACCGACCGACTCCTCCATTTGCCCAATCTTCTTGTAGAAAGTAGTCTTCTCCATAGGCGAATTTCCCATCACTTCACCAGATTGGGTGACCATGAGATATTGGAGTTGTTAGTAGCTATTAGGCTTAAAATCTATGATTTGGTCTGCTCACCCAGTCAGTTGATCGCCTGACCACAATATTACCCAAAAATCATTAGTAAGCATTGGAATTATGGATCCAATTGAGATTCAAAGATCTCAATGCTAGATCGGGCAACTGAGAGGAAGATGGGAAATGTCAGTATCCACTAGACTCCTTCTTCTCATCCGTACATGCATGGTGATCAGTTGACTAACCTGAAGAAGCTCTGAGCATCAATCTACAATGATCACATGTTATGGGACACCTAGATTTCTCAATGTAGATGGTCACACTATTATGATCAGGGATAGGGGTAAGGGATTCAACAATGTTCACAAAATCTCCCTTTCCCTAGCCCCCTTTCTCCTTTTGGAGATGCCATCTAGATGCTTTGTACCAAAGATCAATCAATCATAACATGGAGATGTCTGAATACCAATAGATTTCGAGCATTGTCATCATACCTTACCCGCAAAATCAGAGCAACTCCAACCATGGCTCACTCGACCCCTGACCCACCGTCACTTGACCCCGAGCACACTATCTTTACTCCCCCACGTTATGGATTGCATGAAGCGAAGCCACGTGATCAACCACCCAGTTTCACTGTCCCACGGTCCCCTTTGTCCCACCACCTTCTCCAGAAAAGCACTACTCCAACTCTTAATCGACCGATCACAGCCATTGGTCACCCAATCCTACTACCAAACTACACCCAAATTAGTTGCTTTCCTATCTTTCTAGATGTCTAAAAACACCTATGCCAAAATCCCCGGTGTTCTTTGGATCAGTCAACTACCTTTTCTTGCTTGCCCAACCTAAGACTCAAAGGATGTGCAACTCGCAACTGATCACCCGATCAATATATGTGATCTCCTGATCAACCTTCATCAGAAGCCACTACAACATTCTTGATTAGATGACCACCATAGATGATCAACCGACCTAAACAACTACAGGAGCCAAGATGTCAAAGACACAAGGAGGAACCTCTAAATACCCCACTGAAGGGTGACTCCATGGGATACTTAAGAAGATGAACCCCTTCTACTTTCAAAAGAAGGCACCAATGACAATTTTTCCTCTCCCCAGCTCACATTCTGTATGTCCCACCAGTGGCATCCACATTTAGGAGCCACATTTGCTGAACAAAATGTCCCTCTCTGACAACATGGAGCATGAGGAGGTCCTCATCAAGGAGGACATGGAGTCATAAGTGGTAGAAGTTGAGTAGAAGATCGAGGATCTTGACTCTCTGCCACACACCTCTACTACCAGTCGACCCCCGTTGACAACTTAGTTTGGAGACCAATCATGAGGTTTTGAGGCTGCTTTCCCATTGCGTAAGGCCCCTCTTCCAGCAAAGTACAAAGCCCTTGTCACCCATGAGCACCGAAAGAAGCATAAGTCCATGGAGGCAATCAGGGTTTAGCAAACCCGCTATGTGTGCCCCAAGACACTCTAAAGCTTTGGCATCCACAACTCTATGATGCACATTCTACATCAGTCACATATATCCACCTTCTCTTTCAGCGTGCTCCTACCTTCACGGAGCTGACACTAGAGTTTCTTGCTTCATTCACAAATCATTTCAGCAATGATTGGGAGTATAGATGCTCCTTCTACATGTTTGGGGAGGAGCATTCTTTGGACGATGACGACCTCACCACCATCATCATCGATGCTGATAAGCAATGGTAGGTGAAACAAATCAAATATAATCAAAACCTCCCATTTGAAAAGTACAAGGACAATAATTTCTAGGCTGGCACCATTGGACTGCTTCCCTCCTTCCCTCAAAGCACTTAGGCGTTGTTCATCCATGGTCTGGTAAATTGCTACCTTCACCGTATTCTCACCTATACCATTTTCGGCAAGACAGGTGCAAATGGCATCCACCACAGTGGATAGTTACTGCCTCTAGTGTCTGTTAAATGAAGAACCTTATAACTAGGGTAGTTCACTCATCGATCATCTGCACAATCAGTAGCACCATAACAAATCTTCTAAATTCTACCATGGAGGGGACACCACACCATATCCACCTATTTGGTATACGCCCATATGTCCTTCACCGCGGTGATGACACAAAAACCATCACACTTGATTGACATCAAGTAATTGGTGTCCTATGGGAACTGGAATATTTCCAAGGAGAATAGCATCTTTGACTGACTATTTAGAGACATCCAGATTGTACTAGTTATCCTCTCAAGTAGTGAACCTTATCTACGACCTTGCTTGTGAGACCCCTAACCTTGCTTAAAGTGTTGAACAAGCTTAATTATCATAATTGAATTCTCATAACCATAATATAACCTTGTGATATGCTTTGAAATCATAATACAAGCTTAAGTTTCAAATTTGGTCCAATTTGGTCACTGTTTGAGCAAGTTATGCAATTTTATGCACATTTTGGATTTTTCTACAATTTACCCAACCGAGAGGTTTTCTTTGAAATTTATCACTTTCATTATGTTCCTTGGATATTATATCATCATTATTGAGTTTTTTGATCCATGGGGCGCCTATTAAAACCTTGGTTTGAAGGTGTTTTCTCCAAGGGTATTTTAGGGCTTACCCCTTCATGGATGAGCTACCTTTAGTAGCTATCAACTAATGAATTATTTGTTTTTCTTGGAAATTCAAGAAACGAGGGATAAGCATGTCTCAATGGATGGTGGGGGAGCTACTTGTGCATGTGTTCTTGTATATTCTTAATAGTTCAAGGCCATGGACACTTAGAAAGATACTAGAACTTCAACTTTTTATTTTTCTTTATCTTAAATTTCATATACTTATCCCTAAGCAACCAAACGAGCCATTTTATCTCCACCACTTCCCTCCTTCTATGAACCTCATTCTCCCTGTATGCTTCTACGAATTTCTTGTCCAATGAAGAAGAAAGAGGGGATCTTCTTGGAAAGAGAATCTAGGGTTGTAATTGATTTCCTTTTAGGGTTTGAAAAGCTTCCTTCTAGTGATCTTGACCTAAAAGAGTAAGAATACCCTTATTTCCTTCGTTTATTTCTTTTTTATCATTCCTCCTACCTTTCTCCAGGTCGGAACCTTGCTGTTCCATGGTAGAAATTGCTCTAAAGCTCTAAAACCCTACCTTTCTTGCTCCTTATGCTTAGGGTTTGCTCATTTGATGAAGAAATGTGCTAGATGGATGAGTTTACATCTTATGCTTGTATTTCCTACCCTAATTGTTCATTTTTTGTTCTGTTTGGGAGTTTATCTTCTAATTATAGGCAAGTTTTATAACTTGCTCCACATTTATTGTTTACCATAAGCTTGCTAGCTCATGTTCTTGCTTTTAAATGATGATCCATGCACTAAAAAGCTATGCTTGACTTGGATTTCAATTTTTATAATGTTCCCTATTCTGATTTCAGTTCTATATGAACCTGTGATCATGTGTACGTCATTACTAAGGTATAATATGACTTGGATCAGGTTGGTTTGACAACCTATGGTGCTAAGCACCTATCAACCAATGGTCAATTTTAGGGTTTAAAGCTGATTTCTTCTATAAATACATGACTCAATTGCAAAAACCGATGGTGTCTTCTTCGTGACATATAATGGGGTGACCAAGGGTGTCAACTGACGTTCACCCCCTTAGGTTAGGTTTTGGATCAATTAGAAGTTTAATGATCAACCATTAAGTACACTACTAATGTTATCAATCAATGATGACAATAGCTTAATATTTGATGTTGATTAATGAATATAGTGCTGATCTAACAACCTATGGTGACTTAATGGTCACTAATGATGGTGGATAAGGTCTCCACAACTTATGGGGAGTTAATCATATAGTTATAGCATCAATTAATCCTTATACCAATGGTTTCTTGGGTCACTTGATGTAATTCTAGGACCTATATTGTAATTGATGGTTTTAACATATGAACTTGACCCAATGGTAAAGATCTAATGTTTATTCCCAATAAAGCGGAATGATGGATAACATAATGTGTTGGTCTTAATAATGTGATTTATATGGTTTCATTTATATGATCAACATAAGGAGCTTACTTGTTGATAATTGATGGCTTGTTTTAAATGAACAGTCGATTGTGGGTTTTACCATACTCTCAATAGAACCCTTATTGTTGTTAATCAAAGGATGTCTTGAGTTAAATGGTGACTTTTATAGATAACAAATCAATAACAACATAGACGATTCATTCAAGGTGTTTACTTATGTAAATGACCAATGACTTTACCTTTTCAACATTTCATGGTTAGAAGTTCATGCCTCAAAATTCCTATTGTTTTGGGTGAAGCATGTAGTGTAATGTTATGATTCTAATGATGAGAATTTTATGGTTCAATTCCTTAAACTTTTAGTGATACCCTTTTCCTCGTATGATTATGATTTATAATCACCATAATGAATTAATGGGTAACCTTAATGAGGTATAGCTTGTTATACCTAGCTTTAATATAACTAATTGATGGTAATTGGGTATGAATAGTCCTTGAATGATTAATACAATTATAGAGTACTCTCTTATTGTTGTTGAAACCCTAGTATGCTATAACCTGATGTTTACACCTTGATTTATGTGTGGGTTAATACTTGAGAATAGTATGAAATGTGATGGTGATGCTTCACCTTATGCATCCATGATCCAATGGGGATGCAGTGAGTTAGGGTTTGGGTATGAGTGTTAATTAGTAACATGAATATAATTTATCTTGTTGAACCTAACTCTAATGGAAATATATAAAGATGAGAATTCATGTTTAACCTTCTTATATGAGGATATGATGGTGAAATAACCTCCTTAATATGATCATAACCTTAATATGTTAATTGGTGGTTATCATTGCCACACGGTTGAGACTTTCTTATGTTAAACATGTGCATTATGAATATGATGAGGGTTAATCATATCTAGATTCCTTGCATGTTGATGTGATAAAAGAATGTTGTTAATGTTAATATAATCCTGCTATGATTGTTTATGAATATCTCTTAGCTCATTAATGCAATATTGTGTGGATCCAGTGTATTATATAAAAGTGATGTTGTTAAGCCTTGTTATAAGGCATGCAAAGATAATGATGATCTTACAGGGAATAGTATGATGGTATTAATGACCTTTGGGCATGGTTGAGACCTAAATGAGGTGTAATCCTCTTATGTTGATAAGGGTTGATACCCTATGATATTGTGAAAAGGATTTATATCTTGTTATAGTATGATGACTAGTGTAGCCTCATGAATGGCAAGTGAATAGTACGATGTGATGATGAGATGAGAAATTATGTTTCACACATTTTATATCTTTTAAAGTTGTGATATTTATATGCTTGCTAGAAGTGAATTGGGGTTTGTATGTCCACTTGTTTGATGCAGCCTTAATTCACCCAATTGGCATAACTAATCAAGTGAAACTCTAATCATGTAGTGCCATTTGCCATAGATTCATTTGAGTGTCAGAACTTGCCAGATGGTGAAATGAGTATTCCTAAGGGAAATTCAAAGTGCACACTGATGAGTATGTGGGGTGCTTATCATATTGAATTCAAGTGTTTAGGGAGGATGACTGCAGTCATACCCAACCCTGAGTTTGAGAATGGTTGTTGTCATGTCTCAGTGATTATATATGTGACTGATGCGATGATTTTGAGTCGCATTTATAGACTTGTTTTACTTGCGATTTATGTGTTTATTGGTCACTTTGGTGGTTAATATTGCATAATTCACTTTCTCTAGTCTATGATTCTTCTCAGTGTCAAATCTCTCTTATTTCATTGTTTTGAGTATAAATGATTACAATAATAGGTTTTATCTTGGCTGATGTGGTTTTGTTTTGTAATTTCAGGAAAAACACATATCTGCTGCTCTCGATACCATCGACAGCAGTCGATACTATCGACATAGCCACAGGTAGGCAGCCGCAAGGAGCAGTGCAAAGTCGATACCATCCACTGGGAAGTCGATGGTAGCGAGTTACCATCAGGTTTCCAGCGACCAGCCGGTCGATACTATCGACCCCAGAGTCGATACTATCGACACGTGTAGCTTCAGCGACGGAAAGGGGATAAAAGTGATGCCTAAGGATGTCGATACCATCGACCCGCGTCGATGGTATCGAGTCAGCATCAGGCGCAACGACGAAAAGAAAAGAAGGCTTACCGATATCGCAAGGGGTCGATACCATCGACCCGCGTCGATGGTATCGACACCGTCAGATCAGAGTTTGCTTTAGATAGGCTCTAATCCAACGATTGTGATATTTTTGCAACCTAACTCGGTGATTATACCTAATGACGGCGGCCAAGAGTAGGGTATCACGTCATTAGCCGCTGCACACATCCCGCGAAGGGGTGGAGAGAAGAACAAAGCCCAGAAGCACGCCCCAGCCGTTCCGGAAGCTGAAGAAGATGTTTTCCACCGCCGAAAGGTTGTAGATCGCGCACTCTACGCCGAGGAATGATTGGATCTTCTCCGTTCAGGGATTTCATCACTTATTCACGTTTTTCCCCATGTTTCCCCTTTCTTCAACCATGTTTTGCTCTGAGATGAACATGCGGGGCTAATCCCCTTTATCTTTAGGACCGGGAGTAGCCCGGGGAAGCATTGTATGACATTTTTATCATAGTAATTCATAATTTGTCTCTTAAATCTATGGTATGATTTCGTTTTCTCAATTATATTGTTATGCTTGATCACCATAATGATAATCTAATGCCTTTAATTACTTTGAAAGAAGAATTAACAGTTGAAAAGTGACGAAATTCACATTAATTAACAAATCCCTTGAAGAAGGTGATGTACGGTTAATGGTGGAAACCCAGAGGTTGATTCTAATGCACCTAGTTTAGGGTATAGGTTACTACGACGGTGGAACCGACCTAGACTTAGGTAGTAAATTGTACCATGACGGTGGACAATTCTAACTACAGGCCACTACCCGGATTGAGAGATGAACCTGAGTAACTATGTGGAAATTCATACAATGAAAACCCACGGTGAAACCGCAATCCTAAAGATCTCCATTTGAATTGATTAAACTAAACACTTAATCGATTGCTTTGTTTTATTTTATTTTCCTTTATTTCACAACAACTCTCATAACCTTTTTATTGGTCTAGCTGATTGCGAGTAGTGGTCTACCGATAATTTAGTGTCCTTGAGTTCGACTCTGGCCTCACAAGGGCCTATACTACATTGATGCGTGCACTTGCGTTATACGCACGGTAAAACCGTGTCAAGTTTTTGGCGCTGTTGCTGGGGACACGGCGAATTGTCGACACTACGAGTGCTGCAAGCGGACACTCTAGGCAACATTTTTAATTTACTATTTTTTTATCATTCTTGAAATTCATCGTTTATCCTTCATATTTAGAAATCGTCAAGCACGGTACTGAACCTAAATTACTATTTTGCAGGTACTAGTGCATGGTGAGAACGCGTAGCACAGACTACACGCAGCTATCAACGAAGGTTCCATTGTTGGGACCAGACAACGAGGAGGACCACATTCAACACCGACCTGAAGATATAGATTCATACTCTGAACCAGAAGCCATGGCTGAGGAACAGACAATGTGGGAGAAGATAAAGGCTTCTTCTTCATCCGCATCAAAGGGGCCAATCAAAAAGCAGGCAGTCAACATTCCGACTTATAAGATTGATCCTGTATTAATAAATTTGGTCAAATCAAATGCATTTCACAGTCTTAAAAACGAAGATCCGGTGACTCATATAAGCCAATTCGTGGAGAATTGTGACATGATGAAAATAGACAGGTTTCCACAAGAGACACTCTATTTGAAGTTATTTCCGAGTTCTCTGGCGGGAAATGCACGAGAATGGTTACATAATCTTGATGATGAGTATGTGGAATCATGGAACCACATGGTTGAAGTGTTCTTTGAAAGATTCTTCCCGCCCGAGAAGACAAATGATATGATCAGAAAAATTCATAATTTTAGTCAGAAAGCAGGAGAACTTTTTCGAAGACCTGGGAGCATTTTCAGATTATGCTGGGAGGTGCCCACACCATGGTTTGGACATGGAGAATGATGTTAAAATTTTCTATTTTTCTCTTTCTAAGCATGACAGAAGTAACCTGGATTCAGCAGGTTCATGATTTTGCTTGAACAACACTGGCACAAGGTGTTGGGAGATTCTGAAAAACATGGCAAAGAAGCAATCTTGGGGTGATAGGGATGCACCAAAACAAGTTAAAGTTGTAGGTGAGTCCAGGGCCATCAAGGAGCTGAATGACAAATTAGACCTTCTAGCCAAGAAATTGCTCGCCAAAGAAGATGCAAAATCTGATGAGGAAGCCCAGGTCAAATTTATGCAACAACAGGGCTATAGAAACAATGATTATGCTTGGAGGAAGGATAGGAAATTCTCATGGAAGGATCCAAACAACTTCCTACAAGATCCAGATGCAAAGCCACAACCAAGGGCTGAAGACAAAAGCACTGAGTTTCTTAGTCAAGTGGTGTAGCAAAATCAGGAGATGATGAGCATGTTCAGTAAGCAGTTGCAATCCCAAGGTGAGATTTTGACTAAATTTGGGCAGACATTGCAAAGCCATGGAGCGCAGATGAGGGCACTAGAGACGACTGTGACCCAAATTTCCAATGAAGTGGCGGCCATGAAGCATGCCAATCAACAAAGACAGGCTGGGAATGCAGAGGCTGTTCAAGCACATCATCAAGTAAAGTACATATCTGTGATTACTAAGGCAGAGCCCCCGGTGGTGGAGGTCCAGGACAAAAGCAAAATGATTTTTGATACGGAGACTATGCCAAAAATACCGTATCCTCACAGTCATTATGGATTACCGGGCGGATATTGTCCATTCAGAAAAACCCGCCAAGAACACATTGCGCCCACACCTAGGCAAGAAGAGCAGGTGAAGGTCATGCGTCATGTTGAAGCTGCAACCACTGAGAAAGATGCACAACCACAAGTTACATTAGTTGTAAATGAGGTGCCAAAGCCTACACTAGAAGGTGACAGTGAAGCAAGCTTAGGGGAGGAGACCCCGAAAAGCCCATATGTGCCACCACATAAGCGTCTAGATGAGGCAGTTACATTTTTTCCTGATGGTCCAATGCCGAAGAAAGTACATAGACATTACAGGAAGTTCTTGGAGATGTTCAGGAAACTCCATATCAATATTCCGTTCGTGGAAATGATCGAGCAGATTCCAGCATACAGGAGGTTTATCAAGGAAATCATCACCAAGAAAAGGCGGATCAGAGACACATAATGTTTACCAGGTAAATGGGATGGTGAGTTCAATCATCCATGGAAGTTTACCACAAAAGAGGAAAGATCCAGGAGGCTTCTACATCCCATGTTCCATAGGCGGACAACATTTTCCACAAGCACAGTGTGACTCAGGGGCTAGTATCAATCTTATGCCACTGTCCACATTTCATAAGCTTGGATTGCAGAAACTAAAGAAGTCTGCTATGACTATTGAGTTGGCAGATGGGTCCATTGTAAAGCCACACGGGGTGTGTGAGGATGTGCTTGTCAAAGTCGACAAGTTTATCTTTCTGGTAGATTTCATCGTCATGGACATGCTGCAACTTAAGGGTTACAAGGTGCTATTGGGTAGGCCATTTCATGCGACGGCCGATGTTATCACTGCTATTGGGAGAGGTACCTTGACATTGGGAATTGGCCAGGATCGAGTTGAATTTAAACTGCCGAGTGAACCCATAGGAATTCCCTGCCGAGGAACACTTTCCAAAGCTCCAAGCTGATGAACTTGATTTTGTCTAGCCTAAGACGTTAAATAAGGGCGTTTGTTGGGAGGCAACCCAACTATTGGTAGTTTCATTTAGTTTCTTTCACATTTGTAAGTTAGTTTGATTTGGTTTTGTTTTTAGTGTAAAAATGATACTGTGATCGTTTGTTCAGTGTGCAGGCCTGAGGCAGGGTCGATACCATCGACCAATGTGTCGATGGTATCGACATGGGCACAGTTAGGCGGCTACAAAAATTTCTCTGAGTCGATATTATCGATGACCTCATCGATGGTATCGACCTACCATCAGTAACACAGGAAATCGCCAGATCGGGGTCGATAGTATCGACAGGGGTGTCGATACTCGCGAGATCCCTGAAGATTTTCAGACGAAATTTGTCTCAAAACCATCGACGGGGCTGTCGATGGTATTGACCCAGTTACAGGCAGAAAGCGGCGGCTGGGCCGCGCAAGGGTGTTTGCCCTAAGCAGAGTCGATACTATCGACCCGTGTCGATGGTATCGACACGACATGTCACCGATCTGCGAGAGGGAATCAACAGTGATCGCTACATCAAGGAAGTCGGTCTGTGGGATGGGTCGATACCATCGACCTTTGTCGATGGTATCGACGCGTCATCGATCCGGGCCCCCACATCAGGCTATCGACAACGGTCAATACTAGCAGAAGACCGGATTGTGCTACAGGTGTCGATACCATCGACCCGCGTCGATTGTATCGACGGGTGCACAGCAGCGACGGTCGTGGTTATAAAAGAGAGGGATGGTTGTCATATGATGTCACACCTTCAGAGTCTTTTCCCCCTACTTGTGCTTTGCGCTGTGCTGTGCGACCGGAGGCCTGCCACGAGCATCCAAGGAGTGCGATCTTCACTGAGTCTTCACCGAGCGGAGATCGTCTTCTCCGAGATCGTCTTCACCGAGCTTCGTCTTCTATTCCTTCTTTCTCGACGACAATGGTGCATACCACAGGAGTATCTTCTTCACGGACGGTACCCAATGAGATTCCCGAGTTCATTCCTCTGCGACCCACATTGATTCCTCGTCCAAGGATTGTCCACCCTTCCCCAGAGATCCGGAAGGTGTATGAGGAGTTGTTGAAGAGGAAGATTGAGCCGACCCGCTATGTCGATCGGGACATGATCCGCGATCTTGGGATCGAGGCTAATCTCAACTATGTTCTCCAAGGCCAGGTGCACCAAACCAACAGGAGGCCAGATGAAGTCCAATACTACGCCGAGGGCCATCCATTTTTCGGCGAGTGGCAGACTTTCAAGGAACTCGTGGTGGAGTTCATGGCATCATTGGATATCAATGTGGTACCCAATGACATGATCGCCACCGACAGAGAGTGGAAGAAAGGGCGGGTGTCGTTCAGACTCTACAACAACAATTACACCCTCACTCTCGACCAGTTCAATTCTATATATAACTGGGCTCATCACAACTACCAGCACCGGAGGCTAGACAACAGGACGGACTACGATGATATCTTCGCCCAGCTCGTGACTGTGCCTCCGGGCAAATCAGTCAGCTACTACAACGCTGCAGTTGCTGACTTCGAGCATCCGTTTGTGCGGATTCTTCACCACATATTCTGCACCACACTATTTGCTCGACTTGTCCCTTAGCAAATTCCAAGAGACAGATTTGTTCTTCCTGCACAAACTACTGAAGCACGAGGAGTGCAATTGGGGAGCGTTCTTTTTTACGCGCGTGTTAGTCGTGAAAAGGAGTACGCGGAAGGCTCCTATCCATTTTGGAGGGCTAATCACACCATTGGCTATCTATCTGGGGTTGGATATCTCCCAGCTTACTCCCCTTTCTAGCAGGAGCAAGGTCAACCTCCAGCATCTGCACTGCTCCAACCTCCTCCTGCTTTGTGATGGCTTGGCATATGCACATTGTCATGTTAATCACGCATATCAAGAGTGTTCGCTTCCCGACCCTGTCTTCAACATTGAGGGCGCTCATCATTTCCGATGGCGACAATGACGACAATGATAATGACGGCGACGAGCATGAAGAGGAAGAGGAGGCTTTCACTCCTCTTCGCGCATGAGTGGCACCCCGGAAGCGCCCCCACATGCATCCGGGTGCATCTTCATCTTCCCAGCCTCTGCCACCTCCGCCCTCTCATCAAGGAGAGGATGCCTACTCCATGCAGGGGATGTATACAATACTGCAAGAGATCCAACAAACCCAACTGTAGCACACAACTTCATACGCCGATATTCAGGATACAATGAACCGGCTGTTAGATAACCAGAGGGCCATTTTCGAGAATGAGCGCCTCCTCCTTGACAACCAACAAAACATCCACGACAGGTTGCGCAGGATGGAGATGCAGTAGAAACCCTTCTACGACAATTACTGGAGCCATAATTATTTTGGGGGGTATCCACAACCTCCACCAATGCCCCAGTACGATCCGGGCTTCCAGGGGCAACACCCATCTTGGGACCCCACGGCTCCACAATACCCGCCTCCTCCTGCAGAATGATCAGTATCACTGTTCCACCTTTTAAGGTTGTTTTTGACTATGAGGTCATAGTCGAATTCAAGCTTAGGGGGGAGTTGGAACAGTTTCTATCCTTTTGTTTTTAGTTTTTATTGCTTTGTCTTTTGTCATTTATTTCTCTTAGTTTTTAGTGTGATTGTAGGATCCACACTCTATCTGGTGTAATTATGGATGTCTTATGTCTTGTGTCATTTCGTTGCTTGTACATGGGAATTAGGGGCAAATTTGAAAATTTTTAGTGCTTTTGCAAGCTTGTGTTGTTTAACTTTGAGCACATAACTTAAGAAAATAATTGGGTTTGTCAACTCTAAAATAGGAAATCACAACTGTACATTCCTATGATTCATGAAAAGTGGACGGAACTGGTTGTTTGAGCCTAAACTGACCAAATGATAATGAGACCTTAATTTGAAATAAGAGAGAGAAGCCTATTAATTACTACATAGGTCAGTAAGGAGGGACACATATTTTTTTCCAAAGGTTCAGTCAATTAATCTTGTGATCTATCCACTCCATTGTTTGCATACTCCACCATAAGAATTGAAAGTACATTACAATTTTCATCTCTCTTTGATTGCATTCCATGTAGATAGGTCTTGCATTGCAACTATTTTCACATATTTTTGCATGGAAAGAAAAAAAATAGAGTAGTTATACATGCACATTATCTTTAGGTGCGTGTCATTTAGTTGCATAACTATCATTTTGTAGCTGCATTCACATCTTTTGTGCATATAGTACATCATGCATCTTATGTCTTCTGAAACATAAAAGGTGATGAACTTGTTCCATACCTTATGAATGCTTCAAATGTATAAGTTATGCAGCTATAAGTGAGCCCGACAAATGATTCATGGGCAGCTACGAAAATAAGGGTTTAAAAAATATATATATAAAGTTGAAAAAAAAGAAGAAAAGAAAAAAATTGAATTTTTTTTTGAGAAGTAAGCAAGAATGAGAGGGAAAAAGGAACATGTTCACACTTGCATCCTAAGAAGAATAAGCATGGTGTAGTTTCTTAGATATTCCATCTCACCTGGAGATGGAATGATAGTGCATGCATCATTCCACCCAAATGTAGGCATTTGGGCATTTTCATTTGCATATGCATCATTTAGGTCATTATTGTTTTTGTGCATTTTAAAACTGTATAATGCTTCCATGTCTTCCACAAGCCACCCATTCCATCCACCCATTGCTCGAATTGGTAGGTCACCGTGATTTTCTCCTCACTCATTAAGACCAGGAGAGCTGCTTCCATGTAGATGGTAGTTAGGGCGAGCAACGTAGATAGGAGATCACAAGATGCACCGAGTCTGGACTGGAGGATTTTATTATGTTAACTGCCTTATGTGATAGTGTTCATCAATTTTGAGGTAGATATCTTTTATGAATGATTATTATCGCCTTTAGGGTAATTATCATACCGTGGTTAGTGAGGGCCGGAATGTGAATGTCTGGCGGGGATTTTATGGCGCAGTCTGTTGTGATAATCTGTTCTTTAGTTGATCCTCGCAATTCTATTCTAGAGTTTTGTTACTCGAGGATAAGAAATGTTCAAGCTTAGGGAAGTTTGATGCGATGATTTTGACTCACATTTATAGACTTGTTTTACTTGCGATTTATGTGTTTATTGGTCACTTTGGTGGTTAATATTGCATAATTCACTAACTTTAGTCTATGATTCTTCTCAGTGTCAAATCTCTCTTATTTCATTGTTTTGAGTATAAATGATTACAATAATAGGTTTTATCTCGGCTGATGTGGTTTTGTTTTGTAATTTCAGGAAAAACACATATCTGCTGTTGTCGATACCATCGACAGCATTCGATACTATCGACATAGCCACAGGCAGGAAGCCGCAAGGAGCAGTGCAAAGTTGATACCATCGACTGGGAAGTCAATGGTAGCGAGTTACCATCAGGTTGCCAGCAACCTGCCAGTCGATACTGTCGACCCCAGAGTCGATACTATCGAAACGTGTAGCTTCAGCGACGGAAAGGGGATAAAAACGACGCCTAAGGATGTCGATACCATCGACCCACGTCAATGGTATCGAGTCAGCATCAGGTGCAACGACGAAAAGAAAAGAAGGCTTGCTGATATCGCAAGGGGTCGATACCATAGACCCACATCGATGGTATCGACACCGTCAGATCAGAGTTTGCTTCAGATCGGCTCTAATCCAATGGTTGTGATATTTTTGCAACCTAACTCGGTGATTATACCTAATGATGGCGGCCAAGAGCAGGGTATCACGTCATTAGTAGATGCACACATCCTAAGAAGGGGTGGAGAGAAGAACGAAGCCCAGAAGCATGCCCCATCTATTCCGAAAGCCGAAGAAGACGTTTTCCACTGCCGAAAGGCTATAGATCGCACACTCTACGCCGAGGAACGATTGGATCTTCTCTGTTCAGGGGTTTCATCACTTATTCACGTTTTTCCCCATGTTTCCCCTTTCTTCAACCATGTTTTGCTATGAGATGAACATGCGGGGCTAATCCCCTTTATCTTTAGGACCGAGAGTAGCCCGAGGAAGCATTGTATGACATTTTTATCATAGTAATTCATAATTTGTCTCTTAAATCTGTGGTATGATTTCGTTTTCTCAATTATATTGTTATGCTTGATCACCATAATGATAATCTAATGCCTTTAATTACTTTGAAAGAAGAATTAACGGTTGAAAAGAGATGAAATTTACATTAATTAACAAATCCCTTGAACAAGGTGATGTACGGTTAATGGTGGAAACCCAGAGGTTGATTCTAATGCACCTAGTTTAGGGTATAGGTTACTACGACGGTGGAACCGACCTAGACTTAGGTAGTAAATTGTACCATGACGGTGGACAATTCTGACTACAGGCCACTACCCGGATTGAGAGATGAACCTGAGTAACTATGTGGAAATTCATACAATGAAACCCGCGGTGAAACCGCAATCCTAAAGATCTCCATTTGAATTGATTAAACTAAACACTTAATCGATTGCTTTGTTTTATTTTATTTTCCTTTATTTCACAACAACTCTCATAACATTTTTATTGGTCTAGCTGATTGTGAGTAGTTAGTAGTAGTCTACCGATAATTTAGTGTCCCTGAGTTCGACTCGGGCCTCACAAGGGCCTATACTACATTGACGCACGCACTTGCATTATACACATGGTAAAATCATGTCAGTGATGATATTGGAGGACAACTACGGTTGTACCTCAGATGGTAGGGTATGTGTACCCACCTCCTTTCACTAGTGTCGTGACCTGTACCAAGGACATACTAGGATGTTAGTAGCTTGACCTTATGTGTCACTGTGGCAGAACCGTACTGACTGGGGGCAGAGAAGATCTTAGGAGTCTGGCTCTTCCTAGATCTTGAATGACACTGATTGCGACCAAGTGGTGGTCAGTTGGAACTTGAGTGGTATCCTCATCTCTTCCACTCACAAATTCTGAAATGTGGAAAGGCCCTGGTTCGTCGATCTCCTTTAGCGGACAACATTTGACTAAGATCTAAGGGTCTTCGTTCCTCATCTCCACAGAAATCCATCACTCCTGACTTGCGATGGTCTATGGTGGAGAGCTCGTTGGAGTAGAGGGAAATCAAAGAAAGAGAGAGAGAGAGATCATGGATGAGAGTTGGCCGTTTGGGTTCGTGGGGCTTGGGCGAGGTCGATGGTGGTCCTATTTATAGGTGTGGGGGTCCAATTTAGGGTTTCCAACCCTCGCCGTCAACCAAGCTTTATGGGAAATTGGGCATTTTCTCTAGAAGCCTCCATACCCCACAAAACCTAGGTTACGTGGGTCAAAATCCTCTCTCAGACCCAACCAAGCAACTTCCATGCTTACACATTTAGTAGATCATAAGAAATTTGAGATGGAAAATATCGTCTCTTCTGTCCCTGTCCCAATCTAGCTAGAACTGGATGATGCATGGGTGCCGTTAGATCTTAGATCCAATGTCTCACATTACGCACGCCATAAATATGTCATTTAAATCAATTTTCAATTGGTTTAGAAAATTGTGACATTTATTGATATTCCTCTCACTTTAGGAAATTTCCACAAATTCATATCTCCTAAGTCACACATCCTTTTAATCCCAAATTTGAAGGGAAACTCTTTAATAACTTAATTTACTCTTGTACAAAGTTTGGAACAAAAACTCAAAAATATCAGAGTCTTTTTTCATATGCAAGTCATCCATTTAAAAGGCATATATCATGCAATTAAAATCCAATTTTCTCTTTCTTTCTCTTATATTTTGATTTCTTTTCTTATTAGAAACCAAAAGATACCAAAACTCAATCAACATTGGTCATCCATACCACTTTCTAGAGAATTCTACATAATTCTCACTTATGTACACAATTCTCCCTTCATTTCTTTTTCCTTTTATTCATTATGGGATTTCATTTATCTCTTTTTCCCTTGTATCATTATTGAATTTATCAAATCAGTGTGAACCATGAAATTATGCATCCAAGGGAAATTGTAAAACAATCCATTGTTTGAAAACAAACATACAACTTTCCATTCAAATCTGTTTTATTTGAAATTTTCATTTCAATTCATACAACCAAATATAGGTTATAACATCCTTCTCAACTTATAGGAATTTCCCACCCACCCCCCCCCCAAATTCAACCAATTAAGCAAACAATTATGGGTAGGCCTTTTCCATGTCCGTCTTCAGATCCATATGGATTCATCCTCTCCATGGTGCTTCCAAAGAACCTCTACAATCTCTTATATTTTTACTCCTGAGCTCTTTCACCTAGGTATCTTGTACCCTCAGAGGTGACTTAGGGTAAGTCAATCTCCCTTGAAGTTCAATAGGTTCAATGCTCAACTCATGGCTCAAGTCTTTCACATAGTGCTTAAGATTGGACACGTGTAATACATCATGATTCATACTATACTGAGAGGGTAAGGCCAAACGATAAGCAACTTCATTGATCTATTCCAAAATCTCAAATAGACCCATGTATCGAGGACTCAACTTTCCCTTTTTCTTAGATATAGCTCGCAGGGGTCAGATTTTCAAAAACACATGTTTACCCAAAGTGAAGTACAAGTCAGTCTGCCTTGCATCAGCATATGGCTTCTGTCAATCCTAGGCTCTCTTTAGCCTTTGCTTGATCAAAGCAATTTTATCAACATACAACTATATATCCTCTGACCTCAACAAGGTCCTTTCACCAACATCATCCTGATGAAGTAGTGAATGACACAACCTCCCACTGAGATCTTCATAAGGAGGCATCTCGATACTGGCCTGGTAGCTGGTATTGTAAGCAAACTGGGATAAGGGAAGGTATTGTTCCCATGATCCACCCCAATCGAGGACACATGCTCTCAATACATCCTCTAACATCTAGTATGTTCTCTCTGACTGTCCATCAATTTGGGGGTGATACATTGTGCTAATCTTTAATCTAGTTTTGTGTTCTTATTGCACTTGCTTCCACAAATTGGAAGTGAACTTTGTGTCACGATCAGAAATAATCAAACTCAGAATACCATGTAGTCATACTATTTTTCTGATATAGAGTTCAACTAAATCTGTCACTTTAGTAGTGGTCCTAAATGTAAGGAAATGCATTGACTTAGTAAGGCAATCTACCACAACCCATATTGCATCATGACCTCTCTTGGTCTTGGGGAGACCCACCACAAAGTCCATGGTGATCTGCTCCCACTTCCACTTGGGGATTCAATCGACTGTAGCAATTCATTGGTTCTCTTGTATTTGGCCTTCACCATCTAGCACATGAGACAACTAGATACATATGTCGCTATATCTCTCTTCATTCTAGGCCACCAAAAGTACCACTCCAAGTCCGTAAACTCTTGCATGATATTATTCTTCAAAGGAGAATCTTTAGGAACCCAAATATGACTCTTATAGCAAATTCCAAAATCTACTCCCACTGAGATATGGGTCTGAGGTTTCTTTAACAAACCTTTCATCTTGCCAAGCTCTGGGCTGGCTAACTGGGCAGCGACCAACTCAGTTAACAAGTCTAGTTTTATCTAGATGTTAGCCACATAGATCAGGTCTGCTAATGGCTATTGAGTCCACCTAACAAGCTCTTCCAATTTCCTCCACTGGCTAGACAAGATAGTAGCACACCTGAGCTAATTCTGACTAAGATCATCTGCTACAACATTAACTTTGTCAGGGTGATAGGCGATGGTGAAATCATAGTCTTTCATATACTCCATCCGTCGCCTTTGTCTCAGGTTTAGGTCTTTTTGGGTCTGGAGGTATTTCAAGCTTTTTTGGTCGGTAATGATTTCAAAAGTGGCAACATACAAATAGTGTTGCCAAATCTTTAGGGCATGTATAATTGCATCCAACTCTAAATCATGTGCCAGGTAGTTCACTTCATTGGACTTGAGATGTCTGGAGGCATAAGCCACAACATGCCTGTTTTGTTTTAGCACACATCCAAGACCCATGTTTTATGCATCGGTGAAGATCATAAAACCTTCATTACCTGACGGTAGAGTCAACACCAGAGTTGTGGTTAGTTTTTCTTTTAGCTTGTAGAAGTGAACTTCACACATATTAGACCACACAAACTTCTTGTCCTTCCAGATAAGCTTGGTGAGTGGCAAAGCAGTCATTGAGAAATTTTTTTATGAAGCGCCTATAATATCCAGCCAATCCTAGGAAGCTGTGAATCTCAGAAGGGTTCATCAATGCTGGCCAATCTCGTGCAGTCCACGCTTCAGTAGGATCTACTAATATGGTCCATCTGGATATGATGTGTCTAAGGAACAAGACACAATCTATCCAAAACTCACACTAAGAAAATTTCCCATAGAACTTTTACTTTTGTAGAATATCAAGGACTCTGCCCATGTGGTCCCAGTGTTGTTCTAGTTCATCGAGGTAAACCAAGATGTCATCCATGAACACTATGACAAATGAGTTGAGGAAAGGTTGGAACACACTATTCATTAGATTTATAAACACACTCAAGGCATTGGACAACCCAAAAGGCATAACCACAAACACATAATGGTCATAACGGGTTTGGAAAGTGGTTTTCAGGATGTTCTCACTCTAGACTCGCAACTGGTGGTACCTGAAGCTTAGGTCCATCTTTGAAAAGATTCGGGCAGACTTAAGCTGGTCAAATAGGTCATCTATACAGGGCAAAGGATACTTCTTCTTATTGGTAGCCTGGTTGATCATTCGATAGTCCATGCACATTCTAAGAGATCCATCCTTCTTATTCACAAAGAGGATTGGTTCTCCCCATGGAGATGTGCTAGGTTAGCTAAAACCTTTATCTAGAAACTTCTAAAGTTACTTTTTCAGCTCAAGCAACTCAGTGGGGGCCATCTGGTAAGGCATCTTATAAATAGGGTTTGTGTCAGGAGATAGCTATATCGAAAAATATACCTCTCTCTTAGGAGGAATCCCAAGAAAATCATCTGGGAACACATCTGCATAGTCCCTGGCTACCTGTATTTCCTCTAGGGGTTGCGCCTTAGGCTCTGGCTCAGTAACTACTGCTAGGAAAGCTTGACAACCCTTGGTTATCCTCTGCTCTGCCTTCAAGGCCGACACATACAGGCTGGTGGTATCATCATTCCTACCTCTAATGGTAAATGATGGATTACCTAGTCTCCTTATTCTTATTTTCTTTTCCCTACAGTCAATATTTTCCCTATAAGTATATAGTCAACCCATACCAATTATCACATCAAAGTCGTTCATGTCAAGATGGATAAAATATGTAGGGAGATTATGATCCATGTACTTAACATGTATCACTGGGGTTTTCAAAATAGAAGTAAAGATTCGACCACTCGGGGTTGTGACATCCAAAACATATCATAAATACTTGATGTCCAAACAAAGCATAGTTCCAAGATTTATCTAAATGAAAGTATTAGTAGAACCAGAGTCAAAAAATTTTTTACATTGTCTCCCATGACCTTAAGCATGACTACATTGGTTTTCATAACATGTCAGACTACTACATGCTTAGCTTAAAATAGGAAAGAGAACTCTAAGGGTTATTACCCTTTATTAATGGATTAGCATTACCGTGAGCCTCTTCATTGTCTATGGTAAAAACTCAAGCTTGTCTTTGCTCTCCATCAAGTGGGATTGTGGCTACCGACTGGGCTGCTAAAGGGCCCATACCTCTTAGGTCTGGCACAAGATATTTGGCTTGGAAGTGTCGCTCTTGTTGGTAACAGAAATACACCTTCTTCTTGTAATAACACTTGCCTGAATGCCATATTGCACAGGTGCGACACCTAGGACGGTTGTTATTGTTGTGGGGTTTTCCTTTGCCTCCATATTTTTCCTTGGATGAGTTTTGAGAAGGCATAACTGGCTTCTCCATGTCTAGGGTGGTGATATAGGAGTCAGTGAAGTTTGTTGGTTTGCTCGCCATCACATGAGGCTTGATGGAAGGGTGTTGATGTTCCATAAAATGGTCCAACCGTCTTTCCTCAATCATCACATATCCAAACTGCTCCAGGATTCAGAACTTGCGGCCAAAGTCTGCATCAGATAGGTTACCTTGGATCAGGTTGGTGAACTCCCTTTCTTTCTCTTTCTTCATTGAGATTGGAATGAATCTGGATGAGAAGATGGTTCTGAAGTTGGTCCAAGCCGTCAGGTCTTCATTCATGTCTTAGACCATGATGTAGTTGTCCCACCAGATCTTGGCTGCTCCTTCCAGAAGATGAGTGGCAAATGGGACCTTCTTGCTTGGTTACACTTCTATCATGCAGAAAACATTTTTCCACCGCTAGAAGCCAGGCATTGACTTTGTTGACCACCTCAATCTTGTCTTATCCCTAGAACTTCTCAATATTCATCTTTACAAAGTCTAAAGTTGGCTCTAAGTTGTGGAAGAATTGGTAGTGTCTCACCATCTTCACCTCTGGCTATTTCCTTGAGGATTAAGGCACTCATGACCTCAGTCAACATCTTCTGTTATTCCATCCAGAGGGAATCGGGAGTATGGACTACTATAGCTGGTCCAGAGTCATCATTCAGGATCTCCTTAGGCTTGACCTCATCTTCATACATTGGTTCATTCTCCTATTCTTTTCTAGGTTTAGGTTATCGAAGTGAAAGGCTTAGGGTTTGAGCCATCCTTTGAGGCTCCATCGGGTATCTTCCTCTTCCTGGAGGCTTCTTCCTCCATCACCTTCTGTCTTTTCTCTAGAGACCTTCTCTTTGTATGAGATAGTCTAACCTTGGTGTTATCTGAGGGGTGTCAATGTGGACATTGACACTCTTGACACGGGCCATGCTGCTACACATAAGAATGTAATTAAACTCAACCTAAGTTTTGTATCATTAAAACTTATGTCCATAACATCTTTTTTACATACTTTTTATTGTTTGGTGGAGGATTCTTTAATCCTTAACATTCTTAACCCCAAAACTTAGGAGGAGGTGGAGAGAAAGAAAACCCAAATCACTTATTGTTTCTCTAGTGAATAGGGATAAATAAGGATGAAACCAAATGAGAAGACCTAGAGGTATCTTATTTCGAGTCAAAACCTCAAATTTTGGCTAGGCAGTCACATGAATTCTAAGAGTCCTCATAGACTGACTAGCAGGGTGCAGAAAAATCTGTCTAGCCCCCGGATCGTGATCCTTTTCTAGACACCTCCATCTTTGAAAAGTTCTCTAATAACTCCCTTGGGCTTTAAAGAATTTGTTAATAATTATTAATGATTATATGGAAAACCATGCTCTGATACCAAATGTAATAACCCCACCCCTCAACAACCCCCAATTAAGGAAGGACAAGAATCTAGAGCCTTTATCCCAAAATAGGATCATACGGTTTTGCAAATAATAAAAAATAATTATTAAATTCTACCACAACTAAGCTTAAAATAGGATAAAGTTTTTATTTTCACATACCTTTAAAAAACAGGACATCAGAACTTTACCCAAGGAAAGAACCAACTAAGTATACTCCTACGAACATTTTTTAGCCTTGTTCTTTTCATTGTCACCTTTTATTGAACACACACTCTCCATAAACATAACTGCATATTTCCCTGAAATGCGGACAAACAAAAAGTCCGTCAATATAATAAATAATATTGGTATGTGGGGGAAACAAAAGTTTGCATCAATTTATAACAGCATATGTTACAACCTCAATTTTGCCTATGTTTTCATAATTGAATTGTAAAGATTTTGGGAATACAGACTTAATTGAAAAGGTTATGCTTTGCTTCAAAAGATGGATTTCTTTGCAAATCTCCCTTTTGATAGGAATTTCGTAATTTCTAGATTAATCCAATAATGGATATAAAAGACAAGAAAAGAAGAAAATTCCAAATAAAAGGAAAAGATACAAGATAATGGATATTAAGCAAAGTAATTATGAGAAATACATAGAAATCTCTAGAAAGTGGAATTAATGGCCACAATTAAATAAATTTCGTTTCTATGTGATTTCTAATAAAAGAAATATGAAAAGAGGAAAAAGGAAATAAAAAGGAAAAGGAATCAATTGATAAAGGAATTGGTACAATAATGGCTTGTTGGGATATTGCATAATTGAAATATAAGATGATATGTAAAGGTTCCAAAAGAAAATAAAATGCATGATGTTTAAATAATTAAAGGAATACTTGGAGGACAAGTATGGTTTTATGTGTCAACCTATTTAATGTCTTATCCTACTTTTCCATGCATGCTCTATATCAAGCATAAGAATGAAAAGATGGGAGATCGAATAATATCCTTCCTAGTTGGTATCAAATTGTTGCGATAATATAGAAGGAAGTAATTGTATAACAATGCCAAATTAAATAGTATCTAGCCTTTTGGTTTCCTTAAACCCCAAGGAGAAAAAGAAAGAAAGAAGGAAAATGAGATAGGAAAGGGAAAAGGGAGCATATATATAGTTTAATGTACCCTCAATTTGATGAAGAAGTCAGGAATCTAAGACTTGGGCTTTATACTGATGGGATGAATCTGTACGGGACATTGAGAAACCAACATAGCACTTGGCATGTTATGCTTGTTATATACAATCTTCCTCCATGGTTGTATATGAAAAATAAATATGTTATGCTATCATTGTTGATATCGAGCCCTAAACAACCTAGAAATGATATCAAAATTTATCTTGAACCTCTGATTGATGACTTAAAGAAACTCTTGGGTGAAGGTGTGATGACATATTATGCTTCACGTAGAGAGACATTTCATTTGCACGCTATGTTGTTTTGCATTTTTAATGACTTTCCTGTATATGAGAATTTGTCTGGATACAGTGTCAAAGGATCTAAAGTATGCCCTATATGTGAAGATAACACCGATTCAATATGGATAAAACATGGCGGAAAGAATGTATATCTTGGTCATCGAAGGTTTCTTCCAAAATTCCATCTGTACCGAAGGTTGCACAAAGCGTTCAATGGATGGAATGACGGACAGAATGCGCCTAAACCTATACTAGGGGGGGTTGCTTATGAAAGACTAAAAGAGTTTGTTAATAAATTTGATAAGAGATCACAATGTACCATGGCCACACGAAGTGACAAATCTTTATTCAGGAAGAAGTCAATATTTTGAGATCTTCCTTATTGGAGTTCTTTGGTAGTCAGACATTGTTCGATGTCATGCATGTTGAGAAAAATGTCTGTGATAGTGTCATTGGTACTCTGTTGAATATACCAGGTAAAATTAAAGATGGGATCAAATACATGATGGACCTACATGAAATGGGAATAAGGACAAAATTAATAAAAGTAGTTAGTAGGGATCAGAGAACATATTTACCTCTTGCTTGTTACACATTGTCTAGTAAGGAGAAGAAAACTTTTTGTTAGTGTTTGGTTAATGTTGAGGTGCCACATGGTTACTCATCCAACATCTGTAGATTGGTATCAATGAAAGATCTAAAGCTGATAGGTGTTAAATCTCATGATAGTCACACTCTAATGCAACACATATTGCCTGTGGAAATTCGATCTATACTATCGAAACATGTAAGGTTTGTAATCACCAGACTTTGTATCTTCTTCAACAGTCTGTGTAGCAAAGTTATTGATCCTGAGACTCTCAATAAGTTGCAAAGAGAAGTGGTTGTTACCCTGTGTCAACTGGAGATGTATTTTCCTCTATCATTCTTTGATATCATGGTACATCTTGTTGTCCACTTGACTAGGGAAGTCAAAATGTTGGGACCAATTTTCTTGCATTGGATGTATCCTTTTGAATGATACATGAGCATTTTTAAAAGTGATGTCAAAACTGTTATCGGCTTGAAGGGAGTATTATTGAGGGTTATGGGGTGAGAGAGGTTATGGAATTTTGCAATGACTTTGTGAGTGGTAATGATGCTCCAGTAAATGACAAAAATATTAAGGAGTATTCTGGCAAAGAGATTTTAGGATCACAGATGAAAGTAATCAGCCGTGAGTTGTTGGAACAAGCTCACTTGTATATTTTACACAACATAGACAAAGTGAGTGTTTATATCGTGGAACATACCAATTTCATCAAGAAATAATATCCTCGAGCCAATTCAATGTGGCTTGTTAGAGAGCATAACAATACATTTATTAAGTGGTTTGAAAATAAAGTCTTACATCAACTATCTCAAACACTTAATATTGTTGCTGAAAATATCAAGTGTCTCACCTTTAAACCAAAAATGAATGTTTTGTCTTATGAATGGTTTGGCATAAATGGGTTCTCATATTACACAAAGCATTAAGATGATAAGAGCGTCGTCCAAAATAGTGGGGTCACCCTTCAAGCGTCTTCATTGTTTTTTGCCAGTGCAAAGGATAAGAGTCCACATGAAGCTAAAATGTCATATTACACTGTCATTGAATACATATGGGAGTTTGACTGTGTAGATTTCAGAATTTCACTCTTTACATGTAATTGGGTTGGTAACACAAAAGGAGTTATTGTGGATGAATTGGGTTTCACATTAGTGAACTTTGAAAAGATTGGAGAGAAGGGTGAACCATTCATATTGGCATCACAGGAGAAACAAGTAATTTATATCGATGATCCTACAAATGAAAAATGGTCAGTTGTTCTTCATGGTAAAAGACAGTTCATTGAAGATCCTATAGATGAAGAAGAGTACTATGATAAGTATAATGACTCGAGTCCATTCTCAGTTGGGTTGACAACACAAAATATTGAAGCTAATGATGACTTATATGTGCACGGAGATCACACCAAAGGAATGTTAATTGATAAATCAAAGTATTAAAGGCATGTTTTTTATATGTTTATTTTTTATATGTTTTATTTTTATGAACTTTACAATGTTATATTGTCTTCTAGTTATGTTAAATGTCCTTTTGAATGATTTTTTTAATGACACTTTCAGATGGATGACCATGAGGGTGATGATCATGATGATGATTACCGTGAGGGTGAGGATATCAATGAGGCGCCACCTGGCAATGTATGTTTTAAAATATATCCTATATTTCTATCTATATGTCCATTTATAAGTTATATACTATAAGTGTTTTTTTGTCAATTTTTTAGGAGGATGTACCCCTTGAAAACCTTGTGGCACTTGATGAGTGGCAAAATAAAATTGACAAAAATGGGGCATCACGATGATGAACAAGTTAACAAAACAAAAGGGCAATGGACCAAAACTGGTTGTGGAGTTTGATAATGCAGGGAATCCAATTGGAGTGAATCGCAATTCATTTATTTGATATCTTAGAGTTCTTACTTGTAGCCATTGTAGTCGTGATTTATAATGTTCTTGGCTTAAAGTTCCTAAAGCAAAGAAAGACTTAGTATGGAAAGAAATAAGTGTGAATTATTATCATTTGTAATTCTATGTTGCAGAATACTAATTTTTATGACTCTCTAGTCTATTAAATATATGAAATTTTGCAAAGTATATTTTAACTGGATGAAAGACTACATTGTAAATCAGTGATGCATCGTTGTGGGAGGGTCCTAAGGAACTATAGGACAACTCTCACCTGACTATACATTTGAGATGCTGTGAATAGGAAGATGTCAGCCACTGAGTAATGGAACTACATGGAACTGAATGTCTGGGAGGCGTTTGTTGCCAAGACAAATACCCTTGAATTCAAGGTATAATGTGTCACCCAATTTAATTAATATACATTCTTATGAATTCACCTATTCATGATTAACCTTTACTGTTACTAACCAATTCAATGTTCTTACTAATAAGACTATCAGTGATGATCAAAGAGCAAGGTGTGCACTGAATGTGCATGACCATACGATGGGTCCAAGTGGCTATGCAGACGTTCACCAAAAACTACCAGTTGCTGTTGTTGTTGAGTCTGCTACTACTCAGGAGACTGGTGACTCCTCTACTGTTACTCCCGTAGATCTTTCTTGCCATGTTGTGTGGATAGATGGGAGGCAATACAAGAAAGGAGATATAATCAAGCCCACAATTGTTGAGGCGGCTGAAAAAATGGTAACATTCAACCCTCAGAGCAATCGATATTGATGATTATTATGTTTACTTACCAATTTCTATTGATGGCAATTGGCAGGAGATTCAAGAGCAGAGGAAGCAAGGCAAGTTCCTCCCTGAGGGCATAAGGGATGAATTGACAGTTGCTCTTGGTAACCCATAACATCCTAGACATGTTAGACATTCAGGCACTGGTGTGGGCATTAAAACCTTCTTTGGGCGATCACAACACAAACATATCCCAAAAGTGGGATTTTCAAAAGTTGAGGTAACCAATTCTTTTTCCGAATGTTATTGTAAAGGGAATTCAATAATCAAAAGCTAGCATTTCTTTTGTCCATGTATAGGTAGATTAGTTAGTTGATAGGAGAGTCGAGGAAGTACTAGATAGGAGAGTCTAGGAATCACTTGATAAGAGACTCCATGAAACAATGAACAAGTGGCAGGCGTCTCAGGCCACCACTCAGACGGTGCATGTGACGTGCCATTCTTCCCCTACTAGAAAGGTAATTGGGAGTAATCTTGTAGACCCACCATCTAGCACGTCCACTGTAAGTGATTTGATGACATAGTAGCTAGTCTTTTCTAGATGATATGTTTATGTATGTATGTATATAACATAATCTATATAAATTTGTAGGGGTTGAGGCCATGCCGTCTAAGAGTCAAAGAATTCTTCGTTGCATAGGCCGAGGCTTTCCCATGCCTTTCAGGACAAGTGATTGATACTCCATTACCCGATATTTATGTTTGTGTGACGTTGAGGCTTGTGTTCCCTCATTGGAGGCAACATCGATTGCCATATGCCCACCCAGATATTGAGACACTTGGTGAAGCAGAAGGCAAAAATGTGATATTGTGGCCCAAAACAGATGTGGTCTATAATGATATGGTAAATTTACATTACGTTAATTTGTTAGCATGTATAAACAAGTCAATTGATATGAAATTATATATACAAGAGAAAAAGAAGAAACCTGATACAACTCTTCCTCCACCTCCTCCTCCCGCAATACCTAGTTGTCTTCCAAAGGACATATACCACTCAATAGGTCCTAATTGTAGGGGTATAGAAATATGGATAGGCGAACATGACAAATAATATCCTATAAATGTTTATGTTTCGGAGGATGCTGCAGGCCAATTATACAATAACTATGTATTTATACAAGATATTTTAGAATTGTTTAGGTATGATTGACTGAATACATCTATGATAGAGCTATGGATATGGTGAGATCTTGTTTATATATCTATATACCTTATTTTATATACGGTGATCTGGTTTCTTATATATTAATACATACGTAATATATATTCTGCAACCACTTATACAACATATGTACTGATTTTTCATTTAGCCATGTGGGATTTTTAATTCCATCTCCGATAAGTACTGTACATAAATACCCTTCATACGTTACCTTATACTGCTCTGTCACTTTTAAATATTTTGGTAAAAAAAAAGAGTGTGATAATAGCTCCATTCAATGTTGAGTAAGTTTACTTTGCTTATAATTTGGACTTAAGAAAATTACATTTTATTGTGAATTTTGAGTTATATATTTTTAGCTTTCTTATCTCTCATGTTAAGCATTCAGAGTTACTAGTTATTGTCCCCAAGATGTTCATTGTTTATTATCTAGATCTTGCGGGGAAGAAATTCTAGAGCTATGGATACATTATGAAAAGACCATTATTCATGTGAGAATTTTTTTATATTTATATCCGTTAACATCTATTATTACATTACTATTTAGAGTTGCAATTTAATATGTTACATTAACATGTAGGGCTTCAAAAGATTTAAAAAAAGTTGGAGGATACATGTGCAAGACAAAGAAACAATTAGTTTGGGAGATTGTGAAAGTAGTTTCCTGACTCTAATGTATATATTATTTATGTGAACTATGCTTATTTTATATATTAACATTTAGTATGTTGAAATTTATAGTATGCTACACAAGACAACAATTGGGCTTGTGCATACTACGTGATGCGATATATGGACCTAATTGTGAGACATGCTGCACTAGAAATTGATAGCATACAACATGTATAAGTCTCATTAGATAATATGAAATATATCAATCTTATTAATTATATATATATGTCATTCTCTTTGCTGGTGTTTAAAACTAGTGACTTCATTACCAATGAAAAGTTATTAGATGTACATAGTCCCTACATGATGGGACAATTAGATGATATAAGAGAATAATGGGCAAAAGCCTTAGAAGCACTAGGAATTTTTGAATATACTTGGAGTACTGATGGCGATGATGATGCTGATAAAGAATGACATTTCTAAACTTTGATGTCATAATATTATTTTTGTAGTTGGTGACATGTTAAACTATTAAAGACATGAATGAATTTTATGAATTGTCTTATCTGTATACAAGTGTGTAAATGTGAAGATGAATGAATGAATGAATGTGCTTCTACATATGTATGTGAATGTGAAAATAGATGAATGAATGGAACTGCAGGTTGCTACATTTGTGTAGATATGAAATGGAGGAGAGAATAGAACTAAAGGTTTCTACATGTGTGTGAATCATGTGAATGAATTAAATGTGCTTATACATGTGTGTAAATCAAATGATCTATATATAAAATTGTCGATCTTGTTAATATTGCAGGCTTGTGGCCTGCTGTTGGCTGATATCAATGGATGATGTAAACCTATAGTTCAGAACTACAAGTTTTTGCATCTTGCTGACCAGCCAGACAGTAGGCCTGTAAGCTGATAAAAAAAACAATAGTCGTCGGTTAAATGAAAAAAATTGACAGCGAATGTTCAAATCCTCAGTTTATAACAAGAAACTGACAACAAAATGCGGTAAATAGAGCCAGCTATTTATAAAAAACCGACAACTATGGCCCAACTGCGCTTTTTTAGTTGCAATGGGGAGGGGTGCGCTCTATGGAGACGATTTTGTAAGAAACCGACAACAAAATGTGGTAAACGAAGTTAGCTATTTATCAAAAATCGACAATTATAGTCTAACTGCTGGCGCTTTTTTATTGTAATTGAGGGGCGCTCTATGAAGTCGGTTTTGCAAGAAACCGACAACAAAATGTGGTAACCAGAGTCGGCTATTTATCGAAAACCGACAACTATGGTCCAACGGCTGACGCTTCTTTTTTTGATTGTAATGGGGGGGCACTCTATGGAGTCAGTTTTGCTAAAAACCAACAACACAATGATGTCAAAAGAGTGTCTGGTTATGCTTTACAAGCCCACAACTATGGTCCCACTATTGGCGGTTCTTTTTGTTACAATCGAGGATGGCTCTATGTCGTCGGTGTTGCAACCAATACTGTAAACGTCTACTTTTAGTGTCGTCCACTGAGATGTCACTTGAAAACCGACATCAAAAGACTTATTTAACCGACGTTGAAGACTATATCTACAACAATGTTTGTGGTCTGAGATGAGCGCAAGCCAAGATGCACTGTCTTTCTTGTACTTTACCAAATGTCTACTTCCTCGACTACGGCAGAATCATTTGTAGACACGTCTATCACTATAAAAAGTCACTATAGGACCAGTCTTACATTCTTTCTATAGGACAACCAATCGTAACGCAATATCTCCCTCTTTCTCCTCTTCAAAACATCGCTTCCTAAAAAATTAAGGAGTAAAATGCAAACTGTACACTATAACAATTTTTTGTTGAATCCTACCAAGTTATATCAGGACCAATCTTACAATAAATTTTTCCGCCTATCAACTTCTTTTCTCCCATTCCATCTTACATCCTCCCTTTTCACTGATGCACACTATCGAAACCGACCTGGTTTTAGGGAAACCGACGCAATTTCAAACCTTATCAGACGTAGCTACTATTCCATCAACCTCTCCGTGTCCAACTGCCGCCTCCATGAAACAAACTCGACCTCGTTTTGTCAGTTTCATCACCAACGATGATCACCTCTCTCCCATCCACCGTCACGGAAGCAATGAAAAACGGAATCAAAAGGCTAAAAATGATAATTTTGAAGGGTGTCCTAAGGTAATCTCGTCTCCGCCGACTTCTCAGAATACGGAACCCACTTCGACACCTGGTGGATTGCACCACTACCACCATGGGCCACACTCCCTGAAAATCCCTTCTATGGTGAAGCTTCCTACAGTTCAGCATCACTGGAGATAGCATTGCATTCATCCGATCTAAAAATTATTGGCATGTCTCCTCTTGTATTAGGATGTGTGGGCTCAATCCAAAATCAATTGGCAATGGGTAAAGAGACTACACACCTTATAAGCCCAGGACATTCCCATAGCTGAGTGAGATTATTCTAACATACCCCTCAAGTACAGTTACTTTTTGGGGGCTTGAACTTGTTATTTTTTAAGTAAGGTGTGATCTTCATACTTGTCTCATGTGGTCCACTCTGATACTATATTAGGATGTGTGAGTTCAGCCCAAAACCAATTGACAATATGTGAATGAATCACATAACTAGCCCAAGACATTCTCATAGCTCAACAGTGTGTGATTATTCTAACAGCCTATGTATACCGCAAGTGGACACTCAGAGGATGATGTGCATGAAATCACTTCGTGTTCTTTCTAGCTCCAGCATCGTGATTTCGACTTTGAAGTCTCACAAGGGCACCACCCGCACTCTTCCTGAGGAATGTTGAGACACACCTCATCTATAGAATTGCACCATTAGTAGAGAAGCAGAGGGTCTTGTAGAGCGCGCAACATCTCTGCGTCAGTCTTCATCATCACAACCCCGCCTCGGCCTGCGATCCACCCGCCTCATATGCTCACAGAACGCCAGCCGCTGTTCCTCCCCTCGAGCACCGTAGGCGGGAGAAGTAGAAAAGTTTGTCTAGCTCAACAATAGGAGGGTGGCTGTGCCGAATATGCTGATCCCACCGCTCTCGACTCTCTGGGGATCCACGTTTACACTGATCAGTATCTGAGGGAAAGCGGACTGGACTCTCATACTCCCACTGCGACGTGTACCATAAACTTACTCTTGAGTTCTAGTCTATGCTCGAGAAGCCAAAGGATGCAAAACATCAGCATATACTGTAATGTCTCCGGACTCCGTCTTCCACGTAGCTAAGATGAGGACGAATTTCACATGTATTAAAATGCGTTGCGGAAGTAATATGCACATACATGAACAAACTATATAAACATATATTAAAATATTTCTCAACATTTCATATGTGTATTACAACATGGATTACAATTACACATTGAAAGGAGATTTTTTACAGTCTAAATATATATGCTATCGATCTAGGATCTTACAAAATAGGTACAACCTGCACAACTGTTCTGAACTTAAAACATACCTGAAACAACATATCAACACAATGTTTTATGTACATAGATGAAAGATACATATATATTGTGCTTGTATACTTGAAATAGCTTGAGAAAGAAAAGAAAGAGTAAAAGAAGACATTCTTTAAGACAAAAATTAGGTAAACACACACTATTATTGTCATTTCAATGAATCTGTATTACTATGGTGGACTAGCACTTAATCACATCTATTGTCGGGCCCATTCCCTCTGTACTACTTTAGTCCCAGTATACCATATACTTTGGGGAGGTTCTCGTCAACATTAATGCTTTCCCTCTCTTTTAGGGAGATTAATGAACACCATCAGTAACTACAATCCCTTCTCATTTTTTAGTGTTCTTAGTTTCAAGGCGAAGAGCATACTACATGTACATACATACAAGCAATGTTCTAATAAAATAAGACAAACAATTCTTCATACTTATTCCACACAAGAAAACTAGTCTTATACTTGGATAATCCATATACCTGAGTTTAGAGATTCTTAACTTACCCTTGATCATATAGCCATCTGGTCATATACTTGAGTTCAGAGATTCTTAACTTACCCTCGATCATATAGCCATCCGGTCATCATCTGATCAATATCAATTAATCATCATTACTATATGGTTCATTATATTCTTGATATTTTAGTCAAACCTTGGGTCAAACTAACATTAATCTGGTCTGTGATATTTTTGTTATGATATATATGTCAGTATTTAGGTTTGGTTTATTTTCACAATATTCTGATGCTTCATCTATTTTCTAGAATTAATGTTAGGATAAAGCATTTTGATACCTTTTAATGTCAAAATACCTAATATCTTGGCACAATAATAAGATCAAAGTTCATATATGTTTTCAACATGACACTAAGGTTAAGAAATATTTTTATCAGATTTAAAGTCTTATATTCTAATTATACCATTGAAATAATATAAAAGTGAAGCATTTGCATACAAAAATAAAAAAACCTTCAAAATTAATCACCAGAAGTCTAATATAGAGATTTAGTAATGAATTGGATATTTTTCTAAGTCTGGGAATAATGTTACAGGAATTAATAGGCAACAAATCTATTTATAAGGCATTTTTAAGTTTTTATGTATTTCTAAGTATAGATTAACTGTAATGTTTTCTATATGAAATAAAATTTGGTACGATGTAACTATTGTCTATACAAAAAGTAACACTTGCTCCACATTTTTGGTACCTTTTGACAAGTAGGAGAGTGAGGAGAGATCTGACACTAGCTCTAGAATTCATTGAATGCCATAGTATAATGATATATGTAACCATATGACATGAAAAGTAATTATGTGATGTGTAAAGTAACGTTCGGTAATAGAAAGTAATTATTTGACACAAAAAGTAACATTTGACAGTAAAAAGTAATTATTTGTTACTAAATATGTTCTCGTATTCAAAAGTAACAATGAAATTTATGTAAGATTAAAAGACAATATCTATAATAAAAAAAATTATACACTACATATGATTTATGTGAGTGGATATCACCAATAAAGTAACTATTTTACACAGAAATTAACAATTGTCACAACGAAGTATGGAAAGTAATCGGTCCATATCAAAAAGTAACAATGTAGTATATAAAGTAACAACTTATTTTAAAAAGTAACTATTCGGTTTGAAAAGTAACAATTTGTCACAAAAAATAACAGTGGGTCATAATGGTATCAAATCAATTACTATGTCGATTAGAGTTATTAATAATAAGGGACACAATTTGTCACAATTCGGGAGAGTGGTCAAGAATTTATTTGTATATTTTTTATATAAAAGTAACTATTTTACACAAAAAGTAAGTATATTATAAAAAAAAGTAACTACGGCGCTTAGAAAGTAACTATTTTACATAGAAAGTAACTATTTTACATAGAGAGTAACTACTTTAAATAGAAAAGAACTATATCACACAGGAAGTAGTTGTTTTACATACATGAGTATGTTGACTTAGACAGAAACAATGACCACACTAAACTAAAATCTGTAGTAGCTATCTAGTGATAAAAATAAAAAATGTTCGATATCTCTTTCATAAGTGGGTATTCAATCAACATGCAATTTATATTAATCACATACTATAAGGATCTTGTTGCTAGATTCTCATATTGTTGATGATAGAATTCCGCACACATGTTGGAAGATATATGTTACTATAAATAATGGTATATTACAAGAACTATGAATTACATGGGGATGATGCTTTGCCTTGCCCCTTTACAAAATAGAAAATACATATGTCAAAATTTATTTATATAACACATTGCCAACTATACTAGTTAATCTAGTCGAGTCTCTATTTTTCAAATGTAACATTTATTTTATTATCTGCTATGCTTCAAAACATCATTTGTAATTATTCTGAAAAAATAAATAAACAAAATAAAAAAAATTGTTGTACAGAGTCATTACAGATGACGGCACATAAGAAAACAAATGATATAAAACCAAACATCTAATGAGCAATACATCTGGTGTTTGCGGAACCAGTAGAAAGGATAACAGAGTAGAGGACATCTGCTATGCAATCACTATCTTGGAATTCTTCTCATATTCATCCTTATCACGATCCTTGCCCAATCCGTCTTCTTGAAATGGAATCCATGATGACTAGAACCTTGGTTTATTGTGATGGCTTCAAGGTCAGCTTCAGTCGGGTTACTACAGTCCTATATCTGGTCCTCGACATCTCTCAAGATCTATGTCTCAGCCACCACAAGCCAGGGTTCATATTAGGCAATGGCCATAGTCGTGTATCAACTGCATATCAAACTAGATCTTACCCAATTGCTTCTCCTATTGCTAACATTCTGTGACCCAACCCCTCATGAACTAATGTGAGTGTCGTGGGAGTTGAGGGTGCCCAGTGTCGGTGCGGCGACGACGTCTCTGAAGATAGTGGCCAAGGCAGCCTATAGCCTGAGTTCGTCCTCCAGGTGTGACTACAGCTCCAAGATCTGATGTATGTATGACAATAGCTATTTAGTCTGATGAAGTCAAGTAGAGCAAATATAATTGAATTCGGGTGTTTTCGAATACGGTGGCTAGAAGAGAAAAGGAAGAAGAGGCAATCTAGGGAGGCCCGTGATTTGGTGACTATTACATCCTCCTTAATCTGGGTACGATACCAGCATTTTCCACCGGCCATGTCACCACCACTACAGCCGGATCCACTCACCCCTCCTCTGCTCGATGACAAATCATCACACGACCCATGTCCTCTGAAGCAGCAACGACAATAATAGAAGGACATGACGTCGAGGGAGAGAGGTAATGCGGCGGCAACGCTCCCTACGAATGTTGTGGCATTGGGTGGATAGTTGGAGTGCCACCGCCACTGTTCCAGGATTTTGAGCCGACGATGGTTGTGGTGGACCTGGTGTCGAGCTTGCGCACCGCAGCAGAGCAGGCCGCCATCATTTTTACACAGACTCAAAATCTTCATTTGCGGTGCCAGGGTCAGCAGCTAGGACTTCTACTCATTCACAGACACTCCCTTGCAGATAACAAAGGATCCTCCCGTGTAGGGTGGCAAAGAGGAAGGGTTGTCCACCCACCACTGGATGATTTGGCACAAGCTCAATGCCTAGAGACTGTGATCGTCCCGATGAAGAATTCATCAGTCCCTGCGGTGGCTACGGGATTCAATCGTGATTCGTTTGGGGTTGCGTTGAGGCAGGGGTTAGAGATGTGGTTGCACGAGCCAGTCATGAAGGACGGTAGCGAGCAAATTGGTGTAGCGTCTGGGTGAATTGGTTGAAATACTTCCACAGAGGCACTCGTGAACAGATAATCACACTTTGGGTGTCAATCGTTAAGTTGAGACATGTATTTACGATATGTGCCACCACACTTTCGAAGCGGGTAGTTTCCTCAAGGGACCCGTGCGGGCATTGAAAAAACTGCATATATATATATATATATATATATATATATATATATATATATATATATATATATATATATATATATATATATATATATAGAGAGAGAGAGAGAGAGAGAGAGAGAGAGAGAGTCAGGCTAGAATACACTCGAGTGTACAGATCGCACGCTACACTCAAGTAGTGTTTGCATATCAAGACTATTATTTGTAAAATGTAAACCATTGATCTTCATTGTTACACTATTATTAGGCTACATGCAAATTTTGAGCTCATTTGGATGAGTATAAGTCACTCATCTGAGGGCAATAAAATCGATGCACGAAACTAATTTGAAATGCATAATATTTGTAGTCTTCATAACATGACCTATAAATGTCAAAATGGTCTCAAAATTTTATATATGATCTATTCACATGGTGTTTAAGAAGATCAATGGATTAGATTTAAAATATATATATATATTGCATCATGGAAAACTACTTGAGTGTATTCTGCTCCGAATACACTCGAGTGTACTCTAGCTTGACTCTCTCTCTATATATATATATATATATCTGTGTGTGTGGATATATATATATATATATATATATATATATATATATATGTGTGTGTGTGTGTGTGTGTGTGTGTGTGTGTGTGTGTGTGTGTGTGGATTTATTCGCTACCGGCGCAGGTAGCCTGATTTTTCACTACCTGCACATCCAAAAGAGTAACTATATGGTACACAAAAGTAACTCTAAGATCAAAAGAGTAACTATATTGATAAAAAGAGTAATTATATGACTAACAAAAGTAACTGCGCAGAAAATATACAGTCAGTAAATATATAGACGGTTTTTTTTTAATTTTGGTGGGGCAAATGATATTATTTTTGGATGAAATTTTTTAGAGAGCTAGATAAAATGCTCCTATACAATTGTGAATTTTTTGAAAAAAAAAGTATATATATACTAGGGAACACAACACACACATGCATGTCATACATAAATGTATCATGTTTTTTAACAAATTTAAACAAAATTTTGTTTATATTTATTAAGTAAAAAATTTGTGATATTTGTTACCTTTATTTGATACGCAATCTAAACTTGATTTAAATGGTATTGAAGATGTGAATGAAATAATTTATGGTTTCTACATGATGTGCAAAAATGAGTTTTATGATACTTTCATATTGCCATAAATCTTTTACACAAAATAAATGATATAAACAATGCTAATATAATTTAAAATAAAAAGATATACATGAATGATACGTTTTAGAAAAATGTAGAATTGGTTACTAATGGATGTGCCTAGAAATCAAAGAAGTATAGAATACGACTAAACATGGTTGTCTTGAAGTGTATCCATACATCAAAGGAACACATGGCGAAAAAGTTATCATTATTCAATTCTTTGATGTTGTAAGTTTAATATTAATGTTGTATACTTTTTAAACATGTTCGTCTACTTCTTTAGACCCACTTGATGACAAAAGAAGAAACATTTGTTACGTTATAATAATATAACATTTTCTAAGCGTATATATACATAAAATATGTAATGTGTTTTTCATAAGAAAAAAATTATTCTATGTAAATAAAAACTTGATAGAAAGGATAAATCATTTAGTTAAAAAAAAGGATAAATCATTTAGTTAAAAAATCAGTTATGTTAAAGTACTGTAAAATACTTAAAGAAAAAACCTTATACTTAATAAAAAAGAGGTTATTTATACCAAAAAATGTATAAGTACAAAGTAGTCATACAATGTTCACCATAACTTTAACCACCTCATCCATTTATTTAGCACGAAAAATCATAAGTGAACCTCTCTCTGATCATCATATCCGTGATGTCTTCTCGTGAGTGAATCATGGAATTCTATGGGCTTCTTCTTTGCCACGTACTTCCCTTCACATAATCAACAACATACAATTAAAAGACTAATTGGATTTCAGTCTTTTCCTGATCAAAACTGAAGCCGACAACCGGAATGTACAGGGAGCACAAGCGAGCACGTGACGGGAATAGAGAAGAAGAAGGCCACGTGAAGCATGTGGTTTGACAAGTAATGCACCGTGGATATGTATCATGGGAACCGCACTGTGAGCTGGAGAATGGACGGCAACCGTGACATCCCCATCATCTTCTGCGACTTCATGGTCTATTCATCGTCCTATGGAAACCCATTCATGGTCTCCATACCGGAAGGTGACTGGTTATGGCACCAAAGCAGACGACAAAGGAGGTAGAGTGTGGATCGCTGGTGTTGTTGATGCCTGGCGCTGCCTAGGGCGGCATTACAACTTGATTATACTCCTCGTGTGTCGACCTACACTCGTCCTATTCTCTGATATCCAATTGAAGGGTTCAGTACCCAAGCTTGTGAATGTCGAGCGCATGGAGCACGAGCAGTCGCATGCTTTGTCCTTGCCTAACGGGTCCAACATCTCTCACCTCTTTTATGGGATAGCCCGCACAAGCACCTGGATGCAGTGATGCTTGTTCAGCAAACTGTGGTGGCGCAACGGGGAAAGACACCTGGCCCAAGACGTCCCCACCTTATCGTGTCTCTGGACCAGTCGACAGCAATAAGTTCGGCGAAAAGACGTCGACCAATTGCTGGAAGCCGCTGATGAGGGTTACACAAAGGGCGACACCTCCTCTATGTGGTGGCTCGTCATTAGGGGCGATGAGTTCTTCCCCAAAAAATCGTGGCAATTCTAGGGAAGTACTCGCACCACAAGAGCAGAACCTGACGCACTCCTATGGGATAACCTTATGTAGCACCGGCTTCACCTATTGAATTAGAGCCCCTATGGATCTATGCCTAGTAATGCAATACAAGGAAGACGGAAGTAGTCAAGCAGAAGATAGATGTGGGACTCGAGAAAGAAGAAAGTTGTACTTTTTAATACAAAAACAGCGAGTAGCTAACAGGTCCTATCTTGGTGGCCACGACCCTACCACGACCTTGAGCAGATCCAATTAACTCGGATCACAGACGATAGACTCGGTCTGAGTGTATAATAGCTTATAATCAACCGTTATAAGTTGGACACCTGAATAATCGGCAGTGCATAACATGCACGGCTTCTAAAGACTGGGAATACTAAACTTTCCAAGTCTAGATTATCCCAACACTTTCCCCCTTAAATTGGACTTTGATGCTCAAGACTTCTCATCCCGAGTAGTTGACTCATCTCAGCAAACTTGAGCCTACTGAGTTGTTTGGTAAGTATGTCATCTCGCTGCTCATCAATACAGATATAGTTGACAATGATCTGACCCTCCTCCACTCTTTCATCAATGAAGTGAAGTTTGGTGTCTATATGCTTGTTCCTCCCATGAAATGGGTTCTTCATTAAGTCAATAGCAGACTTTTGTGTTCAACCTCACATGACAATAAGGCAACACATTTCTATTCTGAGATGCCCATGATATAGGTTTTTCACTTAGATAGAACACCATGCATGTGGTACTCCTCCTTTCATCTACATCTCCTGCTAAGTCACTATATGAGTAGCCGGTCAATTTGATATCATCGTCTCCCTTTACGTATACCAAGCCATGACTCAAAGTGCCTTTTACATATCTTAGATGTGTATAATAGCTTGTTGATGCTCGATCTTGGTCTGTTCCATGTATCAGATTACTAACTGGACTGAGTAACATACGTCAGGTCAAGTGTGAGTAATGTATATCAGGCTATCACCAACACTTCTGTATTCAGTAGGATCTATTGCTTTGCCCCCTGTATCCTTTCTTCATTTTAACTTCGGCTTCATAGGATACTTAATAGAGTTGCAATCACTCATTCTTGCTTGCTCCAGTATATTCTTGGCATAATTGATTGTCTCAGGGAGATGAATCCTTCTTTCGGTTCAACTTCAATTCCAACGTATTGCGAGAGTAGACCCAGATCATTCATCTTGAACTCCTTTTCCATTTGTTCTTTGAATCTATTAACTTCTTCAGTACTTGGCCCGGTTATAATAAGATTGTCAACATATACTCCTACAATGAGTACACTTCCTTTGATCCAGTCATGCTCTTGTCTAGCTTGGCGTTCCAAGCTATGGGTGCTTGGCAGAGTCCATATAATTCTTTATACAACCTTTACACCTTATTCTCTTCCCCCTTCATCACAAATCCTTCTGGAAGGGCCACATAAACCTCTTCTTGAAGATCACCATTAAAAAATATTGTCTCGACATTGAGATGTTGAATTTTCCAATTGTAATGAGTTGTGGGAGCTATGATCATTCTTTCAGTCTCCATCCTTTCTACTTGTGATGACAAACACCAAAACATGGGATAATAATGAATGTGGAAGAAAACATTAGCAGTGGATTACTGAAAATTACTAAAATTAAAACTATTTACAAAGAGATCCAAACATAAGAAAACTCTTTTATCAAGAACCAATGTATTTTATTTACATCCTGGTTCATAAGTACATAACATGTACCATCCCTTCTCGAGCATTACAAGCATCAACTGCTCTGTTAAAACTATACACAGGCAGCATAAGAACCTCGAGGCATCAAGCCAACATCTCAGATCAATTCATTAAAAGTATTAACTACTAACTCCGAGGAACTGAGAGTACAGAGACAACACATAGGACTCTCTATACAAAATATGACAGCCAATGCCTCCACCTGGAATATCACTACTGTCCCTGTTGCTGCTACTGCTGCTCTTCCCTTGCTATAGGGTTTCTGTCTCTTCTTCTGCGTCTACCTAAAAAAAGTTAGATCCCACGGGGGTGAGACAATTGAAATTGTCCCAACGAGAGATATAACTCTCCTCCAAAAACATTATTATTGCAGATAAACAATAATAAACTGAGTAAGAGTTCTTTTATATTAACAACAATATTAATAATTGTATGATCAGAATAAGATAATCTCCTTTCTTAAGGAGAGCATTGCATCTACCCATAGTAGAATTATACATCATCTATCTACTTTGCAAGGAATGTAAGGAAACATAATTATATCAACCATCAACTAAAGATGCATAAAAGAAATGTAACATCAACTAATGATTTTCATATTCAATCCTTAAGCAAACATGCTATATGGCTGATTATATTTTACAATCACACTTATGCCCTGAGGAGATGAGGTATACCGCTCATACTCCAACCGACCATTGCAAAGTCAAAATCGGTGACATACAAGGTCAATGGAAGAGCCAGATTTCCATGACCTCCCTTATCTCGGTCAGTACGAGATTCCATGCAGGACATCTTGTGTCTCTGCTAAATAGCTTTCCAGGGTATACTGGCAACTTCACTATAGAGTTACAGTGGCGGATGTACTTTCTTCGCAATTGAGAGATTTCATATTTATCTCACATTGATCCGACATTAACATTGTTAGGAGATTCATGATACATCCATCCTGTTATCAGGAGATTAGTGATACATCCATCCCGACACATATAATGAAGCATTGAGAGATTTAATGTTTATCTCACATCAATTCCTCCATTAGGGCGTACTGATATTTTTGCCCATCACTCCAGCATATTCAAAAATATGCCTTCCGGGTTATGCCACAGAGCAACCCGTTTCTCCATCCAGCAAATTCTGACGCTGATGGATCTATGGCTAGGGCACTACATGATAAGATTCCACTTGATTAAATAAGTACATTTCTATATTCTTTTAGCATCAGTCGAGTTTTCAAACATGAATTATTATGACAAAATGCTACAAAGAAAAGTATAATACATCTATCAAGTACTTTTCAAAACTTTATAAAACATTGGGATCTCAATCCCTTGTCACATCAAGGGCATTCTCATCCCTTAACATCTCATCATTTATGATTATGGAATATAGGTATTCAAATCCTCAGTTCATCAAGGAACACTTGTTACCACTTATCATGTAACGAATACCTTTAGGTCATCTGACCAAGGTAAACATGATACTCACTACACAAGCATCTCACATGGCTCACAAGGCCCATCAAGTATCTTGTCACCTCTCACTAGGCAACAAATTATCACATGGCTCTCAAGGCCATTACAACTTGTCACCTCTCACTAGGTAACATCTTATTCACATGGCTCACAAGGCCATTGATCATTATACTTTTATTCAAGTATTTAACATGCCTAACAAAGTTTATACAACAAAAGAGTTACAACCTTCCCACATTAGGGTTAGGGTCTCCCTTCCTTATCGATTAGGGTTTCTCTTACATATCATCACCCATCATTAGGGTTAGGGTTTTCCATTATTATCCATTTAGGTTCTCAAGATCAAATTATCAATGATCAAGCCCTAATTCATTGCTCCACACATCTAGGAGCCAACATTGATAACATAAGTATTCAATCATACTTATTTACTTTCATCATTTATCATTAAATGAATCATCAACACAAGATATGAGTTCCTCTCTCAACTTTACCAGAATATGATTACATCATACTTTATTAACTTGGCTTAACCTTTTCTTAAGGTATGTTAGCCTACACTTATCAAAGTGCATTACATCTCAATGTAACAATTGACATGACATACTTCATGTGTTACTTATCCAAGTATATTGGATTTAAGGTACATTAAGGTATATCAACCTTGAGGTGCTGAATGTGATATCTATCATGTCTTGATGTATCACTTCCCTTATAACCTTTATCTTACTTAAGTTCATCAACTTATCTTGTATTAGGGTATTTCCCATCCCAATACTTTATGCACCAATTCATCACATTTATCATGTAATGTATTGATCATAAGTCACTTGTTTGAATTACTCAACCATTATCAATGATATGGAGTTATCTAGGGTTAAGGCATTATTGATATAAGGTTATCCATTATCAACCACTTTAGGTATTTCACTTCTCAATATATTAGTCACTATTCCATTATTAGGGATAGGGTTTCCCATATTTATCAATTAGGGTTTACATAACATCACCCTTCATTAGGAATTCACATAACATCATCCTATATTAGGGTTTCACATAACATTACTGTAAATTTGGGTTTCTCAATCCATAGCCAAAAATTAGGGTTATGGTTTATCATCATATTGCCCAAGATTAGGGTTTCATACACTATAACCCAAAATTAGGGTTTCACATACCTTCACCCTATATTAGGGTTAGGGTTTCATATAGCATTACATAGCATCACCCTGGATTTGAGTTTCACATCACATCACTGTATTAGGGTTTCACGTGGCATTACCCTAGATTAGGGTTTCACATCACATCACTGCATTAGTGTTTCACATGGTATTACCCTAGATTAGGGTTTCACATCACATCACTACATTAGGGTTTCACATGGCATTACCCTAGATTAGGGTTTTTCATTATATTACCATGAATTGGGATTTCTCATATCATCACCCTAGATTAGGGTTACATCATTACCCTAGATTAGGGTTTCTTCTAGCATTTCCATAAATTAGGGTTACATCATTACCCTAGATTAGGGTTACATCATTACCCTATATTAGGGTTACATCATTACCCTATATTAGGGTTACAACATTACCCTAGATTAGGGTTTCATCTAGAATTGCCTTAAATTAGGGTTAGGGCTCATCAACCTTCTCGATTAGGATTTCATGATCTCTTTATCAGGATCATACCCTAACTACATATTTTATTCATATTGAATGTATTGAGGCTTAATCACTACATGATTATCATACATGTGTGAATTCATCTCTCTCTCATTCTCTCTAGGATGTTTATTATTTTAATCTTGATTAGATTAGGTCAACCCTCCATTCAAGTACATACATTTAGGGTTAACATAGTGTATTGGGATATTGCTTCCATAAGCATCAAAGGTTAACTCCTCTAAGGGTACTAATCACTCTAGTACCTTAAAGGTACAACCATTGTAATTAACTTTGAGATACATCATTAACAATCATAGGGTTAATTGATCTTTCATAGCTTTGAGACTATTAGGTCTCCAAACGGTTTTGATACTTTTGAACCTTCAAACAGTTTTGACCTCCTTGACCTTCAAACGGTTTTGAGACCGTTTGCCCAACAAACGGTCTTGAGACCGTTTGGGCATCTAGGACTGAGACCATTTGCTCTTAAAAGGTTTTGAAACTGTTTGGTGCTTTCAACCCTTGAGATCGTTTGATCAAATTAACCTTGAGACGGAATGAACAACCCATCATTGAAACTGATTGGATAAGTCAACCTTAAAACCGATTGGACCTCCAAACGGTTTGAGACTATTTGCCCTCCAAATGGTCTGAAGACCGTTTGATCCCTAACGGTCTCAAGACCATTTGGACTCAAACGGTCTCAAGACCGTTTGGTCCAAACTTCCTTGAAACTGAAAGGATCATCTAGGGTTTTCTTCAACCAATTGATTTAGGGTTTGTACTCATTGAACCATCCAACATTGGGACCATTGAAAGTAGATCAAAATGTAACCCTTGGATCTCCATCCATACATGACTCCACTTGACCTCAAATGGTCTTGAGACCATTTGACTTCAAACGGTCTTGAGACCATTTGCCCTCAATCAGTCTTGAGACCGTTTGGCCATTCAACATAGAAATCGACTCAATCAATTTAGGGTTTCAACCAATCAATCCGATTAGGGTTTATAATCAATGGATCGTCCATTCATGAAACCATTATAATTAGATCAATTTGAATCATTGGATCTTCATTCATCCACATCAGAAATTGACCCCAAACGGTCTTGAGACCGTTTAACCTCAAATGGTCTTGAGACCGTTTGCCCTCAAACAATCTTGAGACTGTTTGATCACCAAACGGTCTTGACACCATTTGGTCATAAAAATTGCAAATCGTTTGCTCATGATATTTATTGAGGTGTGTGCTAAGATGACATCATCATCTTCAAGCTTCAAACCTTTGAAAATTACTGTGATTCTTATGGTGATTTCATCAACTAATCAAAAGGAATTTCAGGAAAGGAAAAGGAATCAACATATGATGAAGAAATGGAATCAATAATAACATTTAAGGGTTCAAGTTATATAACCCACCTTCAAAGTTGAATCCAAGCTTCAAGCTTCATGTCTTTAATGGTGGATGAATCTTTCTCAACTTCCCAAGATCCGTCCTCAAGTCTTTGAGTGAAAAGAATGGCTAAGGTTGAAGATTGAATGGAGAAAAGAAGAAAATAAGCATTGAATTTCGATTTCCACCATGAAATCAAGGTTGAAGATGATTAAGGAGCTCACCTACAGGTTGGGGTAAGTCCTCTTGTTGCTCCTAATTTCCCTTGTGTTTGGTCAAAGCAAGGAAAGAAAGAATAGTCAAAAAAGCCTTTCATATGGGTGAATGATTGGAGTGTATATAAGGGAAATTCAAGAGAGAGAAAGTGTTATAAAAATCCTTTAATTCCCTAAATTGGTGCCACTTATCCCCCTCATTCCCTTGCATACGAATCCATCATCCTCCCCTTCGAAATCATATTCTTTATCAATGAATTAAAAGAAAACAAATTAAGAACCTTAATCAATATAATAATAATATCAAAAAATTAGTGGATATTACTTTTTCTTTAACTAATGTGAGTGGGCTCTCCACTTACTTTATATATTTCGGTGCCATTGCAAGGCACAAGGATGTCCTTACTTATATAAATTCAAACATCTTATTTTTGGTTGAAGGGAACCTCCATTAATATATTTATTTTTGCATTAAATTGAATTAGGGTTTCAATTATGCTTAAATCTTGATTATTTAAATATCAAGATTCTCTCTCCTCCAAAGAGATTCAAATGAGACGCCCCTATGATTTTCTTGTCTCTAATTGATACCAAGAAACATTAGGGACTCTCTAAAAGTGGTATTTTGCATATTGAACCCTAATTTTTGGGTAATTTGCACATTACACCAAAACTAGGTTTTAATGCACAAACATTACTTAATAAGCTCTTTCTTGTTGCTCAGGTTACCACAAGCCATACCTCAGCATCATTTTCATTCTTACAATGCTTCAACACTTGAGGAACATTTTATTATGTATCATTTGCAAGTTAACCCCTCAACTTGGGTAATTTGCACTTTAGTCCAAAACAAGTAAAACATTGTTTCAACATTATTCAAAAAGGACTAAAATTGAAACATAAGCTCCTCTTGAATCTTAATTACTTTTCAAAAGATAAGAGAAAGCATATAATTATTTCTCTTAAACAAAACATCTAGGATTAAAGCATAACCCAGGTCAGGATTGTTACACTACTAGAGTAAAAACTTCTTCAAAATCCACTCCATGTCATTGCATGTATCCCTTTGCACAAGCCTCACTTTGTGTTTTTTGATATTTACATGTGGTTCTTTCTTTAATTTGTATACCCACTTCATCCCTATAGCCTTATGTCCATCTGGCATCTCACCCAATGCCCAAGTATTATTCTTCTCAGTCACTTCCATTTCTCTAACCATAGCTTCTTCCCAAGTTGGCTCTTTCATAGCATTTGAATAAGCATACGGCTCCTTAGCATCAGTGAACAATAGTTCTTCCATAATATATTTAGTGTATCAGTAGATGTCTTCAAATGATTTGAATTTTATTGGCTCCATGTTAGCTAATGAAGATCCAGAAGCTTCGGGTGAACTAGAACTTGTTGAGGAGCGAATACATATTGGCGTAGCTGGAACATTTGATAATGTGGATGTCCTTTGGATGAAGACACTCCTTGTGAATGAGAAGGCATGGTGGCACCGAATGACTATTCTTCATTTTTATTGTCTTGAACTTCTTCTCATTCACTGGATCCATTCACAACAAAAGGGACTTTTATATGTGGATTGACTTCACCATCTTCAGTTCACTTCCATCTTATTTTCTCATTAGATATTACATCTCTAATGGCTTTTATCCTTCTATGTCTAGGATCATAGAGTTTGTGAGATTTGCTATCTGGTTCTACTCCAAAATAGAAGGATATGTTGCAATCATCTAATTTCTTTGTGTGCACGTTTGGGATTTTCATGTGTGCTACACACCCAAACACCTTCATATGATTGGGGTGTGGTTTACATCCTATCCATGCTTCATGAGGAGTGATGTTAGTTAGCGCCTTGGTTGGCAAACAATTCAATAAATAAACCACATGTCTTACAGCCTCTGCCCACATGATTGTAGGTGCCTCCATACTCTTTAATAAACTTCTCACAGTAGTCATGATAGTCCCTTTACGTCTTTCTAATACACCATTCCGATGTGGTGTATAGGGTGTTGTAATATTCCTTTGAATTCCCTCCTTCTCACAGAATGAGGTGACTCTATTTGAAATAAATTCACACCCCCCCCGCGCGAATCTATCTTGAGAATCCTCAATTTGAGCTCAACTTCTTTCACCACTAATGCCTTGAACTTTTGAAAACACTTGAGTGCCTCTTCTTTCTTCTTAATCATATACACCGACATCTTCCTGCTATAATCATCAACAACAAGAAAAAAGTATCTATTTCCAGATAGTGTTGATGGAGATATAGGACAATATAGGTCTGTGTGTATGAGTTCAAGTCATCGGCTTGTCCTGAAGCTTGCTACACTAGGAATGAATGGCGAGTCTTCTTTGCAATCAAGAATCCTTCACAAATCTATGTTGGATGGTTGATCCTAGGAAGTCCTAGGACCATTTCCTTGTCTGACATAGCCTTAAGAGATTGGAAGTTCATGTATCCTATCCTTGTGTGCCATAGCTATGTTGAGTCCTCCAAGCTTACTACTAAGCAGGTTGGCTCACCTGATTCAATCTCCACCTTGTAGAGTCTATTGGAGGATCTCTTTACCTTCATTAGTAATCTATCATGCCTATCGTACAACCATTGAAATTCTCCATGAAGCATTAGCTCATCTCCTTCTTCAGTTAGTTGTTCGAGACTTATGTTGTTGTTGTCTAAGTTGGGTATGTAATAGACTTCATCTAAGAACCTTTGTTTCCCATTTTTGAATTAAAATATTACATATTCCTTTCCTTTAATATGTACTCTTGAGCCATCTCCAAAACATACCCAACCCTAGACATTCTCGTCCAAGCTCTGGAGTTTTCCTCGCAGCCCCATTATAGTTTTTCACCCCATTGTCAAGATACTAGAGATCTGAATGTGGAGGTTCATGTGTGCCTTTGTACCATCTTGGTACCACTTATTCCTCATTCAACAATGCCATATTGAGAGCTTCATCTTCTTGTATACCCAATAGTAGAGTCGGATCTCCATCTTGAGTTCATGTGAGTTTTGCTTCTTTGTCTCATTGCTTCCCTCAAAAATCTGATGTGTAGTGACTGAGATGATTGCAGTGGAAGCATTGACCTTGATTTTATCTCGATCAGTATCACAGTTCCCTTATGTTGCTTTTCGAGAAAAATGTACATCATTGTGACCTCCTCTCCCATGCCCTCAGCCTCGCCTGTATCCACACAGACTACTTCACCCATGACTGTGGGAACTACAATATGAGGTATCTTCTCCTTGAGTTGGCTTCACATCAGATCTAGTGTCTTTCTTCATTAAGAGAGCATGTTGCTCGTGTATGATGGCATAGTCTCGGTATCTTTCCTCATGATCTTTCAAGGTTCCAACAACATCATCAACTTGCATATTCTTGAGGTCCACAAATTATTCCATCGTCCCCACATTCTGAAGAAACTTGGGATGCATGCTTCTGAGTAGTTTCTTCATAATGTGGTTCTCTTCTATCTTTTCTCCAAGTGACCTGATTTGGTTTACTGGGCCACTCAATTTCACGGTGTATTCTTCAACCTTTTGGGTGTCACTCATCCTCAGATTCTCGAATTCCCACTGTAACAGTTGTAATTTTACCTCTTTCACCCATTCCACTCCTACGTGCATTGTCTTCAACACCTCCCATGCCTCGTGAGTTATCTCCTTACCGGTGAGTTACAAAATTGTTTCCTCTTGAACGCCTTAATAGATCACAGCCATAGCCATCTGCTCCTTTCTTTTCTCAATCACGGTGATGTTGTCTAAATCCTCAATTGCCTCCTACATGTCCTGAGCATATTCCTTCTATAATCGTCAACAAGAAGAAAAAGTACCTATTTCTAGAGAGTGTTGGTGGAGATATAGGACAATATAGGTCTGTGTGTATGAGTTCAAGTCGCCGACTTGTTCTGAAGCTTGCTACACCAGGGAATGAATGGCAAGTCTACTTTGCAATTAGGCATTCTTGACAAATCTATGTTGGATGGTTGATCCTAGAAAGTCCTACGACCATTTCTGTCACACCCACATCCCACGATTACCACTAATCATGAGATTAGGGTATGACTTTGAAGTTATATCCACCAATATTTTTTTTCCAAATATATTATAAGAGCACTTACTGAACGATAAGTCTTGATTAAACATAACAACAAGATATGATAAAACTTGTCTTATTACATAAAAGCAAGAGTTTCACACTTAACATACATCATGCACATTACATCTAAAACTTCTCTCTTTTCTCACTCTTTCAATCCCAGGATCCAGGGGAAGGATAAGAGACCCTCTAACTATTCTAACTACTCTTCTTTCAAGACCTCTGAGCTAACCTTGATTAAAGTTGGCTTCTGACTCCTCAGGAAGAGCTAATCCTTTACCTGAAAAATTGTTTAGTAGGTTGGTGAGATACTGGCTCAGTGAGTAGAGAATCAACAGATAACCAAGATAATTATGATGTTTACAAGTAATAGAACTTAAATGCAATCATGTAAGCATGGTAGCTTAAAATAGTAATTCATTCAGCATGGAAGCATAAAATTGTAATTCACTCAACATGGCAGTAGCACAGATGTTGAATCTAATAAAAGAATAACCTAACTATTTACATTATTTCAAATCCATTTATTATGCCTTTGGACCCATATGAGGTGTACCACAACATGTGGAAGTATCACAGAAAGCTACAATCTCACTGTATAAGACTTAGAAGCATGCCCGGGTTCCTAAGTCTTTAATCTCAATACCATGTCTACAGCTGGCATCGGCGCATCTGCCTCTCGGCGGCTAATAAGAGCAGTGGGATATCTCAAACTCTACCTCTCAACCTGGGTACTCAGATGGTGAGTCAAATCCCTCAGGCTTAAAGTACATCAGCGGACCTACCGACCACTTATTACTGCAATATGTAGTACAGGTACCACTGGCATCTGTGGTTGGTGTTGGGTACCACATAATTGTAAGGAATTTTCCCTACTAGTCAAACCCCCGCACCCTACTGGTACATTTCAGCTTACCTCCATCTAGACTACCTCCAGTCGAGAAACTGTTTCCTCCCCACAGCGCATGCCTCATCCTGTGAGGATTCTACAGTGTCCATGGCATCTAATGTCTACTGATGTTTAGTTAATATAACAGGTATCATCATCGTAGATAATTATTTCCCTATATTAAACAATTAGGTACCTTGCATTTAAATAATGAATCACTAAACAATTTTCATATATTTTACAACCATACTCCAACTCTTTAAAACATGAACTAGGGCAACCTGTCTTTTCGGTGCCTCAATTTACACATTAATCACCTATCGAATCATGACATTTCACAAGACAATTTTCAACATGGTAATACATCACTATTAATATGATTAATAAAGCATTTCAACTGCTGATTTTCACCACATACATTTATTCAAGCATCACAAATATCATACAACAAGAATCAAACACTGGATACTATTATCTGAATTGATATGCTTTAAATCAAGGTTAAGATATGATTATCTACTCACAGAATTTGTCCAAGATCACTGATCTTAGCCCTTTCACCAACTAATCTCGGATCTTAGCTCGCACAAGACAGGATCAACCTTTAAGCCTCAACATCTCATTCAAAACAACCCCTTTAATGTGTTTCGCGGCCCTAAAGAGGGTCTACTGTAGGAAGAAGATTAAGATTGGAGGTTAATCCAAACCTCAAATCGCTAGATTAGGGATCTCGAGCAAGGGGAAACCGAAAGGAAGAAGAATCAAGGAATAAAACTACTTACCAACTCAAATCTATAATAACCCCTTTGGATTTATGTTGTTCTGAACGTTCTTCCCCAGAACATTGCCCTTGAAATTGCCCTCCATGTCGCCTTTTCGTCTAGAAAGATGTCTGGGATAATAGAGGATCGAATCGTGGTTCTAAGGCACATCATTTTATTGAAAATGGATAAGCATTGCTCACGATATGATTATTTTATGATTGGATATTCTTGGTAGCGTCGATCGCGGTCGCGGTCGATGCAGCGTCGCGGTCGCGGTGTCAACGCAACGTCGGTCGCGGTGTCGACCGCGGTTGTGGTGCTTTGTATATGTTTACTAAAAAGGGCATAACTCACTCATTTTAACTCCGATTTGGTTCATTCTTTTTTGTTGGATTCGTAATTGAATTCTCTACAATCCTATTATATTATTTTGATAATATTATGAAATAAAAAATTATTTATTAATCATTTCCTCCAATGTCATTAACTCTCTTCTTGCACACATGTATGGGTCAATGTTATGTTAACCCCAACTCGGATCTTTATAGTATGCTTAAGTCATGATTTTGAGTTGCCCAAACAAGTATTTAAGTTCACTAAGGTTAATATAGAACACAACATAGAATATTACTAATAAAAACATAACAAGTATTAAGATTATCTTAAATCTGTAGGATTACCAGCAAAGCTAGGAACGGGTTGTAACAATTCTCCCCCTCTAATAAAAATTTCATCTCGTAATTTCTAAAATAAGAAACGATACTTGTTAAACATCTCTGTCTCCACTTCCCAGGTAGCATCTTCTACACCGTGATTCCTCCAAAGAACCTTTACTAGAGGTATCTCTCTCTTTTTAAGCTTTTGAATTCTATGGTCTAGAATTTAAATTGGTCCTTCAATATAAGAGATATCCTCTATCAACTGTATAGGATCTGGGTCTACAATCCTTTCAGTACCAGGATGGCACTTCTTCAACATCGATACATGAAACACATTGTGTAAATTGGCTAACTCCAATGGTAACTCCAATTTATATGCAACTGGTCCAATTCTTTGAATGATTGGATAGGGACCCATGTATCTAGGAGTTAGTTTGCCTCATTTTCTAAACCTTAAAACACCTTACCATGGTAAAACTTTCAAATAAACCTCATCCCCAACCTCAAATTGAAGTGGTCTACGCCTTTTGTCTGCATAGCTTTTCTATCTGTCATGAGCTGCCTTCAACTGTTGTCTGATCACATATATCTTTTCTGTGGTTTCTTCCACCAACTCTGGGCCTAAATTTTTCCTTTATCCAACTTCATACCAACAAATTAGAGATCTACATTTTCTACCATACAAGGCTTCATAAGGGGCCATGCATAAGCTAGAATGGTGATTGTTGTTATAGGCAAACTCCATTAGACTGAGGTGATCATCCCAACTACCGTTGAACTGCAAAACACATCCTCTCAGCATATCCTCCAAGGTCTAAAATGTCCCCTCTGACTGTCCATCTGTCTGAGGATGAAAGGCTATGCTAAATTTCAACTTTGTTTCCAAAGAACATTGTAATTGATTCCAAAGCCTAGATGTAAATTTAGGATCTCTATCAGATATTATAGAAACAGGTATTCCGTGCAATCTGACTACCTCATCTATATAGACCTTGGCTAACTTTAGTGTATCCCATGCTATCTTAATTGGTAGAAAGTGAGAAGACTTTGTTAGCCTATCGACTATTCCCCAAACTGAGTCGAAACCACGTGGTGTCCTGGGTAATCCAACCACAAAATCCATGGTGATATGCTCCCACTTCCATTCAAGGATAGGAAGTGATTGCAGAGTACCTGCTGGCTTCTGATGTTCGGCCTTGACTTGTTGACATGCATCACACTTACCCACATGCTTAGCCACATCCTTCTTCATACCTGACCACCAATACAACTCCTTCAAGTTTCTATACATCTTTGTGTTACCTGGATGCATTGCATACGTAGAAGAATGAGCTTCCTCAAATATCTGCTTCTTTAACTTAGTGGCATATGGCACACAAAATCTGTCATGTAGATACAACAACCCATCATTTGAAAATCTGAACTTTGATCTCTTCCTGTTCGTCATATCATGAATGATTTGTTGCAATTCTCTGTCACTATGTTGAAGCTCCTGAATCTTATCATAAAATGTAGGTCTAACATGCATCTGTGTAATTAGTCCACCTTAATCAGACACATTTAGATCCAAATTCATCTCTCTCATCTTAACTAACATGTCTCTTTTTACACGTCATTGAAAACATTTCCGCAGACGATGTTGACTTTCTACTCAGAGCATCTACTACTACATTGACCTTTCCAGGATGATAATCAATAGTGACATCATAATCCTTTATAAGATCCAACCATCTGTGTTGTCTCAAATTGAGATCCCATTGTGTGAAAATATACTTCGTACTCTTATGATCAGTAAACACCTAACACGATTCACCATATAGATAATGACGCCATGTCTTTAGAGCATCACTACCACTGCCAACTCAAGATCATGTGTGGGATAGTTCTCTTCATTCTTCTTAAGTTGTCTAGAAGCATAGGCCACCACTTTCCCTTCTTGCATAAGAACACATCCCAAACCTCTCCTGGACGCATCACAAAAAACCACATAGCCCTTATCTACCTCTAGTAATATCAAGACTGGTACTGTAGTTAATTTCTTCTTTAAAATTTGAAAACTTTTCTCAAATGACTTAGACTAAACAAAAGGTACATCCTTCTTGTTAAGTGTGTAAGAGACACTTCTATTGCACTAAATTTTCTTATATACCTCCTGTAATATCCTGCTAACCCTAGGAAACTTCTTATCTCAATAGGGGTCATAGGTTGCTCCCACTAAAGAACAAATTGTACCTTCTTAGGGTCAACACCAACTCCTTCTCCTGATATGACATGTCCAAGAAAAGATACTTCAGCCAACCAAAACTCACATTTGCTAAACTTAACATAAAGCTGATGTTGCCATAACAACTGTAGGGCTATCCTAAGATGTTTCTCATGTTGTTCTGCATCTTTAGAATATATAAGGATATCGTCTATAAACACTACTATGAACTGATCTAAATATGGTCCGAAAACCTTGTTCATTATGTCCATAAAGGCTGCAGGGGCATTTGTTAATCCAAAAGACATAACTACAAACTCATAGTGCCCATACCTCATTCTGAATGCTGACTTAGGTACATTAGATGCCTTTATCCTTAGTTGATGATAACATGACCTGAGATATATCTTTGAAAAGATTGTTGCCTCATAGAGTTGATCAAATAGGTTTTCAATCCTAGGAAAAGAATATTTATTCTTAATTGTTATATTATTTAGTTGTCTGTAGTATATACATAACTGCATGGTTCCATCCTTCTTTTTCACAAATAGTAAGGTGATGTATAGGGTTGAATAAATCCTTTATTCAACAACTCCTGTAACTGGGTTTTTAATGCCTTTAACTATCCAGGTGCCATTCTATAAGTAGGTAATGCTACTGGATGGCTACCATGTAAGTCTGTATCTCAAAGTCAATATCTCTTTCAGGTGGTAAACCTGGTAACTCATCAGAGAAGACATCTAAAAACACACATACTACTGGAATATCTGCTAAACTGACTACTCTTTTCTCTACCCCAGCATCTACCACATGTGCTAAGAAGGCCTCACACCCCTTTCTCATCATCTTATCAACTACAACAGCTAATACTATACATGTGGGCAAGACTTTTTTTATCTCCAGTAAATACGCATGAAAAGCCACCTAGTTGAAAGATAGCTTCTTTCTTCCAACAATCTAAATGGACATGGTATGTCTCAAGACAGTCCATACCCAAAATGATTTGAAAAGAATTGATATCTAAGGGTATGAGATTAACTGCTATTGTATAGCCACTAAAACTTAATAGACATCCAGGACATACTTCTGTCAAAACTGAGGATTCACCTAGTGGAACCTTTAACAACAACTCATAAGATAAATCTTGGGTTAGAAGATTTAATCCACTAACTATCGATCTTTGAATGAAAGAATGTGTTGCACCATGATCTATTAATACTATAACAAAAATGTTGTTAAAGAGAAGCATCTCACCTGTCACAACTCTAGGTGAAACTACACCTTCATATGGTGTCATTGAGAAGAAACGTCCAGTAGCTCTCCCTCTTCCACATTGTCAACATTGTCCTTTACTGGTACTAGGTGCTCCCCCTCTAGAACCTGAAGCCACTGAAGAACTTGCCCCTCTAACTGGAACCTTCCTTTGTGGAGTCTGAAACTGTAATTGTGAACCTTGTTGTGAAACATATTGAAGTTTTGGGCAGTCCCTTTTTATATGTCCCATATATCCACAATGAAAATATATTGGAGTGTTAGTTCCCCAACACTGACCAAAATGTGCCCTTCCGCAATTATCACATATGGATGCATCATGTCTCTGCGGTCCTGTCACTGACACTGAAGATCCTGAAGACTAGTTGGAGGCGTCCATGTAAACTGTGTATTCCATCTTCCAGAATTGGGCCTTCCTCCACTTGGTGAAAACCTAGATCCATGTCTCCCAAAATAGCCAAGTCCTCATCCTGTCTTAGAAAATAAACCACCACATCCTCTGTATCCACCACTGCTTTGTCCCCCTCTAATAAAATCTCCAGATATTTTCTTACTCTCAGATTGCTTATCAACATTAACTGACTCTTCTACATGTCTCGCTACTTCCACAAATTCCCCAAAGTTTTCTCTGTCTCTTCGACCAATGGCTAACGTGGTGTGTCTAATCTCTGATCTTAATACTTGTTAAAATCTTCTGCACTTTTCTACATCACTAGGCATAAGTTGCGGACAGAAATTTACCAACCTCGTGAAATATGTCTCGTATTCACCAATTGTCATACTTCCTTGTATGATATTCTCCAATTGTTTAATCTTATCACTCAGGAAGGTAGGAGGAAAATACTTAAGGTGAAACTCATCCACAAAGTCCTTCTAGGTCATCTCTGCATTTCTCCTTTTATCTTCCACTCTTTGCCACCACAGCTCAACATCTCCCTTAAGTAAATATACTGCATGATTGCATTTTTTATCTTCTAATAACTCCATTAGGCAAAAGACCTTTTCTAGTTGTTGAAGCCACACCTTTGCCATAGTTGGATCTGTTTTTCTAGAAAATTCAGTTCCACCAAGCTTCTTTACCAACTCATAGGATCTCATCAGATCCTTACTAGAAGAAGAAGACTTCCTGTCCATCTTGTATTTTTCTTTTGTCTCCAGAAAAATATGATACATCCTTGTTGCCTCATTATCCTCTTCAACTTGTGCCACTGCTCGAGGGTCAAGGACGTAATGGCTCTCAACTTGTTCCTCACCATGTCCATGTGCTCTTCCTTCCATCTACATATCCATAACAGAACACATATGTTAGAAAATTGCAGTTCAAAGAGGAAAACATCCTAATCCTATTGGTCTCTTATCACCCCTGTCCCAAACCTAGATTCATTTGAGGTTCAACCTATTCTCTAATACCAAAATATTGTCACACCCGCATCCCACAATTACCCCTAATCATGAGATTAGGGTATGACTTTGAAGTTATATCCGCCAATATTTTTTTTCCAAATATATTATAAGAACACTTACTGAACGATAAGTCTTGATCAAACATAACAACAAGATACGACAAAACTTGTCATATTACATAAAAACAAGAGTTTTTCTATATACATCATGTACATTACATCTAAAACTTCTCTCTTTTCTCACTCTTTGAATCCCAGGATCCAGAGGAAGGATAAGAGACCCTCTAACTATTCTAACTACTCTTCTTTTAAGACCTCTGAGCTAATCTTGATTAAAGTTGGCTTCTAACTCCTCGAGAAGAGCTAATCCTTTACCTAAAAAATTGTTCAGTAGGTTGGTGAGCTACTGGCTCAGTGAGTAGAGAATCAACAGATAACCAAGATAATTATGATGTTTACAAGTAATAGAACTTAAATGCAATCATGCAAGCATGGTAGCTTAAAATAGTAATTCATTCAGCATGGAAGTTTAAAACTATAATTCACTCAACATGGCAGTAGCACAGATATTGAATGTAATAAAAGATTAACCTAACTGTTTACATTATTTCAAATCCATTTATTATGCCTTTGGACCCACATGAGGTGTACCACAACATGTGGAAGTATCACAACAAGCTACGATCTCACTGTACAAGACTTAGAAGCATGCCCGGGTTCCTAAGTCTTTAATCTCAATACCATGTCTGCAGCTGGCATCGACATGTCTGCCTCTCGGTGGCTAATAAGAGCGGTCGTATATCTCAGACTCTACTTCTCAACCTGGGTACTCTGGCGGTGAGTCAAATCCCTCACGCTTAAAGTGCATCAGTTGACCTACCGACCACTAATTACTACAACATATAGCACATGTACCACCAGCATCCCCGGTTGGTGTTGGGTACCACACAATTGTAAGGAATTTTCCCTACTAGTCAAACCCCCATACCCTACTGATACGTTCTAGCTTACCTTGATCTGGACTACCTCCAGTCAGGAAATCGTTTCCTCCCCACAGCGCAGGCCTCATCCTATGAGGATTCTACAGTGTCCATGGCATCTAATGTCTAGTGATGTTTAGTTAATATAACAGGTATCATCATCATAGCTAATGATTTCCCTATATCTCACAATTAGGTACCTCAAATTTAAATAATGAATCACTAAACAATTTTCATATATTTCACAACCATACTCCAACTCTTTAAAACATGAACTAGGGCAACCTATCTTTCTAGTACCTCAATTTACACATTAATCACCTATCAAATCATGACAATTCATAATACAATTTTCAACATGGTAATACATCACTATTAATATGATTAATAAAGCATTTCAACTACTAATTTTCACCACATATGTTTATTCAAGCATCACAAATATCATACAGTAAGAATCAAACACGGGATACTATTATCTGAATTGATATGCTTTAAATCAAGGTTAAGAGATGATTATCTACTCACAGAATTCATCCAAGATCACTGATCTTATCCCTTTCACCAACTAATCTTGGATCTTAGCTCGCACAAGATAGGATCAAGCTTTAAACCTCAAGATCAAGTTCAAAACAACCCCTTTAATGTGTTTCTCGGCCCTAAAGAGGGTCTTCTGTAGGAAGAAGATTAAGATCAGAGGTTAATCCAAATCTCAAATCACTGGATTAGGGATCTCAAACAAGGGGAAATCGAAAGGAAGAAGAATCAAGGATTAAAACTACTTACCAACTCAAATCTATAATAACCCCTTTGGATTTCTACTATTTTTAACGTTCTTACCCAAAAAATTTCCCTAGAATTCACCCTCCTGGTCGCCCTTTTGTCTAGAAAGATGTTTGAGATGATAGAGGATTGAATCACAGTTCTAAGGCACTTCATTTCGTTGAAAACAGATACGCATTGCTCGGGATATGATCGTTTTACAATTGGTTGTTCTTGGTGGCGTCGATCGCGGTCACGATCGACGCAGCGTCACGGTTGATGCAGCGTCGTGGTCACGGTCTACGCAACATCGTAGTCACGATGTCGACACAGTGTCAGTCGCGGTGTCGACCGCAGTCGCGATGCTCTATATATGTTTACTAAAAAGGGCATACTCACTCATTTTAACTCTGATTTGGTTCATTCTTTTTTTGTTGGATTCATAATTGAATTTTGTACAATCCTTTTATATTATTTTGATAATATATTAAAAAAATTATTAATCATTTCCTCCAATGTCATTAACTCTCTTCTGACACACATGTATGGGTCAATGCTATGTTAACCCCAACTCGGATCTTTACAGTATGCTTAAGTCATGATTTTGAGTTACCCACACAAGTATTTAAGGTCACTAAGGTTAATATAGATCACAATATAGAATATTACTAACAAAAACATAACAAACATTAAGATTATCTTAAATCTCTAGGATTACCAACAAAGCTAGGAACGGGTTGTAACAATTTCCTTATTTGACATAGCCTTGAAAGATTGAAAGTTCACGTGTCCTAGCCTCGTGTGCCATAGCTTTGTTGAGTCATCCAAGCTTACAGCTAAGTAGGTTTTCTCACCTGATTCATTTCCACCTTGTAGAGTCTATTGGAGGACCTCTTTACCTTCATTAGTAATCTATCACTCCTGTCAAACAACCATAGAAATTCTACATGAAGCATTATCCGGTAACCTTCTTTAGTTAGTTGTTCGAGACTTATGATGTTGCTGTCTAAATTGGATATGTAATAGACTTCATCTAACAACCTTTGTTCCCCAGTTTTGAATTAAAAGAATGCACATCCATTTCCTTTAATATGCACTGTTGAACCATCTCCAGAACATACCCAACCCTGGACAATCTCATCCAAGCTTTGGAATTTTCCTTGCAACCCCTTCATATTATTACTTGCCCCATTGTTGAGATACTAGAGATCTGAGTGTGAAGTTTCATGTGTGCCTTTGTACCATCGTGGTACCACTTTTTCCTCATTCAACAATGCCATGTTGAGAGGTTCATCTTCTTGTATACCTAGTCACAGAGTCGACTCTTCATCATGAGCTCGTGTGAGATTTGCTTCTTTGGCTCGATGCTTCCCTCAATAATATGATGTGTAGTGACCGAGATGATTGCAGTGGAATCATTGACCTTGCTTTTATCTCGACCATTATCCCAGTTCCCTATGTGGCTTGTCGAGCGGAGTGTACATCACTGTGACCTCCTCTCCCACGCCCTCGGCCTCGCCTATATCCACATGGACCACTTCACCCACACCCATGGGAACTTCTATGCGAGGTATCTTCTCCTTGAGTTGGCTTCAATCAGATCTAGTGTCTTTCTTCATCAAGAGAACATGTTTCTCATGTATGCTGTCATAGTCTCGGTATCTCTACTCATGAGCTTTCAAGGCTCCAACAACTTCATCAACTTGCATAGTCTTGAGGTCCCCAAATTGTTCCATTGTCCCCGCAATCTGAAGAAACTTGAGAGGCACGCTTCTGAGTAGTTTCTTCACGATGTGGTTCTCTTCTATCTTTTCTCTAAGTGACCTAATTTGGTTTACTAGGCCACTCAATTTCTCAGTGAATTTTTCATCCTATTGGGTGTCACTCATCCTCAGATTCTCGAATTCTCACTATAACACCTATAATTTTACCTTTTTCACCTGTTACACTCCGACATGCATTTTCTTCAATGCCTCACATGCCTCAATAGTTGTCTCCTTAGTAGTGAGTTGCAACATCATCTCCTCTTGAACGGCTTGATAGATTATGGTCAGAGCAATCTGATCGTTTCTTGTCTCAACCACAACGATGATGTCCAAAGCCTAGATTGCCTCCCATACGTCCTGAGCATGCATGTTGGCTTTCATTTTCATCACCCAAATTGGGCAATTTGATTTCGTCAACTTGGGTATTTCAGCATGACTGACCCTTCCTTTGTTTTTTTTGTGTCATTGGATTCTCCTCCTTGAGAACCACTTGATGATGAACCATACGTAGGCATGTTGGATGATTTTATACCACATATTGAATTAGAGCCCTTATGGATCAATGTCAAGTAATGTAATACAATGAAGAAGAAGAAGTATAGTAGAATATATCTTTGGGACTCGATAAATAAGAACGTGATTATTTGTATTACTGCTATGTGATGCACTTAAATACAAAAACAATGACTAGCTAACAGGTGCTATCTTGGTGGCCATGATTTTGAGCATATCCAGTTAACTCAAATTACAGACCATAGACTCAGTCTGAGTGTATAATAGCTTCCACTCAACAATTACAAGTTGGATGCCTGGATAACCAGCAATGCATAATAGGCACAACTTCTAAAGACTCATAATACTAAACTATCTAAGTCTAGATTATCCCAACATAATTGTCATCCTCTCCCTGTCACAAAGACACTATCATGGATCCTAGATAGGTGTCTGGGCCGGTACATTGGGTTCTATGGCACCAATGAGCATATTTGTGCGTGCCTCAGCTGGTTCGGATTACCTCTCACTTGTTAACTCGAGTTCCACGTGCTCGGCCTCGAATGTCACACGTTCAGCCTCCGGGAGAGGCACCCGACCGATGCCCCACTCCAAAACATGCACCACCTAGGACTGCTAAGCAAATTTTGCCCAACAACATCCAGCACAATGTCAACGAGAGGCTTGTGAGTGTGTTCATGGTTGATCCTGCTAGGACACTACAACAAAACATTTGCTACTTTCTCGAAGGCCGTCTAGGTTTACCCATGTAGCAAAACACACAGCCACAAGGATTCTCCACTACTCCTCTTTCTCCTCAACAAGCATTCCCCTTGAGTGCTTTTTTCTACTACTTCTTCTTTGTCTACTAGTAATAGTCCTCCATTGACCAGGCAGCATGTGTTGTTGCTACTCCAGGACTCATCCACCCTCAGTGTGGTAAACCCATCAAAATCGGCGACAATAGTAGTCTTGGGAGTTGTTGTCCATATGTTCTGTCTCACTAGTATTGCTTCTAGCCCGACTTATCAAATGTGGGTTCAATGATCATTTGTTGCGCACTTTGATCATGACCCTAGACAAGAATAGCATTGAATGACTGGTACATCAAGCACACACACATGCATATATATATATATATATACATATATATACATATATATATGGTAGTAATCAGACAAACATGTAAAAGATAAATATAGAGTACAGCTAAACATGCACATGGTGAATTCATCACCAGAAACTAACTAGCACATCGCATTAACAACCTAACAAGATATCTGAGCAATATAATAGCGTTGTGATGGAGAAGAAGGACCATTACCTATACCAATCACAATTGGAACTAGAAACAAGTTGTTGTGTCAAGAAGTAACACCGTAAGAAAGAACCAAGCTCGAACTAGTCAAATCTCATATAGCAAACACACATTATCTTCCAAGCTCTCTTCACAATATGAACAAAGAACTAATATAGAACTTCATTGTTGAGGAGTACACATTTCAATTTGGAAACAACCATGGTACCACTCAAATAGATGAGCTATGAAAATTCCTATAGAGAAGCTTATTCTCTATGATTGGATGAAGATATGATGGGTTCCCAACAACAGTTTGTTCTTTGGGAGTAGATGTAGATCTAGAGAAGATGATTTGTTACGACCCCATCTGAGCTTAATTGGTAAACTAGGGTTTACCTAGACAATTGCAAAGATTAATTGGAATAATCATTCTTGAAATCTAATTAATGACGATAACACAATTAGGATGTTTTAAATATGATGAGAAGTCTAAATGTTCTTTTGTCTTGAGAATTAGGGTTTGAGAAGCATAGACCCTAATCGGCCCAAAATAGGGTTTTAATGATACATGAATACAAAATTTGATAAGTATAGTGTTTCAGTAAATGATTTTTAGTATTTTATGTGTAACTCTGATTTACTTCAAATTTGGATATGATTTGGATATATAAAATTTGAACAACATTGGTAAATATCAGAATTTTTGAAGAATGTTCTGACCTTTTTATCGGTCGAGTTTCAAACTCGACCGATCATATTTCCAGATTTATATAGCAGTGTGGTAATTGAATTTTATCTTTTTATTGGTATATCCAATTGATCTCAAATTTTAACTGTGATTGAAAAACACAATTTTAGACACTATGTTAAATTGGCGTAATGTTTGGATGACTTTTGATCTCTACAGTGAGGGTGTCGGTCGAGTTCTGTGCAGGACAAACTCGACCGAATCTGCTGCAGACTGCAATATAGAAGTGCACTGTTTGATTTTTAATTATTTATTGGTAACTCCAAATGATCTCAAATTTTAAAATAAGCTTTATAGTTCAATTATAAACAACTTGATAAATTCCCATAATTGTTGGAGAAGGTTTGATCTCTGAAATAAACGAATTACAGTAACTTTTATATAACTGAATATTCAGCCAATATAATAAAAGTTGAGTGTAGGGTCAATATGCAATTGACCCAAGCAGCTCAATTGCTCTATATGTTCGAACACACACACTAGCAGCTCTCATAATTCACAATTCATTCCAGAGAAACGGGCTCCTAGAGAGAGAGGGAGAGTTAGGGTTTGAGAGGAGGAAGTGGTGGAATTGCTGACCTGGGGTTTTGCGGTCCGAGGAATGGTGAAATCAAGTAAGTTTGGATTCTTTGCATAGACTTTTATGGTGAATCTTCTCTCTCATGTCAAGATTCCATCCATGCTCTGATTCGATCTAAGATGATGTCGAAATTCCCTCTTTTCTCACCCTTTATTCATAATCCCTCATTTTCAAGGTTTCCGAGTTGAATGGAAGAAGAATTGGGAGATTTGCTAGGGAATTGATATGAGTTCGAGATCCCCTGAGTTGAGCTGCAGTTTTGAGATGTTTTCACACCTTAGGGTGAGTGGGTTCTTCCTTCAAACAGTGTAATGCACGAAATTTGATTATAGCATCCAAATCCCTAATTGCTTAGTATGTGACTCTAAACCCTGAAATGTCCGTTTGATTTAAGTTGTTGCAAATTGATATGATATGGATTCCTTCTCTTTTTGAATGACACTTTGATGGTAGATTCACATCAGAAATGTATACAACACATCCTAGTAAGAATGTTTTTCAGATTTATACCATATGATGTAATTAGGGTTTAACCTAATTGAGATATCACTAGAGTTTCAACCTTAGTGAAGAGACATTTAGTCTTAAACTAAGTCTAGATATTAATGCTCCTAATAAAGTGCATGTCTAACATATTTCAATATCCAAGCCCATTTGGATTCACCATTAAGTCTATGACTTTTGATTTCACTAAGTTGAAGCTCAATCGAGCTGTGGCACGGCCGTGGTGGGTGACCACGACCGTGGTGAAGGGTATGTGCCACGGGCGTGCTAGGTAGCACGACCGTACTGAATGCTTTTGAAACTCTGATCTCTATACACCACGACCGTGGGGAAGAGCCACGACCGTGGGGTGACACCACGACCGTGATGAAGCAAACCCTAAATGAATACTTAAATGTCAAAGTTAAATGAAGAGGACTAGTAATCCTATAAGTGGTTAGGATGTAACTCATGGGATATCTTAATTGAATTTTATTCTTGTTACATGATATCTCAGTGAATGGTATGGAAAACCTAAATTTAGTTAAATTTCCATGGTTTCATATCTATAATGATTGTATATGATTTGTTGAAAACAATCTTTATTTAGTGAATGCTTATATCCTATGAAATCCTTATGAAAGCCATGTGACAAGTGAATGAGGTAAACGAAAAGGTGAATGAGGCGAATGAAACCCTAAGAGTAGGGTGTTGGCATGTGATGAATGAATAAGGCAAATGAAACCCTAAGGATAGGGTGTTCAATGAATCATGTTATGGTGATATGAAAGGTCTCGATATGAGATGTGGTGACACTTAACCGTTGAATTGTATGTTTCTAGTGCATTTAACTTTATATGTTTGTTCTCTTTGAGTTGATATCTACATACTGCAGGGCTTCTTATTTTCAGTACATATCTCGTAAATTGCAGGTGATGAGATATGACATGCCCTAGAAAGGGATGTTACTGAGACATGATATATGTTGAATATATGAGTTATGATGTTTCTTATGATATGATATGGTAGGACGTGTGAGCCTTGTGAGAAATGTTAAATGAGTTATGATTTCTGTTTAAAATGTACCTATAATGTTAATGTTAGACTTAGGTGCCCTGAACACCGTAGAACCCCTTTGGGAGGTCTGCGCCTTAGGGGTGAAACTCGTGTCCAACATCAACCGGTTGAGTAATTCTGGTGGCACGAGGGTTAATAGGGGTTATTCAACAATAATCCGTGCGTGTGTCACGGTGGTAACCCAGTGTAGACTCTCCGCCTGTGTGCTCAGGTTAGAGGAGGAGTCTAGAGCACTAGGAGTAGTGCAGTGAGGCCGGAGAGCCTGTAGGCCGGAGAGCCTGTGGGTCCTGTAGCAGAACAGGACTGGCAGTCAGACTTAGCATTTCCCGGGTGTGTCTCTAAGTCTTGTACGGTGTGGCCATAGTGCACTGCGAGTCTCTATGCAGAGTACACTGCATAGATCAGGGCATAAGTTAAAATATGATCATATAGGTTCACAGAGTTCCTTATAAATGAAAGAGTTAAGGAAGACTAGAGCATAGTCTTCTAGTAGTTATTCTTTGGATGCAATATTCACATTCTTTGTTATTTCAATTATATTGTTTTAGAACTGCTCAGTGTAGTATTTATTATTGTTAAATTTCATATCGTTTACTCAAAGTTATATCTGTAATCACATTAGTGCCTTAGAATGTTTCTTTGAAGTACTCATTCACTGAGCGAGTAGGCTCACCCCTCTACTCAAACATTTTAGGGTTAACCGCGTGGACTTGAAGATGGTCAGAGCATCAGCATAGATCTTCCACAAGAGTTAAGTATAAGATTAGTTGAGTCAGTCGGTCCTTGTCACTCTAGGTCCTCAGTAAGAGATAAGAGAGAGAGTTGTAATTACGATGTGTAATATTATTCCTCTTTTGAAATTGTATGCTATTAGTAGGTCTTATGTGCATAAGGTGTGAGAAACATCATGAATGTTTATACATGTATCTTTACTATTAAAGTCTGATTAGTAAAAGAAATGTTCAGATTCCCGTGTTAAAATGATTTATGTGGTTCAATGCGAAGAAACAAGAGTTTTAAAAAAAGTAAAAGTTAAGGGTGTTCTTTGTATTACATATAAATCCTATCTTATGCCCTAATCTTATGATTTGAGGAAATTGTGAGATCGGGGTGTAACAGCTTGGTATCAGAGCTTAGGGTGAGTCGTCAAGGACCATTAAGTTAGTAATTTAGTGTCATAAGTGTGGTAGATAGGAGATGTTTTGAAGTTAGCTTTGGGGATTTGAGTATTTGGATATCCTGGCCCGATATCTGAGTACTTGGATCAACCAGTACAAGCTACTCTGTCTATTCTCTCACGTATACCCTGGCCAGGTATACAGTGGAAGAATGGGCTAGAGAGGAACCCTAGAAAAGTTAGGGTTAGATAACGAGAAAAGAAACAAGAATTAAGAGCATAAATGTAAAAGGAAATAGAACTTACATTTCATAATGTTGTTTTTGTTGGAAATGTATAGAAATGCTCTTATATGTTTGAATTGAAATATTAAATACTTTGAAATATGGGTCTTTAATATCTGTTGTACACTATGCAGTTGTAGCATTTATTGATTTCATTCTTTGTAACATGTAGATTAGAAATCATCTTTGAATGATCTTTCCTTAGTGGATAAGTTTTCTTCCACACTTCTGAGATGAATAGGAGTTGAGTAATCCTTTGTAGTTCTTGGCTTCAGGACTTCAGGTTTGGTCTGGTCCGGTTGGCAGGATGCGTTACTAAGATCTAATGAATCCTATCAATAGTATAATAAGAATAGAATTTGAATAATTAGACCCACATCAGAGTAAGAATGTACATACAGTAAGATGTTGAAACATATGGGCAATATCAGAACAACTAAGAATTTGTTGAAACTGATATCTGAGGTTCAATTTTGGGGTCTCAAATGTGAAACCCTTACTTGGGAATAATAGAACCTGATAGGAAGTTCATGATCAGTTTATTGATTAATATTATATGAGCTATACATATGAAATATGGAAAAGATATGTGAAATGTATGTATGGTTCTAGATAGCAAGAATCGATCATGAAGAATGGATCATATAATTGAGTATAATGCTTTTATGAACTCTAAAGCAAAGGCTAAGTAGAAGAATAGAGTTGAGCATTCAATAGGTCCATAGAAGTGAAGAGTCTTCAAAAGAGTAAAAGTGAAGAGAATCATATGATCATATAATTCATAAGACTAGAACAACAAACTAGTTCCTAAGTGAAGAACATAGGTGTAGTTTAACGAATGAATAAGTCATACAAGGGTAGACTATATTCAGGAGGGAAAACTTGATTGAAAGAGAAACTGTGTTTGATTCATGCATGATCCCTTTGATTTAAAAATGAAGAATATTTAAGGTATTAAGGGAATGTTTGAATACAAGAATTCTAAGTCTCAAAATCATCTTCTCTTTCATATATTCCTTAACAATAGCAAGGTGGGAATGAAATGATAAGAAAATGAATCATATATGATGCATAACTACCTTGGTAGGGTCATCTAGTGAATGTAATAGTGACATACATTACAATGAAGTGCGATGAGAAATAAATTCTTGTGTGATAGCAAGAATGATGAATAATATATTCTTACCTTGAATGTTTTAATGTTAGGGATGTTTATTGTATATGATCAAAATGAGAAGGAGAGGTAGCAAAACATAAGTAGTAAAGAATGAGGAGAGAGATAAAGGAAAACACTAGCTTTGTGTAATAGGTGAAATCGTTTTTAGAGGTATGCTTTGTTGAAGGCATACTAAGGTATGTAAGTTGGTTCTATGTATGATTTCAGTGTATTTGTGCAAGCTATATGTTAATTAAAGGTGTATGATAGTTGTAGTAATTCATACCAGATATGCATCCTAGTATTGTGTATTTGTAATATGGTGATACAGTTTGGATGATGACGGAAGACATGGAGGGATATCCTGAATAAGGTAGTTATACCTATTCACTCATATTAATAGAAAGGGATGATAATCAGATTGTCTGGACAAGTAACCCTAATGAGGTGTAGCTTGTTATACCTAGCTCTAATATAACTGAGTAATGGTAATTGAGTATGATTAATGCTTGAATGACTGATACAATTGTGGATTACTTTATTATTGTGGTTGAAACCCTAAAATGATATAATACGATGGTTACACTTTGAATTGTGTGTGGGCCCATAACCCACAGGTCCCAGGATCGAAACAGGATAGTATGGAATGAGGTGGTAATGCTTCACCTCATGCATCCATGACCCAACGGGGATGCCAAGAGTAGTATTGTGCAATTGATTGTTGAATCTAGTCTTTTAATTCAAGACTGTTTTGCTATCTGAGTAGCACGTTATTAAAGTTAAAAGCAGCATGGTGAACTCGCTTTTGTCACTTAAAGGTGATACATAACAATAGAACTTTTTGAGCCGCATAAGTTGAGATAGTTGTATCAGAGTATCAGAGTTGCGCAGCGAAAGCGTGGTGGTTTATCTTGGCATTCTATGTTTTACTGCGGCATAAAGAATTTGCTTGATATCATTGAGAACTATTTGAAATATGTTGTGATTTAGTAAAGAATTAAAAGATCTAATGTTGAAAACTACATTCAGGTATGAAATACAAGAATATAATGACATGGAAGGTTTATAAGCTTAGAATAACCTTCAATGTATCTTTCTTGTAGGTTTATGTTTCGAGGACGAAACATTCTAAGGGGGGGAGAGTTGTTACGACCCCATCTGAGCTTAATTGGTAAACTAGGGTTTACCTAGACAATTGCAAAGATTAATTGGAATAATCATTCTTGAAATCTAATTAATGACGATAAAACAATTAGGATGTTTTAACTATGATGAGAAGTATAAATGTTCTTTTGTCTTGAGAATTAGGGTTTGAGAAGCATAGACCCTAATCGACCCAAAATAGGGTTTTAATGATACATGAATACAAAATTTGATAAGTATAGTATTTCAGTAAATGATTTTTAGTATTTTATGTGTAACTCTGATTTACTTCAAATTTGGATATGATTTGGATATATAAAATTTAAACAACATTGATAAATATCAGAATTTTTGAAGAATGTTCTGACATGTTTATCGGTCGAGTTTCAAACTCAACCGATCATATTTCCAGATTTATATAGCAGTGTGGTAATTGAATTTTAACTTTTTATTGGTATATACAATTGATCTCAAATTTTAACTGTGCTTGAAAAACACAATTTGAGACACTCTGTTAAATTGGTGTAATTTTTAGATGACTTTTGATCTCTACAGTGACGGTGTCGGTCGAGTTCTGTGCAGGACAAACTCGACCGAATCTGCTGCAGACTGCAATATAGCAGTGCACTGTTTTATTTTTAATTATTTATTGGTAACTCAAAATGATCTCAAATTTTAATCTAAGCTTTATATATCAATTATAAACAACGTGATAAATTCCCATAATTGTTGGAGAATATTTGATCTCTGAAATAAACGAATTACAGTAACTTTTGTATAACTGAATATTCAGCCAATATAATAAAAGTTGAGTGTAGGGTCAATATGCAATTGACCCAAGCAGCTCAATTGCTCTATATGTTCGAACACACACACTAGAAGCTCTCATAATTCGCAATTCATTCTAGAGAAATGAGCTCCTAGAGAGAGAGGGAGAGTTAGGGTTTGAGAGAAGGAAGTGGTGGAATTGCTGACCTAGGGTTTTGCGGTCCGAGGAATGGTGAAATCAAGTAAGTTTGGATTCTTTGCATAGAATTTTATGGTGAATCTTCTCTATCATGTCAAGATTCCATCCATGCTCTGATTCGATCTAAGATGATGTCGAAATTCCCTCTTTTCTCACCCTTTCTTCATAATCCCTCATTTTCAAGGTTTCCGAGTTGAATGGAAGAAGAATTGGGAGATTTGCTAGGGAATTGATATGAGTTCGAGATCCCCTGAGTTGAGATGTAGTTTTGAGGTGTTTTCACACCTTAGGGTGAGTGGGTTCTTCCTTCAAATAGTGTAATGCACGAAATTTGATTATAGCATCCAAATCCCTAATTGCTTAGTATGTGATTCTAAACCCTGAAATGTCCGTTTGATTTAAGTTGTTGCAAATTGATATGATATTGATTCCTTCTCTGTTTGAATGACTCTTTGATGGTAGATTCACATTAGAAATGTATACAACACATCCTAGTAAGAATGTTTTTCAGATTTATACCATATGATGTAATTAGGGTTTAACCTAATTGAGATATCACTAGAGTTTCAACCTTAGTGAAGAGACATTTAGTCTTGAACTAAGTCTAGATCTTAATGCTCCTAATAAAGCGCATGTCTAACATATTTCAATATCCAAGCCCATTTGGATTCACCATTAAGTCTATGACTTTTGATTTCACTAAGTTGAAGCTCAATCGAGCTGTGGCACGGCCGTGGTGGGTGACCACGACCGTGGTGAAGGGTCTGTGCCACGGGCGTGCTAGGTAGCACGGCCGTACTGAATGCTTTTGAAACTCTGATCTCTATACACCACGACCGTGGGGAAGAGCCACGACCGTGGGGTGACACCACGACCGTGATGAAGCAAACCCTAAATGAATACTTAAAGGTCAAAGTTAAATGAAGAGGACTAGTAATCCTATAAGTGGTTAGGATGTAACTCATGGGATATCTTAATTGAATTTTATTCTTGTTACATGATATCTCAGTGAATGGTATGGAAAACCTAAATTTAGTTAAATTTCCATGGTTTCATATCTATAATGATTGTATATGATTTGTTGAAAACAATCTTTATTTAGTGAATGCTTATATCCTATGAAATCCTTATGAGAGCCATGTGACAAGTGAATGAGGTAAACGAAAAGGTGAATGAGGCGAATGAAACCCTAAGAGTAGGGTGTTGGCATGTGATGAATGAATAAGGAAAATGAAACCCTAAGGATAGGGTGTTCAATGAATCATGTTATGGTGATATGAAAGGTCTCGATATGAGATGTGGTGACACTTAACCGTTGAATTGTATGTTTCTAGTGCATTTAACTTTATATGTTTGTTCTCTCTGAGTTGATATCTACATACTGCAGGGCTTCTTATTTTCAGTACATATCTCGTAAATTGCAGGTGATGAGATATGACATGCCCTAGAAAGGGATGTTACTGAGACATGATATATGTTGAATATATGAGTTATGATGTTTCTTATGATATGATATGGCAGGCCGTGTGAGCCTTGTGAGAAATGTTAAATGAGTTATGATTTCTGTTTAAAATGTACCTATAATGTTAATGTTAGACTTAGGTGCCCTGAACACCGTAGAACCCCTTTGGGAGGTCTGCGCCTTAGGGGTGAAACTCGTGTCCAACATCAACCGGTTGAGTAATTCTGGTGGCACGAGGGTTAATAGGGGTTATTCAACAATAATCCATGTGTGTGTCACGGTGGTAACCCAGTGTAGACTCTCCGCCTGTGTGCTCAGGTTAGAGGAGGAGTCTAGAGCACTCGGAGTAGTGCAGTGAGGCCGGAGAGCCTGTAGGCCGGAGAGCCTGTGGGTCCTGTAGCAGAACAGGACTGGCAGTCAGACTTAGCATTTCCCGGGTGTGTCGCTAAGTCTTGTACGGTGTGTCCATAGTGCACTGCGAGTCTCTATGCAGAGTACACTGCATAGATCAGGGCATAAGTTAAAATATGATCATATAGGTTCACAGAGTTCCTTATAAATGAAAGAGTTAAGGAAGACTAGAGCATAGTCTTCTAGTAGTTATTCTTTGGATGCAATATTCACATTCTTTGTTATTTCAATTATATTGTTTTAGAACTGCTCAGTGTAGTATTTATTGTTGTTAAATTTCATATCGTTTACTCAAAGTTATATCTGTAATCACATTAGTGCCTTAGACTGTTTCTTTGAAGTACTCATTCACTGAGCGAGTAGGCTCACCCCTCTACTCAAACATTTTAGGGTTAACCGCGTGGACTTGAAGATGGTCAGAGCATCAGTGTAGATCTTCCACAAGAGTTAAGTACAAGATTAGTTGAGTCAGCCGGTCCTTGTCAGTCTAGGTCCTCAGTAAGAGATAAGAGAGAGAGTTGTAATTACGATGTGTAATATTATTCCTCTTTTGAAATTGTATGCTATTAGTAGGTCTTATGTGCATAAGGTGTGAGAAACATCATGAATGTTTATACATTTATCTTTACTATTAAAGTCTGATTAGTAAAAGAAATGTTTAGATTCCCTTGTTAAAATGATTTATGTGGTTCAATGCGAAGAAACAAGAGTTTTAAAAAAAAGTAAAAGTTAAGGGTGTTCTTTGTATTACATATAAATCCTATCTTATGCCCTAATCTCATGATTTGAGGAAATTGTGAGATCGGGGTGTAACATGATTGGTTTCTGTATTCAAGTGGGTGTTCACTTATACATTCCAATTGGGTAGTTTGGGGTGAGTGAGTACCAAGTGATATTTACAATCATGAACTATGGTTATTGACCATGTTTAGATATGGTGTGTTTTCGTTTGAAACTTTCAAAGATGTGATTATCAGATGCAATCATTGAGTCAGTGTTTGTACGTGCGGTTATTAGTGGAGAAAGGTGATCGTCAATTGTTTAAAAAGTTGAGAAAAAATTAGAGGAGAGAGAGTCAAGAAGAAGACAATATTTTGAAAATACTGTGACCTGATTGGTTAGAGGGTTTTTAGTGGACAAAATGGCATAATCGTAATTTGTTTAAAATATTCACCTTTTTATAGGAGTGGTATATATATATATATATATATATATATATATATATATATATATATATATATATATAGACAGATGTCACTATAGTAAAATACTCAATAGTGGCATTTTCAAAATGCCACGAAATATAAATAAACATCACTATACATGTTTAGTGGCATTTGTTGACACTTAAAAAATGCCTCTAGTACCAATGCCACTAGAGAGATGGTGGTGTAAGTTATAAATGCCATTAAACGTTTAGCTTTAATGGCTTATAATAAATGTCACTAAAACATCATTTGGCTTTTACAAAAATGCCACTATCCATCAATTGACTTTTATACGAATGCCACTATTGTGTATCACAATGTTGTATGAAACTATTATAATGGCGTATATAAAAGCCACTAATGACATGCTAGTTGTATATGTTTACATTCTCATGGCCTTTAGTCATTCAATTTTCAGTTTATTGCCAAAAATTTAATTGAATGCCAATTGCATTGAACTCACATTTTTAAAGGTATGGATCTTTTGTATTTACAATCAAATGTAAATTACATGGGGAGGACATCTTACCTTGCCCCTTTGAATAAATACAATGTATATGTACAACATTTTTAATTTAATACAATATCTTTAATTGATGACATTCTTGTTTCTTAGTAGCCATGCATAACACTTCCCAGCTTCAAGAAATCTTGGAATCCCTTGCACCAACTGCAACATTAATCATGTTCTTCTCCCATGGTAACAACTTAGAGTGACTTCCATGAAGGATCCAAAAGCAAACTGATCAGGTCCTGGGCTTGGTATTACTCTCCTCTCAGTTGGTCGATGACATGTCATGTTTAAGCCTCATAATATTCATGTTTTAGGCTACTTTCCTTTCTCTTATGTGTCAAATTTTGACTTCAAGGGCATAATGGAATGTACCATGCAGCATCAGGGCCAGTTCCATAATCACATAATGTTGGATAATGATTAGGCGTGTTAATCTTATTGTAACAACTATTATCTAAAGATTTTTGCCATACAATGATGTCATCCTTCATGTTGTATCATTTGAAGCACATGTTGTTCATTATAAAAATCAATTTAAAAAGTAAAAAAAAAAAGAATAATGAAAAGAATTACCAAATTTTGTCCATGTAATAAGACACTTGAAGCAGTGTGACATGTCAAACGAATTGGTAGGGAAAGGGAGGCGTTGAATTGATGTTATGCCCAATATTGTTGGGATTCCATGCTTAAGGGGAAACTGTACATGAGCCTCATGATTAATTGTTGGTGCTAGAGACACAGTTAGAATATTGCAATGTAACATATCACTTCCCCAGTTAGCAACCTGCAAATAAAAAAAAGATATTAATTCTATAATTGGTCATTGGTAGATGTACTGCAAAGAAAGAACATGATTTATTTTGAGTCAGAAGAAAATGAATCCTTAGGAGATGTATTCTCTCTTAAGCCAAAGTGTTGGACGACTACAAATTTTTGCCACAAAGATATGGAAAGAACACAAGCAAAAGTAAAGAGTTATTTATTTGAATTTGACATGTTTATTCTGATAAGACCACTTAAGTTGTGATGGTAAATGCTAAGAAAGTATGCAATACAACAAGAGACCTCGAGTTTTCTAGTGGTGCATACAATCTAATAGTAAAACTTATAAAAAAAAATTGTTCCATAAAGCAAAGGGAAAAGGAAATAAATACTTGAATGGGTTGACTTAGTGTAAAATATACAAAATGTCACTCTATTGAGAATGAAGTAAAGTACCTTCTCTTTTCCGCTCGAACTACTCGCATAAACATGACCAACTAACTTAAGGTCCTTTGTTGACTGTGGCATGGCTTTCCTTTCTTCTCTGGAAGTATGTAAATCCTCTTTTATTTTTCATAGAGAAAGATAAGAGAGAACAATTCTTGGACAAAGGTAAAATCAGATTCAAATGAAAAATCAGAAGGCCTATTTCAGAAGATTAATTGTTAAGAGATTAAAGCCAATTGTAACACTTGTGGATATGGGCCTTATGGTGGACAACACAATGACTATTATCACTTAAGAATATAAGCACATAAAAACCACAAAATATAAAATTGACTGTATACTGGATCTATTAGAAAACTTAAAACTTATAATTATAGCTTTAGGAATGTTCACTTTCAAAACTATGATGATGACAGTCAAATATTGTTGATTATCTGATAACACTTTTAGAGCTTGACAATGATAACACATGAATTAAGAAAAATTTCAAAAGAGAACCCACAAATAAAAAAGAATATGTATCACTTTTAAGTACTTAGAGAGATAATAGCCTTCTAAAGAATAGTCAAAAGCATATTATGATTTCTAGTAGAAATAACACTAGGCCACTCAAGACTCTTGCACATTCATGCAATGAAGTATATCTTGCTAGTTGATCTCCCAATGTGAGAATTACATGTGCCTTGATAGTTTCAGGAACAAAATCTTCTGACTGAACAAGCTTGATCAATTCATTTATATCTTCAGGCTCAATAGCAAAGAAGGATACCAGTTCATCATGCACTTCATTTGATTGAACCAACATAATGAAAGAAATAATGCATATTTTTTGTGTAATATACATGTTCAAGGCAAGCAGTATGAATGTGCAAAATGAACTCTTTTCAGTAGAAAAAACCAGTGTATGATTTTTATATTATGCACTGATATATTTGGGTATGTTGCAACTATATGACAATTGAACTGGAAGTATAAACTCTAATACATTTGAACTTATTATTACAAGAACCCAATTGTCTTTTTCTTCTCAGGCCTAAATTGGCTTTATGATCTTCAAAAAAACCACATAAAATTATTTGATGCAGTGAGTTTAGAGAAGAGTTTCAACCTTTAAGGGTACCATATCAAACAATTTTATAAACTATGAATAGGAGAAAAAACAATTGATCTTAATGGAGAAATTCATTTGAGGTGGTTTGGTTCTATACATAAGCATGGTATAGACAAGTATGGTGTATATTTTAGCTAGTGAATAGCTTAGCATGTCATAAACAATTGAAATGTTTGATACAATATGGGTCATATAGTTCAACTTTAGAGAACTAGTGATACAATTTGTTGGTGAGGTTGTTGCTATCTAAAAATAGAGGTAAAGAGGAACAACTCACCTCATTGATGGAGAAAGATTTGTTTTTGTCCATTAAACTACAATAAATATGTGGTGCTAGTGGGATTTTTTTGATAAAGTGGTTGATTATTTTCTATAGCACATATGGACAGGAAATTTCAGCAAAACTATTAACTTACTACATTTATATCTAAGATAAAGAGTTAGTTAAATAAACAATGAACATGCAGTTCCAGTAAACAACTACATCATATCCTATTATTGAAAGAGAAAAAAATTACCTCAAATAGGGTATGAAAATGCATGACCAACGGTACAAGAACTCCTTTCGCAAAAAATACCATACATGGAGAAACAACCAACAAAACTTTCTCAACAGTTTCACGCACCTGGACATAAATAAACCAAATAATTCACATATATAACAAGAAAGATCTCCATTTAGTGCATACAAAAACCAAGGAATATCACCTTCCTTGTATCTTCCAATGAGACAAATGATATGGCTGGTTTGTTTGCTCGTCATCTTCTATTTGGATCCATTGTTTGGTTAATTGTTGGTTGAATTGAATGTAGGTAATAATACAAAAGGCATTATCAATGAAATTAAGAAGGATGAAACATATCCATGAATATTAAGAAATTAGGGAGCAATATATCTTAATCAATTTCAAGTGGATAATAGCTTGCAAAATAATAAGGCATGTCCACTCAAGTCAAATAAAGTCATACACTAACTCAATTTCACAACGAGGAACCTAAACCATGACTTGTAGTTGAAAAAGAAAAAGTCAATCGAATAGTAACAAGAATAAAAAAATGGACAAGATAAGTTAATGATCTCGTCCACTTGGGTCCTGACTGGTATCTTTGGCAGCTATGGAAGTGGCAATTTTTGAATTGGTTTGTGTTTGCATTTCAAGCAAATGGCTTGAATTCAAATCTCACGCACAACATAATTTTTATAAATTCTTTTTATTCAGCTCCATGTTACAACTAACACCATTTTCATCTACCACTGTCCCTCCTATAATATTTTTTGGCTCCACTACTAAATATATCCATGTGTTAATGTTGTGATGGTTCAACATGCTCAAGGATGTGCTCTGGCTCAAGCTTTGTGGTAGAGATTGGGCAGGGCAATCAAAAGGATTCGATGTGTGTACTTCCACAAAAGATGTCCATATCTGAAGAGCAAACATGTGCTTGTCATCATGTTATGTTTCTTTTTCTAGTCAAAAAAATATTAGAAATTGTGATAAAATGAGATGATGCATTTTTATAATATATATGAGACTCAATTTTATTAAAGTAGGAGTTACAAATATCTGTATTTGATCCGTTTCTTCTTGACAATATAAGTTGTTCTTCAAATATAGTAACTTCACTTGTTGTATGGTCAAACAGTATAATGAGCTATTGGATGCACGAAAATCTAGGGCATGTCTATCATGGACTAATATTTCAAATGAGTTATCTACCTTTTTAACTAAATCTACCTTTTAAAGTGTGAATATAACTTATTCTAATTACTTTTTCAGTTAATGATACATGCTTATAAGAGTAGATATTTTATTTCCCCCCATCAAATATAAGTGTGAGTATGGATTGTTGTTTTTTTTTTATGACCGAGAGAACCCACCCCGGGCGAAGCCGACATGGTAAACTCTCGAGGCATGAGAGGGTGTGGTCCTGTCACCCCCCCTCCCGCACCTAATCAGCGTGAGTTGCCGTTCGCAAAGTGCCTTCGGTGAGGTTCGAACCCGGGTCCTTCATTGGGACATACCGAGCTCTTACCACCCGGGCTACTATGGCCGGACCTGGATTGTTGTTTTTCTATGGTAATAAGCATGGATTCTTTTTGAGTTAGGTGAGACAGTTGTCTTGCCCTTCCTCAAACATGTGGCAGAGGCTGAATGCCCGGAGGGTAGTAAATATGGAGACAACAACTGTAAATCAAATTAGAGTTCTTTGTGAGGGGACGTCGTGCTTAACCATATGAAGATAATTGTTGTGCAAAAAAAGTATGGGCAATTTCTGACTATCAAATTTACCCCACTTTTAGTTG